>BOPP01000083.1:2576246-2595816 GCA_017312745.1 Gryllus bimaculatus
GAGCTGAGCGCGGCGAGGTCGGGTGGGGTGGGGCGGGGCGTGGGAGGGGCGCGGAGCGCGTGCGGGAGCCACGTATCGACTGCGGGAGGCGCGCGCCGGCGCGTGGGCGCCCAGGTGCAGGTGCACGCTCGCCCTCGCCCTCGCCCTCGCCCTCGCGCGCACTTCCTCCGCTGGACCGCCGCGCGCGCCGACTCGCTGTTTGGGGCGCCTTGACATGCCACCACGCGCGCGAGTTACGGCCCTTTTTTCACTTACCTGGCGCACCCGAATGAAATGATGATGGTGGTAACGGAAATTGCAAACACCTGAGAATAACAATGACATTGTCAGAAGAAATGACAATGATAATATTGTTTTAGTTTTTTCCAGTTCTACCCGTAATTTACTTTTTGTGAATTGAAGAGGAATATTGTTGGGAAATAATTATAATACATTTATCCCAGGTAGAAAGAGTCCAAGATTGTAGGCATATGATTACGTTTATAGACCACGTTTCTTGGGTCCTTGGAGCAACATTTCGTAGAAGAACCTTTTCGGGACACACGAAACCCACAAACCGTGAACAAATATAATCATGTTAATTTACTTGATTTACTCGCAATAGTAATAGTTTATTATACAAATTAAATGTGCGATTTTACCGGAAAAGTATGAAACAATAAACATATCGACCATAGAGATTAATTTCTAGCCATGTGGTTCTTCTATCAACAAGAATAAAAATCTTGCCATAAGCGTGGATATAATTTTAAACAATATTTCTACTTTCCTGTAAAATGTTCGTGCATGCGATGGCGGTATAAATAAATATTGTGTTGTTTCTACCTTCTGTGAATGATCATGCTATTCCTATCCGCAATCGGCCGGCTAGAATCCGTTGCCTCGGTCGGGCTTCGTTGAACGGGTACATTGACGAAGTACCGTGGTCTCTTATTCCATCGGACAGGTACCACGGTACAGACGATGTCGTAAAAGAAAAGACAGGCATTTTCTCGCCGAGAAACTGGTGAGAAATATGTTTCTAATTTCTGGAGGCACTGAATTCTTTGAAGAACAGAAAGACGCAATAAACTGCGGATATTTTCCTCTTTCAAACTGATTTTGCGAGTGTGCGTAAGTGTTTCTATATGGAAAATTTCAAAGATGTGTAGTTTCTAATCTACCGTGTTGAAGTTTACAATTATCGCTGACATCGTTCTTTCCGGGAGTTACAACTCGTAATTGTCTTTTAATGTGGAGAAGACTCGGCTTTGTGTACAATATAATGAACTTATATAACGTATTTATACGTGAAATTATACCCAAATATAGAGAGTACCACAATCCGAAGGTCGAGAAAACGTGACCACCAAATTGCCCATTGCGACACACTGATTTCAGAGTAACACGAACGCGGAAATTGTACGCCTTGCGACATTTCGCGCTTACTCGCGTAAGGGTAGTTTGCTGAAAAACTATGTGCGTCGACTAGAACGCTGCATGCCATTTGAAAGCAATTGTAATGTTAATAATGATAAGTAGGGCCCGGATTTTTAGGATTTTATAAACGTCACTTCCGAACATTCATGGCAACCACGCGACGGGCCGCGGCCACCTTCACGCGGATCCACTCGGCAGATCCACTGGGCGTGGGAAAGAAAGGATTCGTGAGTTACCACTGTGGGCGCCTCCAACCACACGGCATTCAACAAGTTAACAGAAATCTCAGTGACTGTCTAGTCTAGTGGGGAGGCTGCCTTTTAGAACTGTGTTCTGCTGGTGGTAGTGCTGGTGGTGCTGCTGCTGATGCTGCACCGCTGCGGAAACGCGTCCGCGCTGCTGGCCACTAAGCGCCACAGCAGCGCCACTGCGCCGCTCGTGTAAACACCACTTTTTAAACAAATGTTTTGCAAGCAGAAATGCCATTCGGAAGCTCTGATGAATGGATTCTTGTGAAGGGGCCCTAAGGTCACTCCATCGACGGGCGAAGTATGTTTTAAGATGATCGATATTGAAACGCCCCGAAAAGGAAGTGTTTCGTGATCGCAACAGCAGCAATATCCCGTTGCGGCCCGCCGCCTGCTCTCTCCCAGTGCAGCCTGATGTGAAGTTTCCTATAATCCAGTGGGTACGTCGATGTGCTTGCTGTCAGCGTTGTTATAATAATGTCTTTGCTGATGGTGTCTTCTGTGTGCGCATATAATAATAGACTCTGCATAGTAATGTGTATTGTCTCTTGAGGTGAAATAATAATTCGTTAGCAAAAGTGATGATGTAGCAAATAACCTAATAAATAACCATTATCAACCAAGAATTATTAATTTAGAGATATTGAGTGATTCCCATTCACTCGATAAGGTGTCCCTTCCCATTGAGATGCCTCGCGAAGCAAACCATTGCTGCAATAATTTGGAAACCTGCCTTGGAATTTGGGTCCTCAGATACGACTGGATCTCGACAATAACATTTTGATTAATGGTTCATGATAATTCCTACACGTCTTTGCCTTGTCACTTCTTCTATTGCTCTAGAAGCTCACATTCCGTTTTCAGCGAACCAAACTAGCATACTTGACTTAAAGAGCCGATTCTTAGCGGCGAGTTAATAATCAAAGTAGCCGTTTGAGGAGTTTTCATTGCAATTGTAAATAGTAAATTTTATTGTCTCTGTGCAATTGTCAATTCCATAAGATATTAATTTAAAGAATAATTGTCTAACTTATATTCTACAGTGAACAAGAGCGGACAATGCAGCCGAAAACTCGAAATATCAGTCACAGTCTCGCGATACTTTTGTCGATCTATGAAATCTCAGAGAGAAACGTTTACGAATCAGTTACTCAAACCTATAAGATATCTTTGACAGGCATAGACCTTATGGCAAGCCATCAATACCCAAGCAATTTCTCCTGTCAACTCGCTTGACATCCTGCGGTAGACCAAAACCGCTTCACAGGATTTAAACCGCAATATTGGAACTGCGCTTGTCACACACAGCCCTTTGTATGCAGCTAAGATGTCACAAAAAGGGAAGGGGAAGTTCCAGGAACAAATTTCTCATATACAGAGATGGAAAAACAATATCAACATGGGTTAGTAAATGTACGGTTTCCGATTTGTGAAACAAGAGTGCGGTGTGTATCTGCTTCCCCAGATATAGTTGGTGGACGAATAGATTCACACAGAGTAATATCATGATTGTAGTGTTTGCTCAATTTTACTGATAAGACCGAATATAACTTAAGCACTTGTAAATTTGCAAGCATTTATAAATTAAATTCTTCCTTTAAACATATTTATTTTAATACATGTATTTGGCATAGTACATCGATAAACACGTTTTACAACAGACAAAGGTAAGCTTACAGAATATTGATGTTATCGTCTTTAAATACTATTTGGAGTTTATATATATATGTATATATATATGTGTATATATATATGTGTATATATATATATATGTATATATATGTATATATATATATTGCAATAACTTGGAGGGAATGCATCTGCTAAAGTTCGCACTGTCCTTGCACGGCACAGTGACAATCCTCTGCAATAGTATTTGTGCAATAGTGTTGTGCGCGATATTGATAAGAACGTGTGTTGCTCGCTTTTACTGAATATATAGGCTTTCCTGGCCTACTCTTACCAAGAAGTAAGTTGCACTAGCGACATCTTATTTCTCATTCCGCTAATTTATTGCTTAAGAGAGAAATTTAAAATACTCCGTCGCAAAACAAATATATTATTTCACGAGAACTTGATGTGAATTTTTTCAAAGACTGAAGGAGGAAGATTTTTTCGAAGGCGGAGAAACCTTTATCGTGTATCTCGTACATGAACATAATACGTCAAGCCAGATATTTCTTGTGGTATGTAACGATATCATCAGATAATATTACTGCGTCAACTTAAAACCAAAATTATAATGGGAATGGGGATAGGTTTTTTAAGAAAACAGAAATAGCATTTCAGAGAATGTAAATTGCAATGAATACTATTGAAATAAAATTTTCTTCACCGTCGAGTAAGTCAGTTTTGACAAAAACTTCAGATTCGTAAATAAATAGTCAAAGAAATGGTAAGACTCCAAGCTCAAGAAAGAGAGGCTTGTAGGATTTTCGTAGAAGGCATTTTTTATTATTCAAATTCTTTTCTGCAATCTGGAGGTCTAGGTGGTTGTTGTCCTTCCACACAATAGTATGCTATATCACAGACGGGAATGTTCATTTGCAAAATACTCAACGAGCTCCATAAAAGCTGACGGAATTTGAAAGAATTCTGAATGCGTAATACAATGAACTAAATTTAGTGTTTAATTCTGTTACACGTACATTCCATTTGAGGTTTGACTGAATTGAAAGACTCAGAAATTTTGTTACTTTAACCTTAGCAAATTACATATTGTTCATTTTCAGTGGAGCATGCATTTGCCGATTTGAAATGCAAAGATGCATTGAAACCGTTTTCCTTCGTTAACGATACATTTGTTATTACGAAACCAATATGAAACTTTTGAAATCATACTATTGTTCTTTTTTTGCAAAAAACATATGTGTCATCGATGAACTGAACTGTTCTTTCATTTTTAGTGGCGCGGTTATATCATTTACGTATAACAGAAAGACGATGTGACCTAAGATCGAAACTTGCGGGACCCCATGCTCAATTGGCAAAGAATTGGAAAGATATGTAAATAATATTTTTCTGGTGCCAGTACAGAATGTGTACAGATCGACGTTTAATATGCGAGGTTATCCGATTTAGGGCTATACCATGAATTATACAGAAGATAATTTTGAGAGCAAGATTTTACGGTCAATATCATCAAAAAATTCGAAGAATCTAAAATGATTCCAGGTGCTTCATTTCGGTCCATTAATGAACCAACATCTAAAAGAAACAAAATGGCAGTAACCGTAGATTTTGACTATTCTAAAACCGTGTTGTGAGTCTGAAAACGCTTCGTTTTTCCTGAGAAAAGTATTCATTCGCATGTAGAAAAGTCTCTCTAATATTTTTGAGAAAATTGACGTGATGAATGTGACAGAAATTTTGAATTCCATTTTTACCTCATTTAGAAAGTCGCTTAATTTTTAGTGTTTGAAAGTGTCTGGAAATATTTTTGTGCATAAAGAAGCATTGAAAATGAGAGTTGGCGGGTGTATAATGGCAGGTGCCCATGTTTTTAATAAATAATCCGGAAATTTATCACTTAAATGCAATACATTATTACACACGTCGCGAGACCGTCGGGGGCTTGGAACGTATTCAGGCTGGGGCGGTGCCCCCTGGCGGACACGCCTGAAGGGAACACTGCAGAGCCGACGTGTATGTCAGCGTCGGATCTCACGTTCCAGCGGAGAAACAACTCCGCCAGCGAAGTCATAGAGCACTACACATACGGAACTAATTACCACAATCGTCATCGCGTCCTGAAACACGGAATAATGAGTAAACCATGGACAACTACCGTGCATTTGTGTTAGCGTCCAGCAATTCTTTGCCTTCCAGTGCTATCAATTTTTTCAGAACTTTGCACAACGGCATTCTTTGCAACTTTCAGTTATCTGGCACTTTTGACTACCACCAAAAGTATATTCACAGTTATCTACTTCAGCTATCAATTCAGAATGAAGCAAATTCTGTCCAACACGCATAGTAGTATTGCAGGTGTCAAACAAAATTCAGTTCTTGCCCTCATTGTTTTCAAGATTTATCCTACAATTCATCCCACCACAAGACTCCAACGAAATCTGAAATGCAGACGATACGCCGCAATTTATAACTCATCAAAATACTCATATTATATTAGCAGTTAATCATATTGTCTCACCTTCACATCCTCACTATCTGGTTTCACAAATGGTGACAATAGATTAATCCTGCAAAAAGCAAACATAACTCTTCACCATAGAAAATCCCAAAATCCCCTGCTTACGGCAATAAATATCTCCGAACTTCCCGCCCCCGCCAATCAAATATGCTGGTAATCTACAGACGCCTAAGGCCGGAGATTTACGGGCGCACTTTAACGGACGTTAAAAATGCGTCCGTTGCAGTGTTTACTGATACGAATGGGGCATGGCAGACAGCACGCTGCGCGACGACCGTTGTGTTCTACTTGATTGCCTAGAGTACTCTAGGTTTGTACATTAGTGTCCGTGAAAATACGAACGTGGTAAAGTACCTTACGCGACGCTCGTGTGCGCGTGGAATAAACATGGAATCAATACTTAAGTCAGTTGCACAAAAATCATCCGCAGAAGCTATCAAACTATTTCCACTTTTTAATTCATCACCTTTAAAAATTGAAACCAATTTAATTCATTACAAAAGCATCATCAGACCCACCCACATTGACATATACGTGGCCATCTTGAACACACGCTGCGCCCCAAAACAACAATTCCTCACTTCAAAATAAATTTTTCCAAAAATTTCTCAAGTCAGCGTAGTTTATACCCAATAGTTCAAATATAATGTAAGCTTCAAATGTTACAAAATAGTTTATCTCATATTTAAAATTTTATGCAATTTTACCATCGTGTTCAAGTTCTGCCAATTTGAATCAATGTCAACAAGTAATTCCATCAATCAGATTAAATCAAATATTCCCAAAGATATCTTCAAAATATTAAAAAACAAAAACACACCAAAAGCACATCAAAAAGCTACCAAATTCCAAAGAATCTATCTATTAACGTTTCCCTAATTAAAAAAACACAGTAAAATTTAAAAAAAAATTGTACACGTATGTACTTGCCAATTACTCGATTATATTTTAGAAAATTTCCACTCCAGAAAAAATCAATTATTTGTAAGACCTTTCGGACGATCGGATTGAAATAAATAACAAATGCTTATAAATGAGTCATAAAATTGCAAAAAAATTGTCAGCTTTGCTCAAAAACGTTTTTAAAATTAAAAATCATTAATTAAAATTTTCAAATTCTCGAAATTTTTACTAAATGTGTTTTATTTACAATGTTTCTAATATTACTGTGACTGAATGTTCATACTCCAGTAAAGCGAATTGATTAGGTCTGGTTATAATTAATTCGTTAACGCAACGAGACGTGACGTTCTGTCAGAACAACGAACTATGTTCGCCCGATGGAACACAAACAAAACCCTCATAAGATGTCATGCGGGCTGAGCGGGCAGGAGAGAATGGCCGCAGTGTTATTACGGGTGTATCTGTCTTTCTTTGTCTCTCTTATCTTCTTCCTTTGTCTACTCTACGTTTATACTCGCACTCATTGTCAGTATATCTCACTCTGTCACATAATAGCGCGCTTCCTCGCCCTCTCATTGACTTACCTTCATCCACTCGCCTTTACCAACTCGCTCCCATTCGCTCGGACGGCTGCACACTCTAGCACACGCCTTCAAGGAGTAATTCACTCTGTCGAATGTACCTCTCAAATATCTGTGAGGCGAATATTGGCCTTTTTTACTCGGGTTGAAAAAGGTACTTCTTTTTTGGGTGCCAAATCTCTACAAGGAGGTTGACGTGCAGTAGAATGCTGCGAGACGTTTCATTTGCTCACTCGCACTCTCTCGAGCCTTTCATTCTTGAGGGCCGTAAGTTCGAGCTCCTGAGATTGCAGTAGTTTGATTCGCAGATCAGAGCAATGGCCCTGTCGTCGGCTTCGCGTTGCCTCTGAAGGGAGTACCAAGTGTCTCGTCAGGTGAGGTAGCGTTGCAGAACTACGTAAGCAAAAATTACAGCGAACCTTTCTAGCTACTATTCCATTTATTATATCTTCATTTGCAACGTATTAGAGAATTGAACCAGTGTGAAAATACAATTTAAAAAATTACAGATTTCTTTTGGAAACTATGGATGAAAAGAATGCCATTAATTCTTTGCGAATCAACATTGCCCCTAAAATAAAAATTATCAGCTGCATTTCACTACCTTTCACTTGTTAAATTTCCAATATAAATATAAAATATTCTTGCTATTTCCGTAAGGCTAAAGCAAACTCCACTTGGCATCCCGTCCAAGTCCGTTCCATCCAAGTCTTTGCAGGATTACCTTTATTATTTTTCGTTGTCGCCTGATCCACTTTATTATTTTGTCTTGACGTTGTTGGATTGTTTTGAACGTCGTCTGATGTATGAGTTGAAAAAATTCATTTTTAAAACAATAGTTGATTGCTGGCTTTGTTTTCCATGTTGGTTTAGTTGGTTTCCATGTTGGTTTCCATGTTGGTTAAGAACACACTTTTTCTTCTCAGAATTCATGTTCTAGAAAATAAAACACAGACATTAGTGTACCAAACACGTGAAGATAATATGGCCGTAAGTGTTAGTAATCTTCCTTGGCCATACTGACAACAAAAACATGTTATAAAATCTCTCCCACGTTGGTATTTACCGTAGTTTGTATATAAACTGCCAATCAGGGTAGCCGAGAACGCTAAGACGTTTAAAACAATCCAACAACTTCAAGACAAAATGGTTAAGTGGATCAGCCGGTGTTCTGTCGATTTCGGATCGAAGGATCGCTAGTTCGAATCCCGCTTTGGGCATGATGTATTTGTGATCGTCCCTTCACCCTTTATCATCAACCTATCACTTCATTAAAGAAGGATTAATAATTCCCTGCTGAAGCAGGAGCCCCTTGCCCTTAATGGAATATGTAGTTGGCTAATACAATTTTAATAAATGATAAACATACCTGGAAAGAAGTTATAAGGACAGGTAGCCTTCTGCACGTTTTTTCCAGTAGATGATCCAGAGTACGAATACGCGAGTCAACAAGCCTGTTAGGGTGGTTAACGCATTCTTTACGCTCTCCAAGTCAGCATGTTAGAACTATCAAGGTTAGAAAAGTTTCAGCTAACAATAGACACTACTTGGCCATATTACCTGCACTGGCCATATTAGCATTTCGTACCTTAATTTCTCAACAAATGAAATGATAGTTCCTCCCAAAATAATAAAGATGATCTCCAATAAAATAAAACAAGCTTAAATGTTTATGCTCGCCCTTGTACATCTTCATTTACAACGTCCCGTACAAAAATTAACAATGATACCTGGGTCGGCTCAAATAGATCTTACTCCTGTAGCGTCGTGTCGCGCTAAAACTCGGAGACAAGCACGTAGCAGACGGCGGGCATCGCCGGATGTTTAACAAAGGGCGGAGTGATGACGCACTGGGACTTTCCTTGGACGTGGCGTGGTAAGGCGGCGGTAGGGTGGAGGCAATGGGGGTGGCAGGTACCGCCGAAGGGTCTATATAAGGCCACGAGAACAATGCCCCGATCTTCTTGTTCCCCAGCAGCGTCAGCGGCAGGTAGTTCGTGAGTTTGTGCGAGTAGGTGCGCGGGGGCAAGGGGCCCGCAATTCATTGTCGTGACTAGCGAGACATGTAGATGTTCCCCGGGTAGAGCGGTGCTCCGCACAGGGAACATTCATCGTCTTTTGCGGTATGGTAGCCGTTTCGTAAATTATCTCTCCTAGCAGTGGGTTCTATTTATTTAGTTAATTGTAAGCAGTGTAACTGTTTAATTGTGACTACGGTCTAGATTGTGAATAAATGCACTGATTTTACAAAACACTCTCTCTGTGTTCGGATTACACCCGTATGACGCCACACTCCTCACATGTTTACCAAGTTGCAGATCAAACCTCCTCTTCTGACAGAGTTGACACACACCCTCTTTCCGTCCACCCATTCACACAGACATCCCAATTTTCGGGTGCAAAAGTGCGCTTATCTTCTCGCCATCGGCTCCGATCTTATCAATCAGTGAAACAACACTAATGGACCTTAATCGTGATGATTGTGCCACGTGCGACAGAATAGAAAGCTTATAAAGTATTTAAGAATGGCATTCTCGGATTTTCTGAATCATCTTTATTCTTGTAAAATATATGAGCTGCGGAAAACCGGAATACACTTTCCACTTTCTGAGAACGAAATTTCAATTGACTTCATGATGTTTCGAATCAGTGTGACGTGTTGACACTTACAGAATATTTCCCGACCATATGTTTTAACTATGACGCTATGTAAATGCTAGTTATTTTGATGAAATTCGTAAAAGTGATCATGTTTTAAGTGCAGTTCTTTCAACAACCAATATTGTTAATAATTGTAATAATATTTATTCGTTATTCGTTCTTTAGTTCTTGGTGTGAATCATTAAGTATAGTCAAACGACGTATTTTATTATTACTTGACATCTCATTTGTATTATATTACGCTTAAAATGTTGTATCATATATCAGTGTTTGGTAAAGGCAGAGTAGCGTTTAATAAGAAATAGATATTTTAATGCCCCGTCACGGTGTAACATAATTCCTTCCTCCACACCGAGGAGCTTCTTCCTTGAAACGCAATGCCATTCACTTGCTGAGTGACATTTGAGATAACCTCCGGCCCGAGTCGTTTGGAGACCGGGCGTCCGCTCCCCTCGCCCTCAGTGCCCCGTGCCGCGACCCCTCGCCACGCTCCAACTCGATACATCGAAACTTAACTTGATACTCGTCGACCCTCGTCGATGTATCAGATCCTAATTCGATCAGCGCGGCGATGGGCTCGCCCTTGGCGGTTGCTCTCTCCGCACGTCAGCCCGGTGCCACCTTACGCTTCCCGCTTCGCGCCCCACCACACCACGCTTTCTTCCACTGCTGCAGCACTTCACCACTCCACGCCACGCTGTCACTCCATAGCGGTGCCACCTGACGCTTCCCGCCTCACGACCCGCCACACCACGCTTCCTTCCACTGACTGCAGCACTTTACCACTCCACGCCATGATCTGTCACTTCACAGCACGTTTCGCCACTTCGCTCCACGCCACGCTCCGTCGTTGCACTGACGCCCCGCCGCACCACACTTTCTTCTACTGTCTGTAGGAGACGCCATTTCACGCTCCGCACCGTCATTCCACGCAGCACTTCTCCACTCCACGCCAAGCTCCATTACTCTACACCACTCTCCGCCGCTCCATACTTTCTTCTATTGTGTTTAACAATTTGCTATTTCACGCCCCACACCGTCATTCTACGCATCTCTTTGCCACTCCACGCCACGCTCCACTAGTCCACACCACTGTCCCCCTCTCGACGTCCCGCCCTGCCGCACCCCAATTCCTTCCACTGCCTGTTGCAAATCATTTCACTCTACGCACCGCCATTCCACGTCACGTCCCTCCGCACCACACTTCCTTCCACTGTCTTCAGCACGGCGTGCATTTCACGCTCCACCACTCCACTCCACGCCGCGCTGCGCTACTTCATTGCACGCCCCGCTGTCACTCCGTCCCGCTTAGTTCCACGCTCTGTCACCCCTCCATGCCACGCTCCCCCGTTCAACGTCACGCCCCGCTACACCACTCTTTCCACAGCCTGCAGCACTTCCTTATTTCACGCCACTCTCCACCTCTCCACACGGCGCTCCCTCCCCACTCCACTCCACTCTACACCATGCTTCGCTTCTACGCTTCACGCCACGATTCGACTCTCCACTCCCGTCACGTACCGTTCCCTCACTTCACCTCTATCCCCTCCACTCCACCCCATCCCATGCCTCGTCACGCTTCGCTATTACTCACCTTACACCTCAGCACGCTCTCTTCTGCCCCTAAACTCCACACCCCACCTCAGCACGCTTCGTCACTTCACGGTACGCTCCACCGCTCCCTGCAATACCTTGCAGTGCCCTGCTTCTTCTCGCCGCCCCTCACTGGGCCCCACCTCCCCACGCTCTGTCACTCCCTGGTGTGCATCGCCACTTACCCGTCGGAACCCCCTGTTCCCCACCGTGCTCCACCGCAGCCCACTAGGCCCGTCGCGAGTCGCCTCGCTCACTCCCGAAATTTAGTGCCCCTCTGCCCCCCCCCGTATGCCGGAACGTGCTCTCTCCCCCCGCCCACCGAAACGCTCCGCAACGCTCCAAAACGCCCCGCAGGACTGCGCCGTGGTCATTTCCTATTGCGTTTCGCTATTCTTCAGAAAACTGTTCAATTCTTAAAGGAAATTGTTTCTTAAAATTATTTCGGTTTCAAGTTTCGTTTTAAATCGATTAAAAATCTAAACTAGTGGTACTACAGCATGGCAGAAACTTGCTCGTACTCTTTGTAAGGATAATAATTATATCGCAATTTATGTCAATTATTTCAGATCTCTCTTGGAAAGCTCTTTCCATCAATCGGCTTTTATGTAACAGATTACACTTCTGCTTCTTCTATTGCTTTTGCTTCTTATTATTCTACTTCATCTTTCTCTCTATTCTTCTATCACACACTGGTCAATTTCTTGTCATCTCCCAAGACCCACTTCCAAGCTATTCTTATATGCTACGTACGTCCAACAATTGCACTTATGCATATGAACCTATAATATTCATGCTCGGTCAAATTGTCACTGTTTGGTCATCATTGCTTTCTCACCGTCTACATATTTACGTAGTAAAAGGAAAGTATTGTACTGCTCCAGCGGGAAATTGTGATTTTGCGACAAAAATCCCTAGGCCTTTTTTTGAGCGATTGACAAATTGTGTGGGATCCAACGCGAACAAATTTTTTTGACAGTCAAATGTTAATGCAATATTGAATGTATGCTGGTCTCACTAATGCCTAAGGTTGTCTCAATCTCACGATAGGTCACATGACGATCTTGCAATATCAGTTCACGCACAGCATGAATGGTTTTCGGAACAACAACTGATTTTGGACGTCCAAATTCGACCAATTTCGTATTGGAGTGAACTACGACCACGATATAATTCATCATACCATCGATAAACACTGATCCTTGATGGAGGTTCATCGCCAAAAATTGAATTAAGTTCATCCATGCACTGTTGCTGAGTTAATCCACGTCGAAAGTTATAAAAAATAATCGCACGAAAATGTTCACGTTTTAATTTCATTTTTGGGCCAAGATGAATCTTTGTAAACAACACAAATAGTTCTCATATGTCAAAACGTTCTGACTACGTATAACCTCAAAACGTCCAACTTTACGATAGAGCTGTCAGTTGCCAAATTGCAACACCAGGGTTGCCAAATCCCGAAACATAAAAGGCAACCTCATATACATCAGTTACCTTGAAAAAGTGTTGTCTTTGATTTGGAACCCCTATGCAGACGACACCAAACTCGTTTCCAAACCTTTTTTACATCTTATGCCGAATTGAAAAAAAGAGCTTGAAACTACGGTAAACTGGTCTGAAACTTGGTTGGTCAAGAATAAATGAATTGAATTCGGATAAATGTCTAACTCTGTGTATTGGAAAAAATGATAAAAGAATACCATATTTCATGAATATGACACGTTTGGCGTGTTCAGATCTACCAACAAAATGATGTAGGTGAGAATTTAATACAATATCTTAAATGGGAAAGTAAAGTTAACAATATAGCAACGAAAGCAAACACTGCTCTGTATCTGATGAGAAAGGCCTTTTCGTTGAACTCGTCAGCAGTTAAAAAGATTTTATCTACATTTATAAGACTGATGATTGATTCAGGTATTGTGTTTTGACACCTACATGACCAGAAATCAAAGAAAAACCTCGAAAGCATATAGAGAGTGGCAATTATGATACCAATTTCTATTGGAAATTTACAATATCATGTAAAGATGTAATATCACGAAAGATGTATCAAGAAAAATTCTAATTGTAACACTAGAAAAGAGAAGAAAAAGGAGCGATATAATAGAAACCTATAAAATGCTAAATAAAGTATATGTTTCATGTTGGACATACTATTTAAACCGACTTTGGATTCCCGACTTCGAGGACATTTCTCTAAGCTAATGAAGGACAGAACGAAAACGGGACAATTACCGCGTTTCATTACTAATCGGATGTGGGAAGCAATAGGGAGGCAATGGAATAATCTCCCTATGGATTGTCTGGAGAAAAATACTTTAGTGTCTTTCAAATCCTTTCTAGACAATTATTATCAAACAAATTGAATTTTTATTATATCTCGACATTTTGTGTGAGATACTTGTACATTAGCTTGTTGCTGCTTCTATTTATAAATAAATATGAGTAATTTAGCGTGATTTTTGTGCGGATAAAGGCAATTAAAATAACATTCTTAAAAATGGCTCAGATTTTTTTCTTTAATTTTTCTCAAGAACGCTTATAAAAACAATGAATTCTTTTAAAAATGACGTATGTCTCATTTTCATTAAACTCGCGGTATCTTCGAATGTTGAAAAAAAAAACTACAAGGAATGTATGCTTGCATGTGCGGTTGGTGGTGTTTGGTGTGCTAAATCTACGAACATGATTTCGAATCCGAACGTGAAAAAATGGCTAGTTGGAAACACTTCCGCACGTTCACGTAGTATTTTGATATTGTGTAGCCGTTGCAAGTTTTACAAAAACCTTTGCGCTGTTCTAGTTGCATTACTTTTTATTTGTATTAATAAGTTGTCGTAAGCAACATATAAAAATCTGGTTTATATTTGGACCTTCTCATTTTAACGAATAGAGAAAGGCAATACTGGGGATTTGTAATATGGGTTTGTTATCCACATTTTATAATGAAGTTTTCTCGGAAAGACCGAAACAGTGAAATACCATTTTTATGCACTCTTTTGGCGGGTGATTACTCTCTTTTAAACCTTGTTCGTAGAAAAGAGTATAACACGTGAGGTTTATTTGTTTGTCCTTTATAACATATCCAAAATTCTCAGAAACACCTGGAAATGTTTGCTTGTCTGCCGAACATTGGATCACATCACCTTGACTATAGGTGTCAGTGGTAGAGCATGCACTACATGTAAGGGTGCGTGCAAAGTCGTTAACGTACCATTTTTTAAAAATTGGACATCTAATTTATTTATATAAACCGTTAAATAACACAGACACATGCACAGAGACGCACATACACGAAAGTACAAGCGCACTCACGCCCACACAAATACACACGCGCACACTCCACACTTCCAGCAGGTGGTCGTCACTGTGAAGCAACGTTGCAAGCAACGAGCAAACCTGGCGTCGCCACAAACTTGCCGTAGGTGGCATACGACATTCCTGAATTCGTGAAAACAGACTCCGTAGGTAGAAGGTGCGCGGACTGTGAATACGAGGGCCACCGGGTAGCGGGAGGCGTAAGACTGTCCATTAACATAGACCACATGATAGCCCGCAAGAGGCGCGGGGGTTATGTGTGAACCCGTGGGCTATTAATAAATATATGTCAACGGGGGCGGCAGACACGGGTATGTTGGGAGGCTAAACGTGCAGCGCCGCGGATTCCGAGTAGAAGGGGATCTCAATGTTTAGGCGCGATCTTCCGCTGGGTGGTGCGATGCGAAGCCGTCCCCTTCGGCGAGGGGGTGTGGTGCCTTGCCACGGTGGCGTTTCGCGTTCGCTCGGTAATGTGACAGGTTAAGTTCAAAAGGGCGCAATTCGGTGTGAATCGTTGGAATGCTAGAGCGGTCATTTTTCAAAAGTGGACTGTGGGAAGCAGTTCGGGACACATTTTTCGAGATGTTTCGCAAAGGGCGAACAAAATAATGAAAATACAATACTTGAATTTGTAAATATTTTTTATTAATAATGTTGGACCACCTCCTGCCTTTAATAGAGCTTTAACTCTACTTGATGTGGTTTCATATAAACATTGAACGAGGATTCATTTAAACGCCTCAAGTGGATTTTTTTATTCTTTCTTCCTGGCATTGCCCGTATTTTCTGTAAAAATAAAGGAGGAGGAGAAAATCCTCCTTTTTAGCTTTGTCTCTAAAACGGATCACAATGACTCAATAATGTTGAGGTCGGAAGATTGTGTAGTAGACATTACAATACGGCAAATTCAGAGAAAACGTGGACTGTTTTACAGGTATTTACCATCTTGCTGCAGCCATGCTTCCAATGAAATGTACTCTAGTAAGAAATAAAGTAGCATGCAATGAAACTAGTAAATAAATCAATAGCAATCACAATAATAACTGGGTTTCATGGTTAAAAATTTCTAATTAAGAGACGCAGTTTTCAAATGTAGAGGAAAAAAATAAATCAATAAATTGAAAATAATTTACGGCTTACATTCTTCACGTGAACGCTGTTGCAATGTTAAGTGAATTTAAATTACAATGAAAGGAAATTGAAATATTCTAATACTAATCTGCTCACACAACACAATTCAGTTAGTGAATGTTTTATAGGCAGCTTGCAGTCAACGACAGGTTTCTTACAGAACTCAAAATATGGCATTTGAAACTATATTAAGACGTGTAATATATACAATGATGTAATACACTTAACTTAAGCAAAGTGAATTACAACGGCTGTTGTAACTTGGTAGTTGTTGACTTGAAATTAAAGTTTAATATATCTGATTAATGTAATGAATTGTAAACTAGCATAATTATATCATGAAAGGAAGTGATAAAAATATAGTAAATCACTGCATTAGTTTATTTTTCTTTCTATCTGCAAATGCAACAATTTTCTCTAATTATACTTGGCCTTTATGTTATACACAGAATTATTCAATTTTTTAGATAGAAAATTTAAATAAAATTAACAATTAGAAAATATGTATTTTTTATTACTTTATTAAAATGTGTAATACACAGACTTTTAGTATAGCGATGTTTCAGATATAATTATTTCCATTTTTACGCTGTAATTAAAAAGACGAAAACAATAAATAACTACATTTTAAACAATGGCCAAAATTAAAACATAACAATTACATAACGTTGATATACACATGTCATTGAATGGAACGCACCTTGATAAAAATTGTTGAAAAACTCCTAGTTGAAAATATTTTAATGGAGCAATCATTTGGCAGCATTTCTTCGGAACAAACTAAACAATTATTCTGCTCATGCACAGTACATGATAGAGGCTACTGTGTCGAAGGTACAACGTAGAACGTCGGCCAAGAGAGGTCGAATTCTGAACGAAGCGGACATAAGTGTTGAGAAGGAAGGAAATTAGCTCGAGCGGGGGAAGGAGGGGGCATATTACAAAGTTGATTAAGCCAGAAAGAAGTTAGACATAAAATTACTAAGAGAAGCACCTTAACATTGACAATAATTATTCAAGAACCCATCGTATAGTGAATTTGTTCGATTCGACCTGCGTATTTAAACAGGAAGATAGTTTTATATAGTTTCTAGTGTTAATCGTGTGTACAAGAAATTTTGAGAAGCTAAAACTGTATCTCCTGAAAATTCACCTGATGCAACGTTGTGTCGTAGTAGGAAATTTTGTCTGCATGACAAGTCATTGCTGCTTATCTAATGTGCGAGGAGTCCTGTACTCAGCTTATGCTTAGTTTGGCTAATGTATGATCTATCACAGTCTTTACAGTTTATTTGATATACTATATTGTTGCAGTCTCTTTTTTCTATTTTTTCTTTTTTTAAGTTTTGAACACTATGACATCTATTGATTTCTCTATTAACTTATTTGTGTTGGGTTAGTTAAACGTCCTTGTTTAGGAATGATATTTATTTGGAGAATGTAGGGCAAACATAGCGCCCTATTCAAACATTCTTCACTTTCAAGTTGGGTTATATCGCAGGTGGGAATACTCGCATTACTGCGAGTATTCCCATACTTGATCGAGTTTAGTCTTTTAGCTATCATTCTGTCCACATAGTTTGAAGGGCAGTCATTAACCTTCAAGATCTCTACAACTTTACGTACATTTCTGGTATGGAACCAGGGAGGCGACAATTTTACTGCTGAAATCTCGTAATCCGCGCGTCAGTACTTACAACATAGCTGAATCAGGCGACAACAATGCTTCAAGAGAGAGATAGTCCGCCATTAAACATTTGCTCTTCACGTTTTGCGTCATGAATTAACAACTTTCTGATATTCTTGGTATGTACCAATTGAATTGCACATATACTATACTGTGTTAATGCAATACTCGTGCCGACTGTGATTGTTATATTTTATTGTAGTGTTAAACGAGAGTACTTTATTTGCTGTTCTTGAGTAACGTGCGTGTTCTTTTTTGGAAAAAACATGTTGAGAGGTTTCAGTTATCAGCATTTTTGTTGCTATATACCACTAATACAGTAAAATATTACGTATAAGTAGATAAATTCGTAAATTTTCTGAAGTGTCTGAAGACACACACGAATATTGATACAACACATAAACTATTCTTCTCACCGCACTTCGCACTCAGGCGCGTGTTTTTTTCCACGGCACGTCTTCAATTAACCCTAACGTGCCAATTTTACACTCAGTTGCATTGTCGATCACGAAAAGGGAAGGTGGAATGGCGTGTCGACTGCCAAATGGCAACGGACAGTCTATCACATGGCTAATTCTCCGCCAATTGCCTCGCCGGGGCTGTTCGTTTGCCTCGCGTCCATATTCCACTCGCCTGTTCCGGGAAACGGCAATTGCGCTCCTGCCGCTAGAGCGTCGCTGGGACCTCGATTTCTGGCGCTGAGCGCCCGAGGTTTCGGCACCGGGGCAGGCGCGCGCTTGGAGCACGCTCAAGAGATGAAACAGCGCATCGCATCTTCTGCGGCGGTCGCTGTCCCTCTGGGCTTTGCCTCTGCCGGTCTCTTCCCACCCATCGTCTCCCGCACCTCCTTCTACTCCCCACCCAACCCTTCGCACCACACCTCTCCCTCCTTTGCCTCTCCCTGCCACGCCACTCCCCGCCTCTCCTCCCTCTCCGTCCCACCCATTCCCGCGGCGACGCCTTTCGCCCCGCCGTCATCCTCTCGTCCTCTGCCGCCTCTCTTCCCGTTCCTTCCCGCCCGGTGCTTCCCGTCTCGCTGCTTTCCATCCCGCCGCTTCCTCCCGTCGCTTCCCACCTCACCACGTCCCGCCCCGCCGTGCACCTCACCGTCGCAGCCATTTCCTCCCGTTTTCATCCTTGGCGATTGGCGCCCGGCCGCTCAGCTTCTACACTCTCCAGTCCGAACCCCTCTGTTTCGCCCCATTACGCTCCATCGTTCTTCGCTTCTCAAATCCCTCCAAATCCCTCTTTTCCCCCTTGCATCTGCTCCCCCTCTTTGTCCGCCGCCTGTCCGTAATCCGCCTCTCCACCTTGCAACTCTCCGCTTCGTACGTGCTCTTTCCGGTAGTTCCTAGCCAATAGGATTTCTATTACTAGGGAGAGAGATTGTTTAGTTTTCAAATGTTGCTAAGAGTGATATGTTGGTACGTTTATTCGTCGTTGATATATGTATTGTAAAAGAAGGGTGAGTAGGTTTCGGGTGGTCAAAACAACGTTCGTAGATTATACTTCCCCCCAGTACGTATAAATAGTTTTCCTGACACTAACGATTAATAAATCTAGTCAAAATCAAAATCCTGTCCGATCCTTCTTCATTCAGCCTCCCCTACCGGCACCTGCCCACCTCCACCCATTCTATCACTACCCGCCCTTAGCTATGCCTAAAAACTCCCGCTGCTGCTTGTCTCTCCCGCTCGGCTCCCATCTGGTCGTTCCTGCCCGATCGTTCCTTCCGCGGTTTCCAGCGTTTCCTCCCGCTGTCACCGTCTTTTCCATGATGGATCTTCCATGCAAACTCTTCTGCAATTCTTCGCGCCCTGCTCCCTGCCCTTCGTCCCGCCCTTCGTCCCGCCCTTCGTCCCGCCCTTCGTCC
>BOPP01000083.1:2615860-2634317 GCA_017312745.1 Gryllus bimaculatus
ACCGCCGCGCCTCACCGCCCCGGCTCACCACCGCGCTTCACCGCTCCGCCCCGTCCCCGCTCTCCTTCCTCGCCTTACCTCCCCAAGCCTCACTATAGTGGTAAAACTTTTGGTAGTCCCTGCCGGAGACCGTCAGATTAGCGCTTCGAAGGGAAAGACTTCCTGGCGTCAATCCCCCGAGGAAACGACCTAAGTGACGCGCTTAGCGCTGTGACTGCGCGACACGGACTAATTCATAATTCCGTCCGCATTTTCTCGCTCTTAGCGTCTGAAGCGTCCAACGGTGTACCTTGTGCAAACATTATCGTGCGGCAAAAAATCTGTGGAACATTACGTGGTCGATCCATTCTGTCATAAGCTGCTCTTTCAAGAGCATGAACGTGCCCTGACTCGGACGGTATCTGTCAGGAAGTGATACCTGGAGGTGATACCGATTATTTGAATAAATATATTTCCAACTGACCTCTAGGAGAGTAAACATTCAGTGAAGTTACATATTATGTTGTAAGTGATGTAACATGTTAAGGTATTCGTCACAAAAGAGATAGAGCAGATATCTTAAAAGAATGTATAAAACATGTAACTGAGTCCGAAAAGAGTGTGAAGTATGTTCATTTAGATAATGGACATGAATTCGTTAATAAACAATATTGGATTATTACTCAGAAAAGGCACCAAGATTGAGAGAACACTATTCATACTTCTCAAAGCTAAGGAATTGTTGAAATAGCTAAAATAGGTCACTGATGGATATGATGTGGACAATTCTGAGTACTGTAGGGAGAGGAATATATCTATAGAGAGAGGAAAGATTAGAGATGAAATGGAAGAGGTATAGAGGCAATGGAAAAGGTATTAGGAAGATATAAATCGAATATTGGACAAATACGCGGAGAAAATTAATAACACGAATGGAGGGATTTTAAGTTAATTGCGTAACGAAGAATTTCTTCTCGTATTTAGTTATTGAAGTATGTATTAGAAAAAGAAACAAATTAATTATTATTTGACTATTATGACGAAAGATGTTTGTGATATCAATATTTTTAATGTCCGGCATTTTATGTACGCATCATCTAAATAGTCACTTATAACAGTTTTTAAACAATTATACTTATTCGTAATTATTATTAAATAGTAATCTTGACAATTTAAAATAATATCTATTGTGGAATTATTACATCTGCAGTTATGGGTAAGGGGAAAGTTACCGTTCAGTCCCTAATGTTGCTACTATCGTTTCAGGAAACCCTTAAATATAACAATGCCACTGCCACTTCTAAGTATGTTTTTTTTCGTGGTCCAGCCTCTCCAGAAAAAAATTCCGAGCTGCTACTCACACGAGACGGGAACGAGGATGGAAAAACAGAGCGTGGTCCGTGGCCCATTTTTGATAGTTCTCCGGGATTTGCATGGAATTGATCCAATAAGTCACGGAAAACTACCGATTAGAGTAGCCGGACGCCAGAATTTGCCCTCGCTCAGACAGCGGCATAATTTGATTTAGCTGTGTAGGTATGTTTTTGTCCAAGAACGAAAAAAGATGTCACAATTATGTCGCGTACAAAAGCCTTGGAAGATTCCAGGTAAATTAAATTCCTCCGACAATATTTCCCCCTAACGAGTCTGTTCTACCGACTGACAGTTCGGATATTAAATGCGACAGACATCTGGAGGAGAAAGACGCGCTCAGGTGCTGCAATGGTTGCGTAAGGTGCGCGCCTGAGCGGAAGATTTCCTAGGCTTCAAAGGAAAATATGAGTGCGGAACACGACCAAATGTCCTTTTCCGCTCCGTTTTACGAGTACCTAACTAAAAGGCTGCGATAGCTCAACGGTAACATCGTCGCTTCTTCAGCATCGTTGATCAGGCGCTCCGACCGGCAAAGGTGGCTCAGTGCATCAACTGATGTCACTGCACTGCCTCTGACCAGGAGGTGCTAGGGGAGGGTTCTAGCCCCGGCGGTGGCAGGATTTTCGACAGTAACTTGTCAGCTGTTTAATTCAGTTCCTGTCTGGAAAAGAATTCTAGTGGCAGGCTGCTCTTATCGATAGTTTTCCGTGGTTTCTCCGATCAACACTAGCTGAATGCCGGAGCAGTACCCTAAAAGGCCACGAATCACGCGCGATCTCACCGTCCTCTTCCATGTCGCTTACCTTTACCTCCCCCTCTCTTACGCTCACTTATTCTCAAACCGACCTACACTAACCTCCTCATATCGAGAGACCGATCGGGAGCTTAGAGCTTGTCCCGTTTGGGACGGTAGTCTGTGCTGGGTCTCACCAGCCAGTGGAGCACGATCACCGCCACCTCACCCGATAAAACATTCACTACACTTACAGATTAATGACATAGCAATTGACGCACCTAGAATCATTAATCAATCACTCACTGGAAGAGATATCGAGAGACTGAGACTGAATAAGAGAGAGGGAGAGAGAGTGCAGAGAGGAAGGGAGAGGGAGAGAGAGGGATAAAGGAGAGAGAGGGAGATAGAGTGAAAGGGACAGGGTGAGAGAGAACTATTAGACGAATAAGAGAACATTGCATTCAAACTTTTGTGATCTCGAAGATAAACTAACAGGAACCAGAAATTGTTAACAGTAACCGATAACCCATTAAACTTACATATTCACATTACATGTTTTGCTAACAGGAACCAGAAAGTGTTAATATTAAACGATAACCCATTATACAATCACAAACATGTTACATGTTTTGCATTGTTTGAAAGCGCTGGCATCCGCGGCCGGAGTCATCAGCTGTCGGGTAGATGCCGCATCTTAGACACTGATGCCAACTTTTCAGCAAGCATGCCATGACGGCGGATACGTGGCACACGTGCCTAGGACGTGTCGTCCCCCGGAGAGCCAAGCAACTTATGCATTGTTTGTTGCTTGATCTGCTGGTTCCCAAATCTCGGTCAAAGTGCCGCGCGGAGCGCAGGGCGCTGGGCCGAGGGCGGGCGGGAGGCGGAATCCGGGGTGATGTAGAAGCGAACGCGATGGACGCTTTCCGGAATGCAACTTTTTCTCCGCGAATTGCCTCGATCGATCGCTGGCCGTGCTCACTGCCCCGGGCATGCCTCGCACCTGGCCAGACCTCCGCTACCCCCCTCTCTCCTCCCTTTCCCCTCGATCCCTCCCATCCACTCACCCATCCCATTCCATCCCATCCCACCCCATCCCGACCCATTCCATCCACGCAGTGGCTTCGCGAGTTGATGGATGTGCGCTGCCCGTCCATTCAAATGAGGGTCATCTCGTGCACCCCTCAAGGTGCACAGTACTCTCTCTCCCTCCTTCCCTCTCTCTCTCTCTCTCTCTCTCTCTCTCTCTCCGATGACCCTGCGGCACAGGTCGTACTCTGTCCGACAACTGCAAACACCCAATACTTACTATCAAAATATTTCTACTTCATGGGGACGTGGCACATTTTACTTATTTATTTTTCGTTTCATTTATTAGGTTTTCGGTGAGAGAGAATTCCTGACGCACAAGCTACTTAGATCATTAGTCCGATTAAATAAGGCCATGTTATATCCAGGGAAGTGTCGGTGTTCTTCTCCTGCTGTAGTGTGAGTGCCGGCGCCAGCCTAAAAGTCGTCTTTCTCGCAGAAACCGTTTATGATTTAGTTATGTTCATCGTCAGTATTATCTTAAGAAGGATAATTTGTCAACTGGTTACTTTAGAATCGGATTGAATTATTTTCTAAGTTTTGGGTATTGACGTTCAGTCGCAATTTGTGTAGGAAGTAGTTACTCCGTTATATGTAGTACACTAGGATAAGTTACGAGGAGAAACTAGTGCACATTCAGGGGATTAAAGAAATGGGAAACACGAAACCTCGTGGGTACTTTATATGTAACGAATTGGCAAGGGAAAAGTTATTAAACCTTATTGGCTCTCATTTGCGTAGCTGAATTTTAGGAGAAGCTCGCGGAAACAACCGATCAAAGAATACGTGATCCAGACTTTTTCAGCACATATTAGTTTCATTACTAAAGTGTTATAAAAAATCTCATCCAAACATTTGAATTTCAACGTAGATAATGACTAATACCGAAATTGATTAAAACAATCAAAGAGCAGCTTGCAAGATTTGAGTGTTAATTTATTAGCATAATAAATCTAACTGGAAGTGATAATACACCAAAATAAAAACTGCTGTTACTTGCTGCCTGCGCAAGCCCTGGCTGTGACCATGGCTATCTGATGAAAAAGAGGCTGTATGCACTGTTGACTTTCCCGGTCGTATATTTTATAGCACTTTTTCTCTCTCATGGAGATAATTCAAATTCATGTTGATTTATATGTCTGTCAAAGAAAAAGTTGCTCATAGGAGAGACTGCGTTTAAAAAGGTTTTGGTGTGCCTTTTAGTCACATTTGACAATAAGCCAAAAACACTGATTATCGTCTCTGGAAAGTTCCTTCTCTCCCGTGTTCCCGACGTTATTTATTTTTGGTCGAGGATATTATAAACGTTATTTCATCTTTAAACATTCGGATAAAAGAAACCAATGATCCAAATCCTATCTAATTGGTCTTATAATTCGCAAAAAATATACTCGTAATATTCAACTAGCGTAGTTTCCAACACAAATACTTTTTAATAACTGTCGAAAAAGTCCCTCAGATCTGACTTTTCTTCACGTATTTAGAAAAGTATTTCCCAAACTGCCAAAGATATCGCAAATTGAAAACTTTTAAATAGGGCTCTTTAGAATAGCTTCATGGAAGCGTGAAACTGTTAGAAATGCTCCTCGCAAAAGGTGATTGCGTGCTGATTTAACCTCCTGTTTCAACGACAGCTTGAGTAGCCAGTACACCGGGATATAGAAGGCAAAGCTAGCAGCAGTAATAGCAGACACTCAATGCTTTTAATTCTTCATGAGAGGATCTGTATTTTTTAATGGACTGTGGTGAAATGCCTGAGGTGCCACACGATATTGAATCTCATTTAAAGATTTGATATACAGTGACATTACGCGGTTAATCACAATGCATTAGTAATACGTCATCGAAAAACAAAGCAGTGATTCTTGCATTGAAAACTATTATTTCCCAATGAAGAAAGTGACTTTTTTGTTTCGTAATAAATTAATGGAATACAAAATATAGCTAATAAAAGCTATTTTCATTTCAAACATGCAATACTTATAGCTTTCTGAGTTTTCGCAATTGACATTTTTCATGTATACTTTACCATTTCATGGAAGAAAATAGAAACTATAGTTTTAAATTATAATACATGCTGATTTAACTGGCTAGTTCTTAAGAACAAATATGAAACCAGAACAAGTTCTTCAGAAAAATTGTATGAACGCATTTGCCGTACGAATAGTTTCAAAACCTTCGTCATGCAGCACAATATATTGTTATTTAGGTCAACAGTCAACAGTGAACAATTCTTCGCCCGCATGACATTTTGGAAAACATGACCGAGAAGTTCCATATCGGATAAGAATATGAAATGTGTTTTGAGATTAATTTTGGTTCTGTCGCTTTAAACAATGAGCGCTTTGTGCATCATAAATAAAAATCTAGAAATAAACAAGCGATTGTCATTTTATTCTGGTATTTATTTGCTCTCAGCGTGCACCCAAAATAATTTGATTTTGTGATTAGCGTTTATTATGACTACATTTATGGTAATTGACTAATATTTTAATTTTTTATTTTAAATGTTAATTTTTCTTTTCTATTTTTAATAAAAAATAATCTAAAACAATAAATACTAAATCCGTCTACGGGTGCCGATGAAAGAGCTTCCTTTTGAACGGGACGGCAGCTGGGGAGTATAGCTCAAGTTTAGAGCTGCTTCATTGAGCGGAAAAATGAATGCTCGGCTTTAGGTAATACTAGGCTCCCCTAGAAGTGCTACATACTCCAATTATAGTGGTACAGGACTTTCATGGTGTGCCCTAATTTTTTTTGGAAACGTGACACACTGATAAAAAACGACGTAAATAAACACATGCAAACAAATTGTGAAAATGCTACGTAAAATATCTATCCAGATTGAAGTGGTATCCTGGTATCCTCCATAATGAAACACGCTGGCGAGGATTTCTCCTTTCAAATAACTATTTTCTCTCTGTCTGTACTTAGCACGACAGCCCACGCACAAAGCAGGGCCTACCAGCAGCTTTCCGGCATTGCGGCCATGGGTTAGAGTCACATGTGGTTAGAACGAAGATTTGTACCCTACGCAGAATTCTGGTCTTCTCAACCTGAGAAGCGAGTTTTCTCATCGTCACACAGCAACATATACTGAGACATTGCAAGGAAAATGCACACTGTAATCTTGCCCGACCGGGAATCGAACCCGGGGTCGTGTCAGGTAAAGCGATCTCGATGACCAATGAGCTAAATCGCAAGGGCATCTTTTATCTAGGAAGCTAAATTTGAGTGTGTTAATTGTGCCCGAGATAGCATAATACAATCACAGACTTCCAGATATTCTTTATTTCGCATTACGAAAACCATAATAGAAACCATTGTATTTCATAATCAAAAATATATGTGCTGGTTCTAAGCATGTTCGATAAAGTATCAAATATCCAGGTGGAACAAAAATCGATGGCGAGGCTCCAGTTGACGGAATGACGAGAATAATAGGAAGTGAAACGGCTCAAGCCCAAGGTAGCGAACTTCTGTGAAATAAATGCGAATCATTTCTACGTGTAAATCAGTGACCATGCCCTTACAAATTGGGGTCGGAATCACCGAGTGTCAAAAAACCGCTCACACGTCTGAAGCGGACAAGAGCACGCCGCGCGCCATGAAGAGATCTCAAGGACTTTCGCGTGCCTGTTCGCCTGTCTGCCCTACCGAGCTCCTTGCGAAGTTGCAACAACAGGGGCGAATCCAGAGACAAATTGTGGGAGGGAAAATTAAAAATATTTGGTCGAATGTGTCATTGCGGATTTTGTAAAATTCGTAGGCTGCACTCAACTCACGCTGCGATACGATTTTATTCGTTTTAAAGATTATCCGAAAAACAATTTGCTTGCAAGTTTCGCGACAAGTTAAAATGAATAGTTACAAAAAACATAGGGGACAAAATTTATCGCATTTCCCTCCCCGTGGATCCGCGCCTACAACAAAGTCCGAGTGTCTGGCGAGGCGAGTGTTGCGTTTGAGAAATAAATACGACGCTACCAGAAATAAGGAAATGATCAAAATTTTACAGAAACCAACACCGATTTGCGTGTGCCCAATATAATTTTTGCTGATGAGATATTACAGCTTCATTTTTTTCCCGGTATTTTTACCTTGACGGGGAGACGCCCGGCGTGCAGAGAGGCGGGGAAGGCAGTGGGCAGCTTCTGTGGGATGGGAGGGGGGCGGTTAAGCCTTCTGTGACGCCGCTTTGTGGTTGATCCCCCTCGGAGACGCCGCCTGCGGATGAAATGGAGCCCTGATTGACGTGTAGCGGCTTTCTCATCTCTCCCTTCGGTCGCGTTTGCAGATAGCTGTCAGTTTTGTAATGAATATTTTAACTGAGGTTCGTCGTATGACGAGTGACAAGCACAAGCCTTCTGTGCCGTGATGGTCAGCATACGTATCTTTTTTTGTTCGTAACGAACGTCTTTTGTGTGCCAAATAATCATTTACCAATATTGTCTTTAGAGAAATGTCTGGTTTCGAAGAAGAAACGATGTGGAATACGTTAAACATTACGCAACAATTTTGGAAAACTTGTTGTGAAATACATAATGGCTTGAGAATAATAATTTATGAATAAATTGTTATGCAAATGACGTTTAGAGTAGTTTCCTGCCCACGGTGTTACAGTCTAAATCAAGCCTTGACATCCGGGTACTAGTCGAAAGCTCCAGTTTGGTGCATAAGCCAGATAGGTGTGGGAGACAAGCCCGTCACCCAATCCTATGTGCGTAAGTAATGATAGGGTGGGGAAGGGAAGATGTCTCTCGGTCTGTTGCCTTTTAGTGTAATGTACTGTGCTGGCCTCCGCCTGGAACCGATTGGACGAAATACGAAATCGCCCGGTCAGAGCAACCTGCCTCTAGAA
This sequence comes from Gryllus bimaculatus, assembly GCA_017312745.1. Classification (NCBI taxonomy): domain Eukaryota; kingdom Metazoa; phylum Arthropoda; class Insecta; order Orthoptera; family Gryllidae; genus Gryllus; species Gryllus bimaculatus. The sequence goes on from BOPP01000083.1 coordinate 2,623,900, forward strand.
ATTTGTTTAGGCACTAACATCTCCGACACAGGTACTTCGCTTGTGTCGACAATCTTGGGGAGTAGAACCTTGGACCTGTTCGTTTACGAAGCTTTTCTTGCGAACTGTTAACTACAAATGCTAACGCAACCGATTTTTATCTGAAATCGTTTTGTGTAATTGTGAGAAATATGATTATGAATATGACAAGCGATTCCTCAAATCCAGAGCCGAATATAGCTTAATTGTCTGTCTTCCTACATCTCATTAAGGAAAGTGAAGGCAGTTAGGAATGTGACGTGACGGACGTAAAAGTGGCTAGGGTTTAGGGAGTAGAGCGGCAGTCTCGGGAACGGAGAGCTTCACTAGTGATTAATGCGGTTTCAGCACAGACTTTAGATTGTACCCTTTTAAACACAGCCTTGCTACGTTAGGCCGCTCTTTGATCTTTGTTTGACCGTTCTGGAAAGTGATAAAGAGGTTGAAAACGCACCCTGCCCTTGCGCTTTCACAAAGAATATTTTACAAAGTACCGTATTAGGTCTCGCAGTTTATTATAATTGCAATATAGGAATGTTGGAGTTCTTCGAGAGGAAAGTGAAGGTTATAACGAGATCTAATTTAATTTAATTTCTGAAGGGCATAATGTTTTCATTGTAAAAATTAGTTGTGAGCAAAAGTATTCAAGTAGCAAAACAGTAATTTGGAAATCTCAATGTCGTTCCTTCGCCTTTTAAATACACTAACGGATCTGTTTCTTTCTGCAAATTATTAGTATTACGGACTACCTGAATTTTGTGTATTGGAGAAAAATTTCGCTTGAAGTTCCATTACACCTGAACATTCTTATAACTGAATAAAGCGCTACAAAGTTTTAAATAAAATATTTCAATTAAAGATGATTAGTTTTTCGAAATCCAACACAAAAATGATTGTCTATTATAGTATGCTCTTATCGTTCACTTAGCAGAGGTTTCGCTGGAGTCGCGAAAAATAAAATCGTAGAGACTGAAACATTTCAGTTATTTTGGTGCCATTGAAATTTATAAAAAATATGAAGTGGCTCTTGCATATTTATTATTTGAAATTTTTGTTTCCGATATCCGAAAATGAAACACTAAACAGTAAGTTCGATGCAAACACTCCATCTTCCCGATTGTCCTACCGTCTCAGTGCTAATAATAGTTTATGCAATTAGTTTGTAATGCGAAGCTTTATTCGTGATTTGAAAACGAGCGACATTAAGGCGAGTTTTCAAATTTGTACGAATGCAATAAAGCAACATTATAAACGAGTTGCAAACACTATTTTATTGTATAAAAGCATTATATATTTATAAGAGAATTAAACTTATTGTGCGAAACAACGTTCTAGTGATACCTCGGGTATTTGACATCCGTGCGAGAAAACGGAGCTCGGCTGTTCCGTTTACCTTCACCTGCCCACGATTCTTTTTCTGCGTTTGGCTGAACGTGTGATGACGCAATCATTTGTGCCGTAAAATGGTAATACAGCATATTTGACGTAAAATGCCAGATTATAAAAGATTTCTTGCGACAGAACAGATCGTTTATAAAAGTGGTATACAAAAAAAATGAAGTTAGAATATTGAACATTGTATGGGTCTCAAAATATTGGAGATGACTCAATGGGTATTGGTTGGTTCGTAGGCTTCCGCAGCCGGAGTCAATGCATACTTGGCTATTCGGGATGAGCCGCGTCTCGGTCAATTATACTGACGTTTCGGCCATCTTGCTGTGGCCTTATTCAGAGCTATACTGTTGACAAGCTATACTGCTACTGTCTTGGCAGCAGTATAGCTCTGAAGAAGTCCACAGCAAGATGGCCGAAACGTCAGTACAATTGACCGAGACGCGGCTCATCCCGAATAGCCAAGAATGCGATGGGTATTGGTTGTTTTTTAGTGTTATTGAACTGTTCATGTACCTGTCTGTGAACGTGAACCCGCGCAATACAAAGGTTGGCAGCCCTCCCTGACGAGCGTGTGGCGGTGGGCTTGCAGGATCAACCAGGAGCGCAACGGCGGCGCGTGGTGCCCCAAGGCGCAGATCAGCAGTGAGGTGCGCGAGTTCCTGGAGGTGGACCTAGGGCGCGCGCACCGCGTCACGCAGACGCTGACGCAGGGCCGCTTCGGCAACGGCCAGGGCCAGGAGTACGCGGAGGCCTTCCTGCTCGAATACTGGCGCGACACTCTGGGCCGCTGGGCGCTCTACAGGGACTCGCGCGGCCGCAAGGTGAGTACACGCCCCCTTTGGCCTTTGTCAGTCTGTACTATAGCGATATACCGGCTCAGTTTAGATCAGAGCCGCCATTGCTGCTGCCTCGGCAGTGGGACTCACAGGGAAGGCCTAGTGTTCGAGTCCCGACGGTGGCGAATTTTAAACACTCAATTGACGGCTAGCCGGAATTCAGTCGGCGTATGCCCGACCAGTACGCTAAAAAACGGGCCGTGCGGTAACGTTTTTTCGTCCTCGTCCTATCCTCTTCTCTTACACATCCATACTTACACTTACATGCTATACACCACCACATGTCTGGAACTTAGACCTTATCCTGGCTGTGGCGTTGCACCGTTGGCGGATACCTGGAGAGGGAAATCTTCCGCAAGCTGATTATATCGGCGTGCGATTTTACCATCAAGTGAGAATCACTGCCACCTCCCGTCAAAAACATTCACTACATTAATGGGACTAATGACCATAGTATTTGATGTTCCCGGGTTCATTAATCAATCATAACATCATAAAGCAACTAGAAGGACGAAAAGTCGCTCTAAACGGTTGTAATCTGTTATGGATTTAACACTCCTCCGTCTGCAAAGAACAATCGAAACTAAGGAGTTGTAGTTGAAGTTAGCGGATGAATACACCTTTTGCAAGGAAAGGTATGTCTTTTTTATTGGAATTTTTCTTTTAATTTTTCTTACCGTGTTGAACGACACATCGCCAATGCCAAAAATAACGTACTAGGTTGGTTTAAACGTGGGCCGTAGCTTCAAAGTCGAAACTAAAACTGCGTCTGTTATTTACTCTAAATCTGGCTAATAACGTCAATAAATAGTGCCGGTCATAGTTGTAATCATATACAGTAAACTCCCTTTTCCTCGGACATCTTTTTTACTCGCCCTTTCTTCAATTCGCGGCGATGATATACAAACAAGGGACGATGATGGCTCACGGATCTGTGGTGATGTCTCCTACCGCCAAGAAACGAAAAGAAAATCCACATTTCATTTTAGAAATATTTTTTTATTTATTCTACTCTAAAATTTATTATACTAAATGCGAGATTTATTTACGTACTGCCATTGTGTACTGTGTATACTGTATCTTATAATAATGTGATTATTTTTTTCTCCAACGAAAAGTTCTTCCAGGTCTCCCTTAATTATTAAAATAATGTTGGTAAAATAATTATCGGAGGGTTATTTTAATGCTATTAAGGGAAAGACGGTTTAACTGATTACATTGTTATTCGATCCTGGCCTCGATCCCGAAGCGAATGATTAAGAGGAAATCCGTTGTATGTTTGCTTTCAATAATTTTACAGGAGCTGAAAACGATTACAATTTCAAATCACTCCGGGTCTTTCTGAGTAGTTTTAAAATCTATTGTTTATGCACTTATTTGTAGACGAGACTTGCGACGCATTATAAGCGGTTGTTTAATGACTAGCAGTAGTTTAATGACTAACGTAGCAGTAGTCACGCAGCATCAAATCCCAACGAATTTTCGATTTCGAGGACGCCCACACCCGTTGGATTTCCGCAGTCGGGATCTAACCAACAATCCCCCGACAATCGAAGCCATGCTATGAATGAGTACCGGATTAACGAATTCCGCAAGGTCATTTAACGTTCTATTTACTCTCTGCAAGCGGCGATCCCCACCCTACTCCCTCTTAGGGCTTCACTCACCGCTGCAAACGTCCCCTCCATTGACATCGTGCATTGGGCGCGCGCCGTCCACACACCGATGCACACCCGCGCGCGTTCGCCGACCCAGGTTTCGGCGGCAGCGCCAGACCTCGCCTCTCTGCTTCCCGCTGGGATGGCACGGCTTTAAAAAACAGTGTTTTGGATAAATGTTTAAAATTGCAGACCCGGTTTTTAAAAGGCAAAACATAGGGTTTGGTGCCGCTCCGAGCTTTTGGCTGCTGGCGCCAGGAGGAAAAAACATTTTACCCAGTTTAAAACACACAAGAATTTTATTTCTATCCTCTAGAAATTGACATCGTGGTTTGAGGAAAATGTTTTTAATTAAGCCTAGAGGTATAATGGAAAGTCTGAGTGGTAATCCTTTCACGGACACACACATACACACAAAGACACACAAAGACACACTCGCCCTCGCTCTCACATTCACAAATACATATACTTCGTCCTTCTGTCTCATCATCCTCAAAAGTAATAAGAAATAAATAGTAGAACATGTAAACATTATTTTTCTTTAGCTAATCTTGTAGTAGGAAGGATTAGTAGGAATAGATAAGAAGTTCGTAAGGCTGCAATTACTTATCAGTCACAGGCTGCAACCACAATATAACTGAAAATTGGGCTGTAAAAGTTATTATTAAGGGGAACAAGAATTTTTTAATCTTTTCGTACTGGTATAATAAAATATTTTGCCAGAAAGCAGTGTGCCGATTTGCACCTCTGTATTTCTTAGGCGAAATTGAAAATTTAAATGCGTTCCAAAAATGCAACAGGGTTTTTTAATACCACTGTTGTAGCTAATAAACGAGGTGTTTTCTTTGCCATTATGACCGTGAGCATGCATTACACCGGCGTACTGCTTGCGGTAACAGATACGTAGATGACGTTCACTACAACAAAACAGTTGTATTAATCTTATTCTCTTGATAGAATGACATGCGTCTAGACAACTACATTTACATAACCCAGTATCATTATTCCAATATTAAAACAAATGCAAGTTATTTCTTTTCTGTTTTAAGAACTTTTTCATCAGAGATTTATTCCTTGAGAGACATTTACTGGATGTAATTGTCATATAGAAGCAATGAATAACAATTCATTTTGAGAAAGCAGGTAGAATATCAAATCAGGAAACACTTAATGTTGGATTTTCAGTGTTTGAGTCAATCCTTATAATAATAAAAAATCTAAATACCACGAAAATGAGAAAACAAACTTTATGGGTGCAGGAGTATGTGCCTTTGAAGATAATTTTCTACATAAATTAGGAACAATTATTCGCTCTGAGGAAATTCCGATCTTTTTAATTGAGGCGTAGAATGCAAGAATGAGATAGACCATATCTTGAAATATTTATTGAATTTTGGACTACTATTTTTCTCTAATAAAGTTGTAAATATGATTAAAAAACAATTTTTCTCACATTTTTATTGGACTGTAGTATTCGCATATATGAAAACTGGGATATCTGGCTTTTTTCCAAGCGTCAGCATTTACTTTTCCATATATTTCATACGATGTAATCAGTGATCTTTTTTAAAACGTGAATTCCGTTAAAAGTGAATGTGTACCAAGTAGCTGCGAGGAATCAAAGAAACGAAAAAATATGAGTAATTGGAAAAAGGTAATATGCATAGTATGCAGATGTATAGGATTGTCAAAGCTAATATTACTAATAAACTTGTTCCACTCAAGTATAGAAGCAAATACTAGTGTATGCACAATGAGGGCCGGAGATTCTAACCTCAAATGGCCTACGTATCATACTTTAACCAACTAGTAATGAGAAAGATGGTTAAGGAGTTCTATTTAAATTTCGTGACTTGTCTTCAAAAAGTCTCATAAATTAATTTGACAAATTATGAACGTCAGTAAATGAAATTGTTTCACAAACATCGTGAAAAATACGTGAAGTTACGTGTTCAATATAAGGTAATTTTAACAGTAATGTTAAACATTTTGCGATAAATTCGTTATTTCTAAAAAGACCTTTGTCTACTGAAAGGGGAGAGAAATCGTAATGAATCAGAATGAGTGCAATAATGAATCTGAATGAAAAAATCAGATTGATGACGTACAATTAACTTTTTCTCTAGGAGGTAAACTTTTTATTAATATTTATGCTATAAAAAAAAAGCTTTAATGAAACGTTCGTTATTGACACCAAATATATTCCTGAAGAGAAACACTTCTAAATATCTCCATTTATGTTTCGTATGGTGTATTTTACCAATGCTTTCTAACTTCAATTTTATTGTCAACATTCGAAATAAAAAACCGAAAATTTACTTTTATTACACAAAGTCCGAAATGTACAGACTTATAAATAAATCATTTTTTTTTCACTCCTATGCTCTCTCCCCTCTTACATCTTTTCCTCTTCCTCCTCCATTGTACAGGGGTTGCCAGATTTTAATATCCCGCGCGCGTCAATCCGTGTTTCTAAGGAGCAAATGAATGAACCACAATAAATTTGCTTCCATACTCCTGTAGACATCTAGTGGATGACAATAGCGTTGCAAAGCACGCGGATGACAGATGGTTGCATAGCGAAAATTCTCTGCAAATGACGTGTCACTCGCTTTGTAATGTTTGATTGCGCGCGTGTCGGTTCAATAAAGCGGGTGCTGGGAAGGGCCGGGCAGGGCGGCTCGCACAATTGAATGGATGCAGGCCGACAGGTCGAGAGCGAATGACGTGATCGGGTAAATGATTTACGGAGACTCTTATTACATTAACCAATAAAGGATTTATTTGGAGTTACCGTTGTTATTACGCAACGGTAAAAATAGCCCATTATTATGGAGAAAATAAAACAAAAATTATAAAAGGTAGATAACATGTTATTATATAACGTAGATAATATTTATTATTCTTTTTTTCTAAACGTGATGAATAAGCAATTTAAGTAGTCTACAATATTATTTATTCCCAACGCGAAGTGTTATGTGTATTTCCAGGTGATCAACGTTGTGTATAACAAGTAAACAGCGATGAACTGACAACTTAGTAAGAGTAAAGATTTTAAAAATGATGAATTTATGAACGTAGTGCTACAAACTTATTAATTCTTGGAAATATACAACTAATACATATGTAAATAAATAATAAATGTATACTATTGCCATCATCGCCATAACCCAAAGAAGTAGGCTTTGTATTGACCTGAAAGGAGGACATATTAGAAACTTTCTCCAATGAAAATGATGCCCCAATGATGCCATAATGAGTATTAATACACGAGCATGGAATGAAAGTGGGCTGTAAACTTTAAAGGAGTGAATTAATGTCTGCTACATCTGACTGTCACAGAGTAATGTTTGTACGACTAATGATACTAACGCATGTTGAACCAAGCTGCCGTTCTTGCCGTGTGTTTTATTTCTGGTTGTGTCAATTTCAGATCTGAGTCATTCCCATTCCATATTTTTAGTATTTTGTTTTGTGTTTGCTCTTCACTAATACTTCTCGGATCATCTGGGCTCTGCAATTCTAATATTCAAACGAATGCAACGTTTTCTAAAAATACGACCGATAATTAATTATGTCTCAATGCTTGTCTTGCAAATTTCACTGCAGGTGGTCAAGAACTTTCACTACAGAAATTAATATAATGAGCTTTCAATAGGGAATAAAAAGAGGATTATACAATGGGAGTAGAAAAAATGTCTACATATTTTTCTACACTGAATATTTATGTTTATTGTTCCCTTGACTAATAGTTTGACCCACTGATTTATATTTATTTTATGCATAAAAATTACAATTGAATTTCCATGTAAAGTGTTGTAAATACTGTGCAAATTGTTGGGACGAACCCTGCCTCGATCGAGTTTTTGTTGTTTCCCTTGATCTACAGAGCAAACGTTCAGATGGTCCCTTGTGTTGCTTTTGAACCAATAAATGTAGCTTTTGTACCTCCCTATATGTCAGATACAGTGTTTTCAGCGTTTTTGACATGAATATATAAAATAAATTCATTGGTATGTATGATATGCCACTTCCAATTTTCATTCGAGCAAGTTCTCGTGAAACAAAAAAGGGATGAGCATTATTTAAAAGCTTGACGCTACTACTAAACGTGTAACAACTTACATGCTAGGAATTTATTATTTTGAAACATGAAAAAGAAAGATTTTCTTTTAACTCTTCTTGCTTCGAATTCGTAATTGAAGGCTAAAATAAGCACAGCATTTTCAGCACTTATGCATGTAAACTGGGACTTATCACTATTTTGTGGGATAGTGTTTCTTTGCGAAAGGTATACGGCAAAGAAGTCACGCCCCTACACTGTAAAATAATTGAGTAGCCTCCTACAAAGTAAACTAAACACTAGGGTGGCATAATTCAATATTGTTGCCCCCTTCGCATATTGAAAATGATTCCTAGATTATATTCTTGTCAGTTTCCATAAATGGGTAAAAGAAATTGAATGAACGCAACTCGTACGAAAATGTCTTTATTTCAAATTATGTCACATTTCGGTTGTGTATGCGCCTCAAGCTGGTTGCAAAGTGGGATTTTACGGTAGAACGTACCGTAATGAAATCTGTTACCAACGTATGGACTTGAAAATTTTGTACCAAAGTTTCTGATTTGTTTTATAAATACATGGACAACACCAACGGTGACGTTGACTGCAATAATGAGAAGGAAACGTACAAGACTTCACGAAAAATGTAGATAACAATACCATACAATGAGAAACGTAGAGAACAAAGTCTGATAAGAAATCTCTCTTTTTTATATCTTTCTTCCGATTTCTGAGGTTTTAATTGTTCAATTGCTTCTTTGGATTCATCTTTTATTTCCGATTCATCTCGAGTTCCGAAGCATATCTTTATCTTTCAGTTCTATTTTAAAATGTTCAGTGCGCTGCAATTGGTTTAGAGACATTACGATTCCAGGATGCTTTGGCGCCGTGAGTAATCTTATACATTGTGAAATATTGGAATATGAAATTAAAATAAAAGTAAGGCAACGCGACATAGTATGAAATTAAACGTATTACGAAACACGGGCGGAAATGTTACATTACTCGTTAGAAATTTCAGCCTCGGCTCCTTATGTCGCCTCGTCTGGAAACATCACTCGTAATGTAACATTTTCTCTCTTTATGATGTAAATTACTATTGCCATACTCTATTTCAAAGTACCGGACTCGGCTCATATCGTTGCCTCTCTGTCAACATTTCTTTTGTATGCCAAAGACTGAATCTCTGTACTAGTTACGTTAATAACTTTTGTTTAAAGCTTGTTATTAGGCACAACAGTTTTGACCTGCGAAACCTGATAATTATAAACACAAAGCTGTGTGATCTCTTCTCGTAGAATAAGGTCGCAGCATTGAGTCTCTGTTAATTAGAGACCTTCTTAAAGCACAGTGTTCGTTTATTTACGATAAAGTATTTTCTCTTCCAAGTGTAGAGCTCATTCTTGTATTATTACGTTAGCTCCCATCTTCATTTAAGAACCTGTAGTTTTCGTGGAAATTGGTGATGGATGAAATAAGCTTTCATATTTCGATGCAATGTATATTGTTAGATTTACAATTTTGAGACGCAACTCTGTAATGGTTATTATCCCATGTCAGAACAAAAAGCACCCTACAAAAATTTTGATAACTCTTGCTTATTACTTTATAATGCATTTCCAGACAGTATTGCAAACTTGCACTCAGTGTATAAGAAATATTAAAACAGTTTTGTAATTCTACTTATGTATTTTTATAAGTTAGGGAGTATGTTGATTATTACAAGTAAAAAAATTCATAATTTTATTATAGTAAAATTAATGCATTTGGCAAAATATCGTATTTGCCAAAATATCTCGCTTTTTTATTTCGCAATTTTTTATTACATCAAAATTAATGCTATTTTTTCTGAGTTTTTGGTACGCCAGACTGGTTTCTCAGGGCAAACGCCGCCACTTCCCGCGACAAGAGCATGCATTACACGTACGGGACTAATGACCATAGCAGTCGACGCGCCCGGAAACACGAAATAATAAATCAATTCCTCTTCGACACACACACACACTGGGTACGACACACTCGGAGTCCAGTTAGAGCTTGTCCAAGCTGGGGCGGTGACCTGCCGGTGGAGATACACGAAGAGGAAAACCCGTAAGCCGACGTGCAGTTCGGTCCCGAAACTCACTTTCTAGGACCACTGCTAGTATGTTCTTAGCCTACACTTATGAAACTAATGACCTTAGCTGTTGACAATTCTGGGAACAAACAAATCAATCACATGAAGAATTGATGTTGATTATTTTGTATTTTTCGCTAAGCAAATCCAGAGCTCTGACATTCAAACTGCATACTTTAAACATTAGCTTTACCTTCCAGTTGTGTATTTTAAAATTTCTTTCCTGTCTTGCATTATCGCGAAAAAAAATGTTGGCATCGCTTTGGCGGTAACTCTGGCATAAAAAATGCACGCCCCATCCCGCGCCGGCGGTCGCGGCGGCGCGCGTCGCT
>BOPP01000083.1:2639857-2673976 GCA_017312745.1 Gryllus bimaculatus
CGATGGCGGGGACGGGATTGTGGGTGAAGACACTGGGGAACGAGGGACAGGGGTGAGTGGGGGTGGTGGCGTCTCGCCGTCCGAACCACTGTTGGGAGAAGGCGAACGCAAAGAAGCAGGGTGGGCCGTGGACGAGACGGCGGCGGAAGAAGACGCAAAGAACCTAAAGAGGGCTGGTTGGTGCGGCAACGGACGGGACAGAGGGAGGACAACAGGCGGATTCAAACCACAAAGAGTAGGACAATGTGTAATTTTAGGAGAAAAGGTGTAGAAAGTAGTAGGTAGAGGTAGGTGGTAGACCAATCGGAATGGGGCAGGAGAAAAGAAGCAGAAAGAAGCGGTTAGGTGGGGATAGCATAAAAGAGGAATTATGACGAGATAGCTATGAGACGAAACAGAATGAAGTGTCAGAATTAGACGCTGCAAAGACATCGCGTGGGGGAAACGTCGGCGAGGGCGGAGACGTTGGTGGGTTGGAGACGTCGGAGGAGGCGGAGAGGTGGGCGGGGTGGATATGTTGGCGGAGATGGATATGTCGGTGGTGTAAGGCTGGAGGCGTCGGCGAGGGCGGAAGCTTGGGCTGAGGTGAGAGTGACGGAGGTGAGAATGTGCGAAGGCTAAGGGGCGTGGCTCTTGGTTCACTACCGCACGGTGGTGCAATGTGTTCACCTGCTGGGAAGGCTTTGGAAAGAGTTGGCGCCGGCGCGGCGCGATCTGCTCTCCGGCACCGTCTCTTTCTCTGTCTCCGCCTTCGCATCACCCTCCGCCTCCATCTTCGTGCCCGATTTTGCCTTCGCGGTCGCTTCTGTCCGCGGCCCCTCTGGTGCGCCACCATCGCCGCTCTTTTATTACGAGAGCTCGGTTCCACTTCATCGATTAGTAACCTGTGCCTTATTTCGCAAATCCTGTTTGCAACTTCAACCGGATCTCTCAAGTTCGGCAAGTGGTGATGAAAAGCTGTTAAAGCACTGACGCACTTCTAGAGTTGGCCGTCTTATCTTTTGGTAGTTTCCAAAGTCCTTTTTCTGTTCTAAACATAATCCCTCGGCGATTCGCACTTAGAATGAAATTGTCGCTCTCTCCGGAGTTTTCTGTGAGGGACTTCTCCGCACTTCTTTCGAAAAGGAATTCGGAAGTTGTTCTCTTTTGTGAAGCTGCTGTGCTCTGCCCTGTCCCGTTGTCTCCCCGCCTTGTCCCGCTCCACTCTCCCGACCCGCTTCCACCCCGCCCCGCCTACACCTCCCTCTCCTCCTTCTTCACCCCTCTACGTCGCCCCTAACCTACAACAGCGCCGGGGCCGGCTACAACGCAGCTGCCCTCGGTCAACAGTGATTCATCGCAACAGCAGACGCATTAGCTTCACTCGTGCTTGAAACCCTTCGCGTTATTATTCTTTGGCCAATTCATTATTCATTGCGTTATTCAATTAGTTTTGTTTGACTTAAAATTATTTCTACTTTGCTCTGCAATATTTATATATTTGCTCTCAGTTGCTGCATTGTAGTTTCCACGCAAATGGGTTAAGTTACATGAGGGGCGGGCGGGAACGCAAACGGCAGGCGAGAGCGGCCGATTTGCCCGCGGGCAAGGCGGCGGGCACGCAGGCGCGGATCTGCGACGAGAGACCCGAGTTGATATCGACGACAACTCGCATCAAATTAGTTTGTTCAGGGTTAGTCAACAAACAGGTCCATCTCCAATACTTTTAAAACTGTTCAAAATATCGAGATGGATTTTTCACCAAACGATTCGCGGCACAGGGTCTCATCAGTTGTTATTAACTTTTTTGGTACACCTTTTTATTTTAAAGAAATTGGACTAACTGCGTTCTTTTTAACGGAACGCTATACGTTTTTTAACAAGAATTTACTTGAAACAATAAATCTTGAGACAACAAATTTAGCAATACCCCAAATATTGCCATTTGATGAACAATGATCAGCACAGCAGGCCTGGAGAGCCTGGGTCGTTAAATCTGAATAGCCGTGTCTGCTTCGTGCGTGAAGGGGTCGCGGTTTCGAATCCCGCCCGAGACATGGATTTTTGGGCGTGTCCGTGTGCCATTGCCGTTACATTACTAACAGTGAATGTCGTATGACTTAAATAGTTGAAAAGCTTATGAAGACCGTATGAAAACCGACGGCATTTGAGTAGTGGGTGTTCGCGAGGCAGCGCAGCCCGCAAGGCGGAGGGCAGCGCTGTGGCTTCGGCGGGCAAATCTCTTGAATTTCCTTTACAAGAAACGTCGCAGCGAAGCCATCGTTAAATTCAATCAAGATACTGTGTTCACTTTTCGTCCAAAAGAATCAATCAATGTCACCGCGAAATCACCGATATATTCTAATTAATAACATTGTTCATCAGGCAGATTAAAACCGCGTCAATTTTTAAAAGGGACATTGCATGATGTACGGTAGCATAACTTTCGCTAGATTCCACCACTGTAAATATTACGTCGCTGCTTTTTTGAAATTGTTGTGTATTAAATAGCACGGCGAGCCTATTGTCTCTGCTTTGGTCGACTTCGATAGTTTCCCGAAAGAAAAAAATGGTACAGACGTACTCTCTCTACTTCGCTGCAAAAATCTCACTAACCTCGTGCAAGTATGTATTCAACTGAGCTGCAACTTGTACAGTCCCAGACAAATTAACACTAAATTTATTTTTTATTTCACTATTCAATTTCCTCTAGAACATGCTCGTAAATTTATCATGATCCATAAGGCGACATGACTTTTACAGAAATTAAGCGGGTGATGACAGAACTGGGTTGCAAATTTCTAAATATTTCTAAGCCAACTGTACACAGAAACGATGCGTTGCATTATCACACATCTCGTATATTGCCTCCGTGAATAGCACTTGTTGGGCAATAAGGTGCATTATTATGTGCAAGCCAATTTAGAAGACGTAGTTATAGATAATTTTGCCGTTCAAATCTGGAAGCTTACTATCATTTTATTATTTGAAATTTGAGCATATTTTAGTATTCAGGAATCACAGACTGACAAGAGAACGAGTAATAATGTTGATTGGGTATTCGTCATGCAATTTGTGATGAAAGGAATGGTTAAAGAAAGCGCTGTAAAGCCAAGGTGGACATTATATATAATAAAGTTAATTAAATTATTGGCATATTTTGTCACATTTAAAAACGGAAAAGAAACTAATTAAAAAAATTAACTAACTTAAAAAAAACTAATTCAAACAAATAAATTTAAAAAAAAGTAATTCAAATAAACTCAACCAGATTCAATTTTCCTGTCACTGATTCAAGTTTGAACTGTTTCACATTTACCGCAATGTACATTTGCAGTCGTGTTTTTAACGACACATGAGCGGAGACAAGCATTTCTTTGGTAATTGCTTCACATGCCGCAAAGGTCAGTCGATCAACGATCGACGATCATTCAAGAAAATGACTGCTCCAGCTGGCAAAAAACTGTGCTTGCCCATGAATTACATTTTACTTACCTGTCCACTACGTTCTTACCTAGTGAAGATAAAGTATTGTAATGCCACAGCGGTAAGTGGCGATTTTTTGACTAAAAGTTTGGATCCCTGATGTCGAAAAAGTGGATAAATCTTGCTTCTTCATTTAATAAATTTCTTAATTTTTATAATAAATAATTTTAATAAATTTCTTTCATTTAATAATTTCTTAAAACACGTTATATTATCAAAATCCACATTTTTTATATCGAAAAATGTATTTACTGCAAATCGTCAGTCTGTCCGACTGTGGTCATCACTAACACTAATATATAACGTCCATATAATTTTCTTCACATCAACTACTAGGTCATTAGCGACCACTATTGCGTGTAACGGTATGGTAACTATGAGGATGACACGTATGGTAATGATAGGGGTGTGAAAGGACGAACACAATACAACCATGCCCGAGGTGGGACTCGAACCCGCGATCCTTCGGTCCGAGATCGCTATGGCACTACTGCCTACTGAGTTTTGTTTTCAAAACCGAAAAAGCAACTGAAACGTTTATAAAAACTGAATCTGCAACTTAAGTGTTTTGTTATCAATCCCGAAACCGCAACCAAAGCGTTTTGTAATGAAAACCGAAACCACAACTAAAACATTTTGTTATCAAAACCGAAAAAGGCAACTACAACGTTTATCAAAACCGCAACCGCAACTAAACCGTTTTGTTATCAACACCGAAAAATGATACTACAACGTTCATCAAAACCGCAACCGCTATTAAACCGTTTTGTTACCAAAACCGAAACCACAACTAAAACGTGTTGTTCTCAATACCCAAACCGCAATTAAAGATTTTGTTTTTACCGCAAACTAAACCGTTTTGTTATCAGTACCGCAAGCGCAACTACAACGTTTCGTTATCAAAATCGAAACGGAACCGTTGCATCCCAGAGGTTGCCCCCCGTGCCTTGCGGATCGCGAGGGCTTCTTGCCTGCGCTGCGCTGCGCCGCTCTGCGCTACGCAGAGTCTTTCTCTTCCTTTCATCACGGGCCGGCCGCCCGGCGGGGCGCACGCGGCGGCGCGGAGAAGCGTGGGAACGCGCCAGGACGGAGCGCGCGGGTCGCGGAAGGAGCAGCTAAGAAGAATGGGGCGGACGGAAAGTAAATTGCATTTTTTCTTTTGAGTATGCATCGCGGTGGTGCCTCATTGTCCGCTTTGAAATAGCGTCCGCTCGGGAATTTTCCATCGTGCGGTGTCCCGCTTCGGCGGCCTTCGCATTTTGCTGTTTGAAAAAATCCATTGTGTTTCCTTAAAACAAAACATTGCTCTGCATATTAATAACATTCGTGGAAATGAAAAGAAATGAGTTCATTTGTGTAAGGCTCGCTGAGGAAAAGAGTGTACGTACATTAATTTGAAGGTAAAGGGTAGTGTCATAAAAGTAAGTAATTTACTAGAAGTATGTGCTCTTGAGTATGAGCGTTTGCTCTGAGTATGCTCTCATATCCTTTGTATTTACACACTTTTCTATGAATAAAATTATTCAGGTATACAAAGTCAAACTTAAACGAAATATATTACTCCTATAATTCTCACGTTTCCAACGATAGAGTAAAGCATTCGTTCCATGAGTTACTTCATTCATAAGTTGACTCTTTCCCATCGTCATGCACTCGTTCTTGTAAGTTTTGAAATTCTTCGTATTCTTTACCTTGAAATAAAATTAAATCATTGATAAATAAAACTACATAATTGGCATACATGCTTTACTTTCTCGGTTTTCCTCTCAAAAGTTTGTCTACAAATAGAAATGCCCACACTACGTGACTAAAGTTTCTTTCTACGATATTTTATCCCAAATGCCTGTAGTACGTGGAGGTGAGAAAATGTAGCATATGCATTCTAGGTTGCGGGCAAGGTCACTAGCCTATTAGCGTTCGCGGGCACTGCATCCCTACCAACAAGTGCGAGATTTCAAGCAAGGGCTGTACTAATCGCTTCGCCTCATGGTTCATCACTGCCTACCTTGCTCATTACAGTGTTTTGAAGAAGTCAGTTCACGGTTATTGCTCTAAATTTAGCTACTATGTCAGATCCCATTTCATCTACTAAAGGAATAATGATCCATTAAAATGTAATAATACATACATCAGTCATATTCAAAATGTTTAGTTATGAGTAAAATTTAAAAAAAATAGAAAGTTTCTTGATTTTTTAATCGTGTGAAAAGGGTGAAACGATTGCGTTAATTGCCTCCATTCAGATCAGGAAGTTGAAACAAAGCCTCTTCTTAGTTAAAACAACACAAAACGAAAATAGGAAAGAATTCATCAAACTCATGTGAAATTTGTTCAGACAAAACAGTTTTAGCTGCTTCACAAGGGCCAGTCCGACTCCTGTGAACTGTCCTAAACCCTATCTCTATCGTAATCCCTTCCCAATTCTGACCGCTGGGTAGCGACGCAGGAGCGCGTACTAGGAGACGCGTATGCGGAGATGCTACCTGGCGGTCCTCTCGACAACTGACTGCGACGAGACGTGGCATTAAATGAAATTCGTCATTCTAACATATTCCTGTCCTTTGGCGCATCGTAAATGATATAATCGCAATTCAAACCTCGATTGTTTGATAGAGCAAATCTGGCAAACATATTTTCATATGGAGCAACTTCTTCCCGTCCTTCGCCGCTTCAGCTTGCTCGGGCACCTCCCTTTCTTGAGGTGGAGTCGGGAAGGCGCCCATGATCCCAGAAGCGTCGGGCTTCCCAGGCGGGCAAGTACTGTGGCTCGTGCGGGCGCGGATTGCCATGTTCGCCGTGGCGGAGGGATGTCCCAAGCAGAGCGACTGGTGTTCCACGTGGCCTTATACAATCGACAGCCGCTGATGGAAGAGGAGGAGGAGTGTCGAGGTAGATAGAGGGAACTAAGAGTTTTGTTGTAGGACCAATGCAAAAATACGATAGGAAACCTGGCGTTACTAATCTACTAAACTCCAATATTTCAAAAAGCGTTTTAATAAAATGTAATAATAGTTTTTTAGATATGCAATTGATGTGTGGCTTTTTTGGGAGTGAACTTCACATTGTGCCTAGGAGCAAAGTCCATCTTCACATTCACCCAAAAGATCGTTGTGAAATGTGTCGACAACCATACTCAGGGATGGTCCTGCACCAACAATCAAAGACATGATTAATTATCACATGTTCCGATGCCTTCAGGAATGAATATCATTGTGTAAAAATGGTAACAATCGACTTACGAACAACTCAAGTTTAAATGCAAAATAATGAGTATAAACCTAGTATTACAAATTTTAGAAGAGAGTAACTATTTTTTTTAAATTTCTCGCATGCATTTTGGTAAGATGTGTTTTATTTTTCTTTTATCTTGTTCAATATGTTCCTGAAAACTATATATGCAATGAAAGATTTTCCTTTATTGAACTATGCCGAGCAAACAATAAAAATATTGATTTTAAAGTTGGTTTGCGCACTTAAATTAAGACTAATTGGGAAAGATTATTCTCTTTTATCTGCATTCGACGTTACAAAAATTAATTGTATCAACTGATTGGTAAGTTTGAAAATAATTAAATACTTGAATCGCTACAATTCCATGGAGTGCAACATTTGCAAACCATTATTTTACTTCAAAACTACGATTTTTATGACGATTTCTTCATTAGTTCCAACCGCGAAGCAATATAAGTTTGGTTCATATTCTTCTTCTACTATATTTTTCAATTAAAATATCATTTTATTGATTTTTCGAATTGAAATTAATTAAAAAAAATATTTTCTTTATTTACCATCATCTGTGTTCTTCTTACAATTTGAAAATTGTAAAAAGGGATACTTAGAGCATTCGAAATGTTTGTTCTTTTTTGTTACTTTTTGGATATTTCCCGGTTTACCCGACCATATTTTAGTGAAGCGGTTTTCCCCTTATTTTAAGAGATAAAATTGATTAAAATGATATGTTTGATGATCAGTGTAGACATAGACGAATCTCTTCCTGAGGAAAGAATTTCGAAATGTTTACAAAACGTTTTTCAAACACTAGGGCCGTCGAGCCAAGTACATACATTAAAGAGGGGCGTGGTACTAACGCACCGAAGTGGTATTTAAATTTTAAATGGCATTTTCGAGCGAATTCAGAAGCTGGGATTTTCCCAGGAGCATCTAGAAAGATCAAACTTAAATAAGGGACAATAAATAAAATGGAGTTTTTGGAATATTGTTGCTACCGTGTCCCCTGTCAGTTTGCTTTTGCGAGTAATCAATGCCTTCACGTGGAACTCACAGCGTTAGCGGAGTTGTTGACTACCCGCAGTCGTTTACGTTGCCTAAGTGGTCTTCGGAGTACGTGACCTTTTTCTTGCGATGTTCTCAGAGCTATCCCCGTTCCCCGTATTTCTGACGCCTGTCAGTATGAAGGCTTTCTTAAAGCATAGGGAAGAGACATATGATAGGATCAGCCCGTTATCTGTCCCTATAGATGTAAATGGGGAAAGGATGAGAAAGGAACAATCGTGTGCGGTTCATTGCCCTTTTCTTGAGATTTTGCTCCGGCATCCATTTAAGTGAGTATTGATTCTGGGCGCGCCAAATATGTAGGTCGTTAGTCTTGTAAGTGAAATGTATGTTGTATCCTGGAAGGTGTCAGTGTTTCTTCCCAGGTGGAAAATGAGATTAGGCATCGACCTGTACGTCTGGTTGCGGTTTCTCCCTTCGGGGGACCCACCAGTAGGGTACCGCCTCACCCGGTATACCCGTTCGAAGCACCAGACTAGTCTCCCGACATGTGTGGTTGGGTAGTGCATGTAAGTGTAATCGTGATTGTGTAAGGTGAGAGGAAGGAGACAGAATGGAGCAGCAAAGATCACGCGCGATCTAAGGTACATTTGTTAAGGAAATGATCCAGCGTCCGCCATGTATAGGAGAATGTTCGGAAAACTATCCATCACAGCAGCCGGTCGCTAGTATCGCCTCTAGATAGTGGTTAAATTTATCGAAGTCCTGGGGCTAGTATAGAAAAACCGCC
The DNA here is from genome assembly GCA_017312745.1 of Gryllus bimaculatus. NCBI lineage: Eukaryota > Metazoa > Arthropoda > Insecta > Orthoptera > Gryllidae > Gryllus > Gryllus bimaculatus. The sequence goes on from BOPP01000083.1 coordinate 2,648,346, forward strand.
ACCGTCGGGGCCCGAATTCTAGAACCCAGGAAGATGCAATAGACGAAATACTGCCGCTGAACAAACACAGCGGTGCTTCTGTCTGGGATTGATCAGAGGTACTACGGTTAGGTCCGTTCATGGTAGCTAGCCTCTACACAAGATTTTCATCTAAGCAGCTGTCGGCTTCAACACAGCGGTTTAGCCAGTTTCGAAAATAAGTCAGTTGCGACTCGTGCCTATGTCCTTCCGGGCGACGAAGTTTCTGTGGCGGATGCGGAACTGTATGTGTTGGCTTATGCGTTTTAATTTATTTAATTTTGACTTAATGGCGTTCCAAGTGGCTTTGTGGACGCCCAGGTTCCGCTCCAGTGCCCTGGAACCCTCTCGGGGCCCACTGCTCTCGACGAACAATGTAGCCCAGTGTTAACGACGCTCCAAGGAGCCTCTCCTGCGCCACCCCTGTTCCCTCGGTGGAGTCACTCGAACAGGGAGCTGCTGCTACGGTGCACAGTGGTCCCAATGGATGCAACGTGACCCCAATTTAATAAATTTATCCGCGCGTTATTAGAATGAGGTTTCATTCTCTATCGACGTTTTGAATATTACCGAATATATAACTTTTTCCTAGTGTGTCTTGTGCAATTGCAGGGATCACGAGACCACCTGACCGACGTATACCGGTTATGACGGGGGCCATGGCTCTCCAGTCCGGTTTGTCGATAGTGAATTGATGATGATAATGATGATGCAAGAAAATATCGCGCGTGGTCTCTGGCCTGTGGTTTACGGTACTGCTCCGGGATTCACCTAAAAGTCATCAGAGAAACTATGGACGACCCATCAGGGGAGTGGGCTTGCTAATTGGAATCCGGTACGTACCGGAAACTCAATGACGTGAATACACATCAAGTAAATTTCTGTCACCTTGCCGGGATAGTTGGGCCTACCCACCAGAAGTACGCTCGAAAGCCGTTATATTTACGCTCGCCGGTGTTGGTTTGAATATTCCTAAATATAGTTTAAAAACAACAAATTTATGGTATCACAAAATGCAAGAATGGAGCTAGACATCTTGTTCAAATAATGTTATTAAAGACATTTATATTACTTTATAATTTACCGTAATTATTTGTTTCCCAATCATCTTAAACTGACTCCGCGATATTTAACTTTCTTACCCGCGCCGCAAGTCTACTACCGTAGTAGTAGGAGTAGTCCATCTGATTACTTCTAGAGAACTAACAATATTGTTCTTACATCTTCGTGTTAATATACTCATGTAGAGAATATTGGAGACTTGATTTAATTTTTCATGGTTAATTGTGAAATGCTTATTAATAGTTTCGAAAATATTGTGGGATATGTGATATCTCCACCTTTCTAATTTCCTTTACCTTTCACAGAACTATCCAAAGAGAAAACATTTAGCTCTACGTGATATTCGAATCTACAAACCTAGCACGCAGCAGTTGCCACAAGCGTCTTGGATAAATTGTTCCGCGAAAAATCAAAGAATAAGTTAAACGAAATCTTAAAATGAACAATCCCAGAAAAATGGCCTGGCAACTTATACGAAAATATAGGTTAAAATCAAGAAAATAATACTAAACCGAATCATAAATATAAAATGTATGGCGTGTCTTAAAGTGTGTCATTTAATCGGAAACATCAATACATAGTTTTAACTCCATATGTTGAGATCATACAAGGTCACATTTAGTCCTAAATATGGGGTCATATTTGAGTTCTAAAGTTGTCATTTCTGGACATTCCGAAACAATTTATATTTAATAAGCAATCTTCTATATCCTGGTGGGCTCTTTCCATTCCATTGCCACATAGAGTGCGAATGTAGCCCTAGAGTACGCTTGCATTCTGGCGGCCTTGCAAGAGGGCTCCAAAAGCACGCACGTCCGTGTTTACTCCCAACAATGAATATTAAAGAGTAATTCCCGTGAATGAGCCTTTCCCCTGTCTTTTATTCACTGCAGCATTTGCGTCCTAAATCGAATCATCGTGGCATGCTGCACTGCGTTTTTGAAGCGTCTCTTTGCGCGTAAAGTGAGAATTTGTGCTCCCAAATAGGGTGAACGCGGCGCGGCACGGCGCGGCGCGGCGGCGGGGGCGAGCGGGGCGGCGGCGGAACGTCGTTTTCCGGTTGGGAACGCACGGGGATGGAACCACGGGGACGAAGGAGGGGGGAGAGAACGGGAAGGGGGAGACAGCCGCGGGCGTCGAAACGCGGCAACGGCACGCCCCCTGTTCCGCCCCGCGCCGCACTCCGCCCCCCTCGCCTAGGGCGCCGACCGCACACGCTTTGGCGCACGACCGGACAGCCTCCGCCCCCGCCCCCGCCCCGCCGCGAAAGAAGGTTGCGCGCCGGCGGAGATGCGGAGGAAATCCAATGCGAGGCGATGCCCGGAAGGGACGCTCTTCTAGTGTTCACTGAACTCCGTTGTAGATTCGGGGTCGCGATATCGATCCCCTTGAGGCGATGGAAAGAGTTGTTAAGGAAGAAATATAAAAATGAAGGTCCTACGTTATAGATCAACGCCATGTGAAAGCAGCGACCGTGTGAGAAGGCTCAGGGAATTAACTGATATCATTGGCGTGCCTCTGACTGGGAGGTTCTAGGTGACAAGAGTTTCGATACTAGCTAAATAGCTAGGTTGAATTCAGTCGCTGTCTGGGGAATTCCAGCGGGCGGCTGCTTTAATTGGTAGTTTTCCGTGTTTTTTTTATCAACACCAGACGATAGCCGGAGATTTACCCTAAGAAACGGGCCTTGGGCGCACGATCTTTCCTTCCTCTTTCTTTTATACTCACCCTTTACACACACACTAACATGCAATGCACTACAACATATGCCGGGAGAGCGGTCGGGAGCTTAGAGTTTATCCCGGCTGGAGCGGTTCCCCGCTGATCTCACCATCCATTGGGGGAAGACCACAGCCACCTCTAAAGGGGGGAACATGCGCTACACTTACGAGACAAATGACCTTAACTGCCCGCAATCACCAATCAATCATGAATACAAGAACTTTTTTTCAGCCAAATTTGATGTTCTCTTCCTTCGAACGGGTCGATTAGTTCATGCATTTCCTCTTACCCTGCAACCGTCTCCTCACAATCCCCATTATTCTCTACTCCGCCCCATCCTCCAATTACATCTGACCACGCACATTTTGGCGCTCAGTCAGTCTTTGCCTCCACCGCGAAAGAAAATTGCGCACTGGCATAGAGGCGGAGGAAACCGAATGCGAGACGATGCCTAGAAGAGTCTTACATTCTCGTCGCTGTTCTGATGTTCACTTAACACATATGCAGATCCGCCGTCGCGGGATTGATCCTGTTCGTACCAATGACATTATTTACGGCAGTCTCCGAAGAGAAGTGCAGACGGCCGTTACATGCAGTACATTTATGGCATGTAAACGAAACCCTACCAAATAATAACTTTACCCCCCTTTCTTTTGCATCAAGTAAAATAGGGTCACAGGTAGTGAAAGAACATGTATTGATCAAATCAAAAGAAACCAAAGGCTTCTCTCAAAATTTTCACAATAAATCACTAGCAAAGTGACCAAAAAACTGTTCGAAATGGCGTGTTTGATCTGGAAGTTCACGGCATCTAGAGACGGGCCCACATTAACAGTTTTATTGTTTACAGCTAATTTGGTGACCATTTGCATTTGCATCATCTGGGTCAACTGTTTCCTCCCTCGCCACTCCTGCCACATCCCTCGTCTGTGTCTCTCTCCGTCTCTTTCTCCCTTCTTCTCCCTCAGTCTAGGGGTGCCGGCAGCGCGAACTCTTTGGCGCACGACCGCGCGGCGTTCGCTCCGGCGACAAAAAAGACAAGGTTGCGCGGCGGCGGAGATGCGCAGGAAATTCAATGAGCGACGATGTCTCGAAGGGAGGTTGGTTCTTCTCGGTGTTTCAGCGATTTCCGAACTCTTTGTTAGATTCAAGGTCGCCACATCGATCCTGAGGCGATGGGATTTTTAGAGCGATGAAAACATTTGACGTGGTTTCCTTCGGAAGAGAATAATGGTGGTGGACCCGTGCCATAGATGTTTGTTATGTAAAGAAGTCATCAACCTCCGCAGATTTTTTGACCCTTTGCGTTGCAAATACGAATACAAAACGGTCAGGCGTAAGACTGATAGCCTCAACAACTCTTGTGTACTCGGAGAACAATGTAATTTAATACTAATTGCCACAAACGTTTCCGTTTAAAGAGGACTTTGGTTTCCCTTTGTTGTTTTCTGCTTATTGTTGTGATAGATAAATATTATGAAAATAACTGATATTGTGGCAGTATTGTTAACGAGTAATTGGGATATTGCATTATTGCAACATTTTACAACTTTGGCATACCCATTTCACTTTCTCGCGTACTACTTACTTACCAAGTAAGAATAAAGTATTGTAATCTGCAGTCTAGCAAGTGACAATTTCTCGCAAGAAAAACGCATATTGGGAGGCACTGTAAACGAACAAGCGGGTAAATAACTTTCTCTAACACTCTGTCCAGTCAGAATCCACATTTCGGTCCTTGATGCCGAAAATTTGGTTTTCAGCAAAACTTGCATCTCTCTGTGGCGAACGCAAGCGTTTAAACTGACCAGACGATCTTCTAGTTGTTATTCTCTGATCAATCTGGCCGAAATCAAATTAGAAATATATATTTTATATGTTGGGTTGCATTTTTCATTAAGCCTTAACAAAATTTTCAAAAAGTTCTCAATAATGCCTTCAAATTGTTGGATTACATTTTTTCTTCGGATAGAGCAAAATAAGCTTAAAATGACGCAGGTCTCACTTCGGTGAACTCTCGTATTTTCGAAAATTGCAAAAATACTTTTTTAATGACGGAGATTTTCTCCGTAATGAAATCTGTTCCAAACATATCTCTATAATAAAGTAATAAACATTTTTTTTTAAATTACGAGTAGTTTTTGCGAATTTTTGCTTCAAAAGAAGGAAAAATAAATATTTTTTCTAAAAGCTCCACTTTAAAAAAAAGCCCTCAGATTAAGCAAATAACGCTTAAAAATAAGACATATCATTTTAGTTGAAATGTATGAATTTTCAAACATTGCAAGTTCAAAAATATGTTTGGTGTCTTCCTGCAACTAGTGAATTGAATGTAGGATTTAAAGAAATGAAATCTGTTCTAGAAAGTGTATCCTTAAATAAAGTCATGTACAATTTTGTTTGAAAATATGAGTAGTTATTGTGTAACTTTTTAAGATAAGCCAATATTTAATTCGAAAAAATGACTCCAAATTTTTCCTTTCAATTTGTTATCGGATAGAACAAAGAACGTTAAAAATTGCACAGGTCTCAATTTCGTTGAATTTTCAAAAATTTCAAGTTTTGGGCAGAATAGCAAACTGTGCATGATTTATTGAGCTCTGGGATCTGTATTGTAACAAATATACATATGGGTTCTGGTGTCATATGAGACATTAAGGCGTTTGGTTAATCAATTCTAGGTATTGAACGACTGAAAATCTCAAATGTGACGCCACTGGTATATGACACTCACCCTGCGACTAATTTGGTGACAGTTTCTAGCAAAAGTACGAGTGGGACATACCACGCGAATTTCACACAAAGGGGGAGGGGTTGTTTTAAATTTTTTTGTTTGTTATTAAAACAAAATGGTATATTGTGTTTCAATATTTTGTGTTTCAAAAGGGGTAAAGTTTGCCATTTCCATTCGTAACCTCGATAGTACTAACCTACAAAAACGAATTCCGAGGCATTCTTGAGTCCGGAAAATTACAAAACAAAATTATAATATATTTCATAATTCAACAAAACAAGGTGCAATGATCACACACACTGTAACTTCACTATTTGTGCGTGTTTTCTTGAACTCTCTCGGAATAGTTATTCAAATAACCGTTCTCCGTATCCTTAGTAGGTATGGTAATAAATATTCCGTTAGTGTGTCGCGATAACGCAAAAGAGTCAAGTACTGTACCTTACTGGTCTTAGCAAATAGTTTGTATTACACGGGTGCGAGTATTACTTGTCATCAGATTTTGACAATAACTTTAGTTGCTACATTAATTCATAATTCAACTGAAAATAGTAAAAGAGGGAGTTTAGAGCTCGATTCATTGATTATTTCGTGTTTCCGGGCGCGTCCACTGCCATGATCTACGGTCCTGAAAGTGTAGTGAATGAGTTTATCATGTGAGGTAGCGGTTCTGTGCTGCTGGATAGCGAGATCCGTGCCAACCTGCGGAACAATTCTGAGGTTTCCCCATCCAGGTATCTCCCAGGCAACGCCCTAGCCGGAACAAACTTGAAACTCTCGACAGGTCTTTCGACATGTCTAGTAGTGTAATGCATGTGAGTGTTGGTGTTAGTAATGGATGAGGTTAGGAGACCGAAGAGGAAGAAAAAATCGCTTGCGGCCCGTTTGTAAGGGAACTGCTCCGACATTTGCCCATTTGCCTGGTGTTGATTGGAGAAACCACGGAAAACTACCGATCAGAGCAGCTAGCCACTAGAATTCTTCCCCGAACAGACTTCGACCTAGCTATCTAGCTGGTGCCCAAAATCCTGGCACCATCGTGGCTCGAACCCTAGGACCTTTTGGTCAGAAGCAGTGCAGTGTCATCAGTCGGAGCCACCTACGTGATTCCAGGACTCAGTAAAACGTATACCGATTGCATTTCTTCCCCAACTTCACACACAGTTGTTAACTGTGCGTCCGCGCGCTCGATCGCGTTGGCCGCAGTCTTCCGGTGCCGGCGCCCCGGATATCGGGTGTTGCGGGTTGGCTGGGACGCGATGGCGGGCTGGGGAGCGTGGACGTTGGCCCGGGGTAAGGCGGCGGGCAGGCGCGCCGGGCAGGCGGGGCAGGCGCGGCGACAGCCGGGCGGGCGAGGCGCCGTGTTGCGCCGCACCGCGCGCCGCCAGTCTGCCCGCCCGGTCATGAAATTGCCGATTAATGAGGCGCGCTGATTTTTGCGCGCGTGCTGCACGTTGCCCCTGTGCCACAGTTCGCTGATCCGCGCGCCGAGCACTAATCAGAGGCGCCGTTAGGCGGGAAATGCAGACGAGCCAACCGTTTGAGCGGAGGCTTGCGGGAAAGAATCGCAATTGAACTGGTGTTCAAATGATGGCTTTTAAACGTTTTTAATTATGTTTGAGCTGATCAACTTAGCAAACACGGCTAACACGGGTAACAGTGGACCAGTATGTCTACGTATTACTTGTTACTACATAAACAACGCTTTATGAGGTGACATTATAGACTTGAAATCAGGTTTAAATGGTGAACAAAGGTTGTTCTGAAAAATTATTTTTGCAGAATCATACACAATATTGTATAGAAGAAACTAAAATATTTATTTTATCATAACGAAAAAACTGATTCATCTGTAATTTTCTACTTTCTCATATGTACGAATTATGAGGGAAAATATGTATTTATACAAAAAATTGTCACGAAATGTTGCCAAACTGTATGTATTGGAGATTCTGCCACTTCGAAAATGTGTTTTTTTTCAATGCGTGCTATTCGGTCCGTTTGAGAACAACATTAGCGCCTAAACTGTTGACGAGTGTTTCTTTAAATTGATGTTCACCGATCGGCCTTTCCGATCTCAAGACACTTCGAATTTAGAATCAATCTTTTACCTTTAAGGGAACTTGACATGAAGCTCCAACGAAATTTTTCTTAAATTGAATGCAAATTTTCACTTATTTTTTCTCAAATAGCAATATGTCCCAAAATATGATATGATATCCATTAAAAACCCTGAAATTCTAGCAATTGCAAAACATTCCGAATTTGACTTACACCTTAAATATGAAGGTAGACATTTTTTAATGCAATCATTCTTAATGCTTTTTCAAATATTAGTAGAAAGAGAATAGTTTGAGTTAAATCATGACAATTTTTCACAAATACCTAAACGTTTTCTCAATACTGGCCTTAAATGTTTTATTGAAGCTTACTATATGAATAGAGCTGGATACATTCCATCGTATAACATCAATGACAATTTAATTAAAATAGGAATTTTCTAAAATTACAAACATAGCTTTTAGTATCTCGCATGTTACACTTACCTTTTATATTTCTTCAAATCTCACGCCTACGAATTCTAATGGATGGCTCTTCATTTTCGGGGTTTCGTCTGATAAATTTCATGTGGGTGCCGGTCTTAATCAACGGGACACGCACCACGGTCAATAATTCCCTTTCCTATTGTGAACCCGTCCTAAGACCCTGATCCCCGTGCCTTATTCGTTATATGTTTTCCTGATGTATCTAGCCGTGAAGAGTTGTAGATCCAACGACCCCTGGGTATCACAACACGTGGTAACAAAGAGCAAGGAAGGGAGAGAGTGAAGGTCCTATTTTAACGAGCTTCCCCGATCGCCAAATTGCCAAAATGCGACTAGTTTATAATACATGTATGTTACAAATAGGCATACATCTTTTCGTTGAGCATTGCTTTTAGTGCTATTTTCCTCAAACTTCAAGCACATATTGCAATTGGAGACCAGCAAATAAAAGTAAAGCTTTTCTTGGCCCAAATTCGTTTTTTCTCATCATCTAAATGGAAATGAGTTTTAAATGGAAACCAATTAGCAGTTCCATTTAATGGCTTTGGAATTGACGAGTTTCTTAGAAATATGAAGTGAATTGGTGTACATCTGTGTCTTGTGGCGCTAAGAGGGCTTTCGGAAACAGTCTGCTTTCGAACGTGCTCTTGACGGCAGCAACTGGAGTTGTTATTGTGTTGCGCAAATAATACAATTTTTGAAGAACGGCGCCAGAGCGACTGAATGTCTCGGTTTCGTTTCCCAGAAAACCCATCGTTGTTTGCTTTGAACGCCACGTTACTGTTTCCGACACGTCTTTTTATAATCAGAAAATACAATTCATTGCATGCAAATTTTAAAAAGTCTTCTTAGAATTTGTATTATTCATGTGTTTTTCTTTAAAAAAACGTCCTGTTGTGATTTTCATTTGTTTCATAACAGATGGAACAAGCGCAAACGTCTTGTCAAATTTATTTTTCCTAATTTGTGCTTCCGTACTCTTTTCGTTTTTTTGTCCTCTAACATTCTATAACTAATCAACTTCCTCTCCATCCAGTCTCGTTATTTTCCGAAGGCGAAAGGCATCGAATTCTCCTGACCATGTCGTTACGTTATAGGCTATAGATTTGCGAGATAACAATAGTGTGACGTCATGGATACTCACAGCGACCACAGACACAGAGCTTTCGTATAACAATATATTTATTAACAAAGAAAACAAAACAAATATATACACTTAATAATCTACTTACACCCTAGCTCTGATAGACCTACTATCCCCTGATCGCGGGAGCGATCCAAACTCGATTGAGGATGGTTTTGATTGTGGCATTCGCCACTCCTACTTTTGAAGCGCGCACAAAGCCTAGCATCCGTGACCGGATGTCACGCTGGGACACAAAGTCCGTTCTGGCGCACCAACGGCTGGTTTGCCTCGATCGCAGGAGCGATCTTATCCGATTGAGAATCAGCGTGAATCGTGGCACTCAACCACTCTTCACCTCGGAGCACGCACACAGCATCGCTCCCCCGTGACCGCAGTCACCCAAGGACCTAAAGTCCGCAGGCTTCGTCAACTAGTGACTCGAGCCTCGCGAGCCTGGCTCGCATATGCACCGTCGTGGCGCTAAGTTTTGTGCACACGCACGAGGTTCTCCCACTGTCTCCAGAACCCACCCACTGGCTCTGTACACTCTGTTATATAGGCGACGCCCACGTGACCTCCTACGTCACGCCACCCCCTCGCTTGTTATAACAGTGAAAAGCTTCTATAAGCCGGAAGACGCCAAAACCTTGTGTCTCCCGTTTCCGCGTTCATGCCTTTACGGAAAAACCCTTCTTCCTGTGGCGAGGCTAATCCTCTGCCAAGCGTCCCCCAATAGATGCCACGAGGCACGCTGGCTAATACGTTACAGTAGTATCTCTAAGAGTTGAAATGTTTCATTTGATTTGTAATTTAAAAACCGCGCAAAAATATAATTTATGAAAGTTTTATCTTCATTGTTGAAAATACATAATATTTACCTCGCAAGCAATGAGGCATCAAAATCATCACATAGTTTGCTTCACTGCCGCATTATAACAGTTTTATTTTTATCAATCGTATAAATACTCCATGATTCAATGTCGAGTAATTTAATGGTCCAAACAGCGCTGTTTCTCAGGGCAATGCGTTTTCACGTTTGTGGTAGGGTTCCAAAATTCTTGTTTCCTAAATTAATGATGCAATTTACTATATAGATCATTTTCTGAGAGGCTTAAGATTTAGAGGCTTAATAATAAAATTATAGAACAAGTTAGCCAATTTAGATATTTAGGATGTGATATTACTTTTGAATTCAATAAAGATATTTCAATAAAATCCAATGATTCCAAAACATCTGTGGAACAATAATAAAATATCTGAGAAAGGAAACAACTTCCGTTTTATAAAACAATGTCTATCCCCTTACTTCTTTATGGCTGCGAGACGTAGATCACTAAAAAGAAAGATTTTACCACAATTCATACGTCTGAGATGAGGTTCTTGTGACAAGTAAAAGTCTGCACTATATTAGACAAAATAAACAATGAGATAATTAGAGAAGAATTAGAAGTGCTCCCATTAATAAAGTACAAGAATACAGGACCTGATGGTTCCGACATCTACACAGAAGGAGTAGTGACCGCATCCCAAAACACATATATCACTAGAGACCTCATGGTAAAGGGGATGTCGGCCGTCTAAGATTATGATGGCATGCTGAAGACGGAACAGGAGACTCTCCTAACCCCTGACGAGATGATGATGATGATGATGATGATGATGATGAAGATTTAAGAAATGTTTCATTGGATGAAAAAGTAAATTTTTTTGTTATTATTTTAGACAAGTGTTACGTGGATAAGCAAAGTTTATATTCGGAAACCTCCATTCAAAATGGTAAGATTTAGACTTTTCATTCAATGTACATGTAATTGAAAACGCGTAACTGGCACTGAACTAACCTTTTGTATGGGATTATTAGGGCTAGGATTTATATTGATTAAAATGTAACTAAATATGTGCATACAAATGAAATAAATAAAAGAATGCGCTACGTTAAAATTGCAAAAATAGAATGGCCAAACAAAATCTTTTATTATTAACCATTAGACAATATTTAATCATTTATTGTACTAAAATGGATTTTACATTTTTGCGTTGACATCGACATCTATATCATCTTGACATGGAAGTTTCGCGAGGCATTAGAACTTGGAAATACATGGCGAACATTCATATGCAATACCCATCTAATACCCAATAGGTGTGTGCATGGGACATGAAACAAGACCAAGGGGACAGGGGGCCCTGTTCCCCTCACAATTTCAGAGGTTCCGTAGCCTGACGTAATAAAACATTTTATTGCCATAAGTACCACCATTTTCTAATTTCCCCCCTTTTTAAGCTGACAGTTTGGGGGAATTCATACATGTCTTTCGGGGAACCTCTTGTAGTAAATGGCTGTATATACGTAGCTGAGGTCTGTGATTGTCCATGATTGCCTAAAACATCACACTGACGTTCACTACTTGAGCATGGGCCGAGAAAGGAGACGATTCGTAGTACATATCTCCTTTTTTAAATTTTTTTATGTTTTGTACCTAGCCTTTTTGACCGCTCCAGAAATGAATGGTTTTAATGGACAGATGCTAATGACGATGATGATAATAGGCCGATTCATATGATGAGGCTATTATTAGGCAGTTATAGTGGGATGAGGGTCGGGGGAGGCGGTAGATTTCCTAGGAAACCTGCCGCGAGCCCTCTTAATCCCTGCACATGAACAGACTGAAACCCTGTTACCCACAGGTGGAAGACGAGCGGTCTGACTACCGCAGCACGGGACGTCGCGACGGCAAGTGCATACAATGTTCAGTTTTTTTTCTCTCGCTCTCGGAGTCTTCGCCGGCGAGCGGCGTGTTCTTTCGGATTGCGTCAGCGGTCGCAGGTGTGTGCCCCGGCGCCCTCCTGCTCGAGGCTTTGCGAGCCGTCGCGTCCCCCCCAAGAGCCGCCACCGTTGCCGCGGAACGACCGCCTCCCCTCGCCGGCGCGCCACTCGTAAAACAGGGGCGTCGCAGCCCCACAGGCGTTCGCCCTCGCCCCGCGAAGCGTCGCGACGCGGCGCGCCACGCCGCCGACGAAGCGCCCCCGGGGCGAAGCCGCCCGCCCGCTCGGCGCGTGCCGAGTGCTACCCGCAGCAGAGCCACGGCAACGCGACGCGGCACGAGCAGGCACAGTGGGGCAGGGTTGGGGGCCCGCGTTTTTGGCGATAATGTAAAATCGGCACTCGTTTGACCAGATTTCGGGTTTTATTGCCTAATTTAATTCATTTGGGTACGAATGCTATGTTGGCGAAAGAGATAACAATTGGAGCCGAGACCGCCATTTTGAAAATGAGTAGGCCAACGACATTTTCGTACGAGTTCCCTACATTATACATTATACTCCCTACAAATAAATTCGAAGAAACGTGAAAACTCACAAGAATGTACTGTTTGAATCGTTATCAATATGTGAGGCGGCAGCCGTGATGGCTTACGGAGCCCCAGTGTGTTTGTTAACTTCGTAGTACTCAGTTGTTTAATATCGCCATGATATCTTTCCGGCACATATGTGGCTATATATATATATATATATATATATATATATATATATATATATATATATATATATATATATATAACTCCCGCAAAGAAATAGTTTCTGGATCAGTAAACAATGAAGGTAATTGCCAGTTCCCGTGGATGAGTGGTAAAAAATATACGTAGTGTAAAAAGACTGTGCATGGCATGTCTGGGAGAAATAACATTTGTGATCGATTTTTTTCACTTCCAAAATCTCTAATCTCTCTTTTACTGTTCTTCGCTGCATTACGGATAAATGTACCATCGAGCTCTTGCAACAGAAATCGTAGTTACATGAACAAACAAATTATTGGTATGAATTTATAGTGATGCCGACAAAATTATAATCCCTCGCTCTGCTCCTCCAGCAGGTAGAAACAAGAGAGCTCAACCACACGTTGGCGTAGTGAAGCTTCTGATGAATTGTGAGGGGAAATTCAAGAACTTTTTCGCAAAAGTTTGCAGGAAAGCGCTTTTATACCGAAATTGGTACACTTTCGCGATAAACGCGAAAGTTTTTGTGAAATTCATTAAAACATTTGAGAGTGGGTATCTCCAGGATTCAATGCATAGAAGCAAAGAAGGGCAAATTAACGCGTTTTGATCAGTTGTAGAAATATAGCAACACAAGTAGATTAATTTATACTCTTGTTCTTTTTTTCTGAAAATCAATTCCAGATTCATAACTATTTTTCTATAAAGATGCTACAATAAAGTCTTATTGTCATTTATTATTTTTTGTACAATCTACACTCTTATCATCAAAGTTCGAAATAGAATTAAAAATTAAATACTTGATGCTTTTATGGACTATTTAAAACAATACAATTTATACAAAATCGCTGAGATAATAACGCCACTAAATAAGCATGATCCACCAAAACCTTAGATCCTGGTAAAAATACTCGCAAAATTCATAATTGACCCTGAGGAATAAGGGAATTTTTAAGCCTTTGATCTGAAGGTTGCTTACTGGTGGTAGGATTACGCCTTACGCAACTATAGCATGCCACACTATTGTCTAGGCAATTTGTGTCGTGAAAGAAACCGATAGATATTACGATCGCTTTTCACCCTACAGCGATGACGCTGTTAAAATCTGTATGAAAGTCAAAGGATTATAATCCTTCCAAAGAGAATGTGTAAAGAAATATAAAAGTAGTTACATTAGTAAAAATTACAATCAGTTTTTCTGAAGAAAATTCGCCGTATTCCGGTGCAGGATTACGTAACTTTCTCTTCTTAAGAAGTGCCTTTTGAAGGGCGAGAAAGTAACAAACGTACTTTATTTACTTGTCTGGCGCCCGCCTAATCATATTGCGCATACAAGTCTCAGAGCCATTTGAAATACTGCTCTCAAATGGGCGGAGGAATTATTCCATAGTGCCACTTATAACACCGAGTCTCACGGGTGGTAACTATCTTGTGATGACCGCCTTAAGCATAAAGTGATTCCTTAAAGTAAGAAGTCAGTAATATAAGTCTGTATTTCATAGTTCTGACAACTGCTAGATGAGTACTTTCTTAAGTGATTGGAATGTACCGCCACAAAGTGCAGTAACGCAATATTGTTTGTACAACAGCGTCCTATTGACTTGTTCGTTTATGGAATAGTTTGTTATTGTACACTTACAATTGATTATCCACCTCTCTGATATTCCATTTCACAGTGGAAATGCTGTGTTTAGACGTGTCTTGTCGCGTCCGGCACGCTTAAAAACAGTAACCTAAGCTAGTGAAGTTAAAGCCAAGGAGGGCCTACCTGTTCAAGTACTGCATCAGCACTACCCTAAGAAATTAAAAATAGCTTACTGCTAACGTATTAGCCAGCGTGCCTCAATGGCATCTATTTAGGACGCTGGTTGCGGATAGTCTCGCACAGGAAGTAGGGTTTTCCGTAAAGGAAGAACGCGGAGACGGAGACCAAGGCTGGGGTGTCTTCCGGCTTTATAGACGCTTTTCCACTGTTATATTACAAGCGAGGGGGTGCGTGACGTAGGCAGGTCACTGAGCCTCGCCTAATATAACAGAGTGTAACGGAGCCAAGAGGCAGGTTTCTGGAGACGGTGGAGAACCATCGTGCATGTGTGCAGCAAAACTTGGCCGCAAGACGGGTGCATATGCGAGCCAAGGCTCGCGAGAGCTGGAGTCATTAGTGACGAGCCTGCCGGACTTCATGTCCTCGGTGACTGCGGTCACGGGGTGGGCGATGCTGTGTGGCCGTTGCTCAAGGTGAGAGTGTTGAGTGCCACGATTGCACCGCGATTTCTCAAATCGGGGGGATAAGATCGCTCCTGCGATCGCAGAGCCAAACAACAGCCGTTGCTGTGCCGCCAGAACGGACTCTGTGTCCACGCGTGACATCCGGTCACGGAACTAGGCCTTTGTGCGCGATTCAAAAGTAGGAGTGGCGCAGATGCCCATCACTCAGAAAACCATCTTCATCGGTGTTTGGATCGCTCCGCGATCAGGGACTGTAGGTATATCAGAGCTAGGGTTTAAAGTGATATTAAGTGTATATATTTGTTTTTTTTTCTTGTTAATAAATATATTTGTTATCACGAAAGCTCTGTGTCGTGGTCGCTGTGAGTTCATCCATGACGTCACAGGACGGAATAACATAATTGCGTGGCAGCGCGTTAATCGAATCCCACGGGGAGGCAGGCATGTGCCCACCAATATAAACATAATTGGTGGCAGCGGTAAAACTATCCCACCGGGGGAGAAGGATAGATCACACCAAATATAAACATAATTGGTGGCAGGCGTAATCGAATCTCAACGGGGGGAGCAGCCTAAGTGAACACCAACTATAGACATAATTGGTGGCGAACGCGTAATCAACTACTACGAAGAAGAAGCATAGTGCAAATTAACTAAGCATAATTGGATGGTAACGTGGTGGGCCAGTGCGTGGGCGGGAGTGCGACGGACGACATAATTACGCACTACCGACGTGAGCCGAGAATCAGCGAGCCAGACGCCAAGCCATTACTACAACGCCAGAAGGACCAGGAAGGAAGGACGGAGAAGAAAGGACGGACGTCTCGAGGCCACCCGCTTTGACAGAATCACAAAATAGCAGAGGATCACGGCGCGTAAGTATAGTTATCCTGCATTTTAAGCTCAGTTCAGGTTTAATTATGGCTTACTTTACCGAGATTCGGAAAGAGTGTTAGCATGTGGCCACAGGAATTATGACTCGAAGTCACAGGTGGGGAACCTTAGCTGTGTAAGAAAATGATAGAGGAGCATCCCGATTACGAGAGGAATTTGTGAAAGCGATAGCTCAGCCCTAAGGATCAAAAAGACACCGAGAGAAGGCCGAACGCGAATTAAAGAAGGAAAGACCGAACGGGAGGCGAACGCGAAAGAGCCGACCGAATCGAAGGAAAGAAGCCCGAACGGAGAGGCCGAACGCGGAAAGAGCCGACCAGCGAATTCGAGAGGGAAAGAGCCGAACGGGAGGCCCGACGGCGAAAGAGCCGAACGCGAATTGGAGAGGGAAAGAGCCGAACGAAAGTGCCGAACGCGCGTTCATTAGAAAAACTCAGGACTAGAACGGTGGAACAGGGCGACTAGAAGCTAGTCCAGCTTGAATCGGTGTAAAAGCTCCAGATGTCGAATAAATCAGGTTATGAGTCGTTTTAAAGGCGAAAACGACGACAATAACGGCATTTCCTGAATGTGTTCGAAAGTTCAGGCCGAAAACAATTAGAAATTCCTGAAGAATATCCGTGGGTCGGCAATCTTATGGGAGCCCTGCTCCCACATCAGATAAATGCGTCGCTTACCTTAGAAGGGCAAGGTAGGAGGATAGAATAGCCGGAATTAAAGTATAGGCTATTGAAAATGTATAGGATTCAATGCCGAGAAAGTCTGACAATGGTTCACGAACATGTAAAAGCCGCAAATATTACCTGGAATTTATACGCGAGGGAAATTGCAATTTTGTAAAGAGTGGGGTAGTGGATTAGACATTCATATGTTTGAAGAGTTAATGAATTTAATTGTAACGGATCAACTGAAACGCCGGAGTGCCTATCGAAAATCAAAGAGCATTTTATTGATTGAGTGGGGGGAATTTTAAGGTACCTCTGGAAATTAAGCTCGTAAGCTAGATAATTATGAAACTAAAGGGAGGCTGGAAACCGGTCCACATTTACAACAGTACAGAAACCGGAAAACCGCAGGCGGAACATGTAGCGAGCGCGACGCAAGGCCGCATGTCAGAAGCATCCTTGAAATTCAGGGGGAATCAGTGCGGTAAGAAAACCGTCGTCAGGGCCGCTTATGGAGCAGCCAGACAAGCGGAAATGTAACAGTTTGGGTCGTCGATCATATGATACGTGATGCACGCAGCGCCGCAGGCGGAAAGGGTAAATCTGTAGTTGGACAAAACACGGCTAGGGAAATTGCTTTTAACCGCACGTGAGTGAGGGCAGAATGTAACGGATAGCGGGAAATCTTGAGGGCACTCAGGCGCGTCGTTTGATATGGTAAACGAGAAATTCATCAGCGAGAAGAAATTTGTCGGGAGAAAGCGTGTGGATTTTGCAGCCACTGGATGCCTGCATGCACGCAATCTCCCAGTAGCAGAAGTCGAGGATAGAAGGACGCGTTCGGAAAAAGTTGTCAACGAAGAGCTGCTGTCGTACTCGAGAATGTGAACAGAGGATATTACTTTATTAAGTAATCGAACAGCGCGTTAATTGGAAGAAGTAAAGAGCAACATTTATGAGCCCAATTAGTTGCAGCGGTAAACTACACGGTCAAAAGCAGCTGAAACGGCGAAGTTTGAGCGTGAGGGGGAGGTGGCAGGCTCGAGCGGCGAGGAAACTTCAAGGTAGCGAGCAGGTACAAAGTACAAGATCAGAAGTCCGAAGAAGCTACTTAGTGAAAGGGGACGAAAGTAGGCAGTGTACTGAATCCCGCAAGTGAATGAACTCATAAATGGTTAGCGCAGAATGAGTCGCCGTGTCACACAAGGAACAGGAAGATTAAAGTATTCATATGACACGTAATGAGCACTGTGAACTGCAGAAACAGAGCAGAGATGCGTAATTTATTAAAAAAACACCGCCAATTTATTGTAATCGTTCGCAGACACAGCAAGCGCGGTGAAAATTAAAATGTTAGTGTTCCCACTTATCGGGAGCCAGGTCCGGAAAGTGGTGCCATGAAACCGCAAAATGGCTGCATCTTAGAAGGTGCACTAGAAGCAAGCCCAGTATGCGCGATTATTTTTATTGGCCTCGTTTGGTTTCGCAAAGGATAATGGAGACACTAATGTGACATCTTGTGATGTGTGTCAAAAGAAGTAGGCAGGCCAAATAATCGAAAAAAAGCGCACCCGTTAGTTTTAGTACCTAGCCGATAACGGAAGTCTTTGGCAATCAGATATCGATACGTGTGGGCCTCTTCCCGAAATTCGTGAGGGTAACAAAATTCATCTATTCAAATTCCATCTATAGCGACACAGGGCAGAACACCTTAGACATTTGGAGCAGGTGTTTCTAATATTAGAGAAAGCGAAGTTGCATGTGCAGGCCGAGCAGATGGTAAATATGCAACGGAAGAATGTGGCAATAACCTGGGGTCAGCATGGATTGGTAATGGCAGTTTGGTGGCCATAGAGGCCTTAAGGTGAAAAACAATTAAGGACATCCGATAGCCAACAAACAAAAAAAACAAGTACGTGCTTTTCTCGGCTGACGGGGTATTAACAGGAAATTGTATTCCCGACCTCTATGCGAGTAAATGCGTCGGCACGCATTAACGGACTCTATTGCGAGGTCGCGACACGGCAGGGCAAGGTGAAGTGGTCGACCAGAATAGGCGAGGATGGCATTGAGAATAGGGGGGGTGGAGAAACCACGCTCTATGTCACGAAAACCCGTTCCTTGCACCTGCGCCCGCGCAATTTCTAATAAGGCTTTATCGTGCAGTTTGGATGCGTCAAATAGAGGGATCGGCATCAAATTTTTGGCACAGTATAGACGACAGGGGAGAACCGAAAATATCCGGTGTTATACTTAAGTCCCGCATAAATTCACAGATACTGAGTTATTGCGGAATGCACGATCGAGTTAGAGGTGTACGGCTAATTTCTGGGCCTGTGCAGAGTTTAAGGACTATTGTACTTAGACGAGAAATGCCAAATCAGGTAAGAAACTGACCACAATCCATTGGTAATGGTTGACGAATCTGCTCAAGTAAATTCCTAGATTAATACGGAATTGGTCCATGTTAATATCAGGCCTAACATCCTTTGAAATTAAATTCACAAAAGAAAAGGGAGGGACACGTCGAATTCTAGTTCGCAGCATATTTTCCAGTCCTTATAAGCAGTCGATGTTTCAAGATTGATAACACTGGACACTGTAACTAACGAAACGCGCAGAATGCGGAGGCTAAACACTGAGTTGGATCACTTTTGGATTGCACTTGGGGTATCGAATTCTAAACAGGATAAATTATTGTATATATGTACCAGTTGTTTTTTTGAAAAGTGTACCTCTGTTTGGTGAATTGTTTGTGTTATTTTGTGATGTTAATTGTACACCATTTTGGGAGGTCTAGTGAAGCTCTGATAGCATAGAAAGTTCACCGGGTGTGGTTGTAAAATAGTTTTTTGTGATGCATTGCCGAAGTGTACTAATTAATCGATTGTGTAGATAAAATTTTATTAACATTGTAAATAGTAAGGTAGATTTTTAAAATGTTAAACATAATGTAGTTAGCAAGTAAAATTAGAGTTTTAGGGAATTTAGTTTTTGTAATGCATAAATTGTGGTATATATTAATGTAATAATAATGTAGACTAGGGAGTTTTGCTAAGTATGTAAAACATAAGAAGAAGAGGTAAGTTCATACTTCTCCAAAGTTCACGAGTTTAATTGGCGTTGACGAATTTTTTATTGTGGATGTCTCCTGCATAAAAAATCTAAATGGGATATGGAGAATGTATGTAACGTATTAGCCAGCGTGCCTCATGGCATCTATTTGGGGACGCTTGGTTGCGGATTAGTCTCCGCCACATGGAAGTAGGGTTTTTCAGTAAAGGGAAGAACCGCGGAGAACGGGAGACAAACAAGGCTTTGGGTGTCTTCCGCTTATAGACGCTTTTCACTGTTATAGACAAGCGAGGGGGTGGCGTGAGTAGGAAAGGTTCACGTGGCCTCGCTAATATACAGAGTGTACGGAGCCAGTAGGGCAGGTTTCTGGAGACGGTTGGGGAGCGCTGCGTGGTATGCACAAAACTTGGCGCCAAGACGGTGCATATGCGAGCCAGGCTCGCGAGGCTGGAGTCATTAGTTGACGAAGCCTGCGGACTTATGTCCTTGGGGACTGCGTCCAGGGGGAGCGATGCTGTGTGCGTGTCCGAGGTGAAGAGTGGGTTGAGTGCCACGATTCCGATCGCCGCATTCTCAATCGATAAGATCGCTCCTGCGATCGAGGCAAAAACGCCGTTGTGCGGCCAGAACGGACTTTGTTCCGCAAGCGTGACATCCACGGTCACGGAAAGCTAGGCATTTGTGCGCGCTTCAAAAGTAGGAGTGTGCGCAAATGCCAACATCAAAACCATCTTCAATCGGTTTTGGATAAGCTCCTTAGCGCTCAGGGGATAGTAGGTCTAATCATGAGCTAGGGTTTAAAGTGATTATTAAGTGTATATATTTGTTTTTGTTTCTTTGTTAATAAATATATTTGTTATATCGAAAAGCTCTGTGTCTGTGGTCGCGTGAGTATCCATGGACGTCACATTACAATACTGTCTCAATATATTTGACATTTCCTACTCGACGTGAGATTATTTTGTTTAAGTATCTAAAGTTTTCAGTTGCATCTAATATGTATTTTTTATTATTTTAAACAAGAATTGAAATTCTGGAGATGTACGCAGATTCACTGCCGTTTGACGTACACGACGCGTCTACATGCATGTCGATCTTCTTTGAGAAAGAACGTAAAATACCTCGTGAATATCAAGAATAAGAACAAAGATTCCATAAACTTATTTTGTTTTCAAAAAAATCTATGATCTGTGATCTACGACAATAATCTGTGCGTTGAACACAGTAAAATTTGTCATCACAATTCCATAATTGGACAAAACGTACCGGCAAATAAGACTTACCAAACATATTAATTGATTGATGAATCATACATGTTTACATAAATAGTTTTAATATTGTGATTTTGTTAAATTCTGTTGATATTGCTATCACGTGTAATATATAGTGTGAGATATTATTATGTAGTATTGTATTGTTGGAAAATAATAAGTGGTAACTATGTATCCTTACTGAAGAAGTCTAACGGAGTATGAGAATAAATGTGTGTTCAAATTGTATGTTGAAAATTATTACTTTGAATTGACATATCTTTACTTATAAAAGTAACAAATGAATTCTCAAAAAATGTAATTATAGTAGTGTACATAGTACACCGCGCAACCACTTACGCGAAAAAAAAGGGATAGTAGCGTTAAGCGTTAGCGATAAGCTAAAAGTCCACTATGAAATCAACCCTACATTGCGCTTCTCCAAGCGATTCAGCCAATAAGCACTCAAGGCCTAGCACTAAGCAAAGAGCCATCAAACTTCCGAGGTAAAGAGAGCAAGATAACTAAAAAAGAACGGTTTATGTAAGCCCGACAGGTCTATGAATTTCTTAATGAATCCAACGCTGAGACTCTAGTGTTTAATTTATCACCGCCGTCAATCTCTTAGATTGCGCATCTGCTAGATGAAAGAAAGAGCATCTGCAAATATTGTTACAGTTTCGTGGAAGCAATGACGGGGAGAGAAAACAATCCCAGCATTCCGGCGCATTATGATTAGGTCCGTAAATACTTCCATAAAACTTCACATCAACGGATTTCCACGAAATATGTCCTCTCTCGTGAGCTGTGTTAATTAATGTCGATCTTGTAATCATTGTTATATCTAAAGAAAACCCGATACGAGTTGTCTCTCCCTCGTAGTGAGCGTCACCTACCGAGGAGGGTGAAACATATTTCATCCCCTCGAGGAGCCCACAAAATGTGGTCGTCCATATCCGCGTCCCCTTGGCTCCAACCCTCTGCAACTCCCCTCTCCTGCCTCCCCTCCTCTTCGTCTCTCTCCCCGCCCACTCCGCCTTCCATCGCAATCACAATATTGCTCTTCAAATTGCCATCGCCGCGTGGGGTGATGTCACCAGTCGGACCGAAGTGCAATATTATGTTCAAGCGGAGCAATATACACTGCACTGTCCTTTTGTTCGGTGCACCTATCCAGATGCGAATCGGGCTTGCTTTTGCCTTCAAAGCAGCGCAACTTTGTTCTTCTGTGGGTTCGTTATGTTTATGGAAATATTTTTAAAATATCATGTCTCATGCTGTCGTGTGTGTTTCACGTTCGTGCTGTTCTGGACGTGTCTGAAATGGCCCTCTAAAGTTCATTGAAAAGTTGTTCAATAGAAATATTCAGGGACTGAGCGATTCTTCTGTAGCAAAGGAAACTCAATAATTACCTTACATTGCACAATAATGCTTGCATGCATAGTTACATTTTGGTTAAGGTAAATAATGATAACTATTATTATTAATAATAATAATAAAAATAATAATTATAATAATTATAATAATAATTATAATCTCGTAAATCTGCCTTATAACCGGCTTAACTTGGCAATTATCTTCTGCGGCAGTCTGCATTAAACTTTTGCTTCAATTTTACTGACTATTTGCCAGTTATATTGTCAACTTTACGAATGTTTTTAAAAGTATGACATCGCGTTATTTCGTTACAATTTATTAAATTATACATACATACTATAATTTGTATACTGCTACCTCATAGTAATCATGAAAAAATGACTTTTGGAATAATGAATTACACACAGCATGTCTCAGAATATATGTTACAAATCTTTTTAGTACGCCGTGGGATTGAAAATTATAACTTGTAGTGGGAATGGATATAGATTTGGAAAATGTAACGTAGTGACACATATATCAGGTGCGTCTGATAATTGGGCAACTTCTCATATATAGATGTTTAGCATGTCACATTCTGACCTTTCAAGAAATCTTCTTAAACCTGCCGAACATATGTGCTTGCGCTAACAATCATGGGCAAATGTCACAAGTTTAACTCGGTTACATGGAATTTTTTATTTATTGTTGTGTCATACGAGAGTATTTTATTTGTTGTGCTCGAGATGTGTGCGTGCGACTTTTGGGAAAATCGTTTTGTGTGTTTTTGTTCTGCAACCGGGGTGCTACCGCAAGCCACTAATTTTGATAAAAAAAATAATAATAATTATTATTACTAATTAATAGTTAATTATTTATAATTAATAATAAATCAATATATAATAGTTATTATCATTATTTCTGTACAAAAATATTGGAATACAAAATATTGCTGGGCAAAATATTGCTTAACTCAGTTTGGAACAGTTCTTTAGATTAAAGACTTTGTAGTGGCGTATAGTTTGCAGACGTCCAGATAAAACTCATGGGATATGCAGACATATATTTCTCTTTATTCAGTATCCATAACCAGTTTAATTTATCTTATAAACGGGATAAGTGTGATGCAGAACCTAAGGGGCTACACTGTCATTTAGAAACATACCTCACCGAATTTTAATTTTCCTAGCCGAATAGTAGACGTTCTAACGTCTATAGAAGTATTTCGTTCAGTCATACCTAGAGAGGAAATTCAATAATACTGCTATAATCATAAACCTTAAGATCTCACGGATGTTTAGAAGCCTTCAATGAGGTATATCCAATGTCCTCAACATCTACACAGATTCTCTAAAACCTCCATGAAAACTGTAAGATTCTTTTGATAGTTTTTTTTTCTCTTTTTTCTTCCTCTCTTTCCGTTGATAGATTATAAAGGCAGCAAAGCAGTATTTTATTTTATTCATTCGTAGATTTATTAATTGTAGATTTCTAGAATCCCACCTGACCATTTTACTATACATAGTTGAATAATGAATAAAAGGACTCACATAGAGTGGCTAACAACGTGTCAACAAAACTAGAAGTATTTCCTCCCAAGTAATAGGAAACCATTTAGGAACGGTAAGCGAACAACAAATTTGATTTTATACTAAACAAAATAGCGAACAACATCCCCTGGCTCTACACCTCACCTCATGCACATCCTTATGGTACCTCCTCACCCAACTTTGAGAACAAAAACTTTCGCACGGCCGCGTGGTACGAGAGGCGTCGCCGTGGTTCGGGGTCGGGCGGAGGAGTCGCGCCTCGAGTGGCTGCGCGGAGAGCGTCGGAGGATGTCGGAGGGCGTCGGAGGGCGTCGGAGGGGGCCGGAGGGCGCCAGAGGGCGCCAGAGGGCGCACAAGGGGCCCCGCCGCCGCGTGGAGCGCATTCACTCCGGGGCCCAGCACACGCGCCAGCCCCGGGCCCCGGGTCCCGCCCCCGCCCCCTTCACCGTCCTACGCGGCCCTGCCCCCGGGATCGCCCTGCCACAAGCGGCCCCGAGGGCTGGAAACGCGGTGTAACAGAACCCAGACAATTAGAGTACATGGAGTGTGCATGTGCATCCTGGAGCACAGTGAATTAGTACAGGGTGTCTCCAAAAATGGAACCACGCCACCGGAATTAGTTTATACATTTGCGCATTGACAAGTTTTTTTTTTTACATTTTCTCCCCAATCATTGTATATTAAGAGTTGTACTAGTCGCCTCAAATTTTACTTTTGCTATGTAATCTCATTTTGCATTTGTCAAAGCTGATTTATCAACTTATTCAAGATCTTGAACGAAATTAAAAGCCTAAGCAAATTAGTCTTATACGTATTGAGAACTTCCCAAACGCAAAACTCAAGATTCTGACCGCTCAGAAGGAAAATTAGATCTGCACAGTGAATACGGTTA
This sequence comes from Gryllus bimaculatus, assembly GCA_017312745.1. Lineage (NCBI taxonomy): Eukaryota > Metazoa > Arthropoda > Insecta > Orthoptera > Gryllidae > Gryllus > Gryllus bimaculatus. The sequence goes on from BOPP01000083.1 coordinate 2,672,962, forward strand.
GTTGTATCAAATTAAAACCGATATCTCTAGCTTTTTATGGTGAGTTTGATACATATATTCCCAGAATGAAACCCTTAAAATTGCTTTAAAATTTTACTTCGTAATATTGAAAACAGCAAAATTCTGAAATCGTATAGTTGCAGAAACCCACATAAAATAGTAGAAAAAAATTCTTTTTTAGTTGACTCTGGCTTTCAATACGGAGCAGAAAGCATTAAAAAAACAAAAAACAAAGAAGTTTGGCGGAGTTGAACGGTACACGAAACATCAAATTTTTTAAACTTTTCATTTGGGATTTTCTTCTGCAACTAAAATTTTCACGACTTGCTTTTGATGTTTTGAACATTACTTCCTAGTGTTCTTTCTGTGAAAGTTCGTTGGGAGATTCGGTACAGGACTTTGTAGGTGTAAATGCAATTTTGATGTATTGTTATTTTTGTAAACAACCTACTCACTGAGATGAGTTAGCCTTCCAGAATCGATGAATACAAAACACACAAAAAAAATCTTAGAGGGAAATCTTTTAATATAGATGTTATTTGGAAAATCCGTGTAATTCTGAAAATGGTTCTGCTGAATACAGTTAGATTTTATAAATTCTGTTTTTCATTATATTTTGAAATTTTATTTAATTTTTCCGAGAAACATAGGACTGTGATCTTTTCTTGGTAGTATTTTTTGATCGTGATTACTATTGGTCAGAATTCCTTATGAATTCTGTTCTTGGAGTTCCATAGCAATATCTCGCTTCTCCCACTTCGTCCCCGCCGTCCCTTCGCAAGGCACTGGGCGTTGCACGCATCAACAGAGTAAGGTCTCTCCCTAAAACGCCCCGCCGCGCCGGTCGGGTCTGCGTACGCCTCCTCGCCTTTCTTCTTCACTTCTTTATTTAACCTTCCTACCTCCATTCGGTCTTCTCGTTCTATCCGCTGCGATCAGAGAGAAGCCGCGTCTCCCTGCTGTCCCCTCCACAAACACATCACTACACCAACGTCCTCACCACCATCTTCGCCGC
>BOPP01000083.1:2685693-2705733 GCA_017312745.1 Gryllus bimaculatus
GAGCGGCAGGTGCGCGAGGGCGAGAGCGTGGGGCGAAGAGTGAGGTATGTGTATATGTGTGTGTACGTACGTGTGCGAAAGTGGTGGCAGAGTAGATGAAAGTACGTTGATCAAGTTGTAGAGGCGGGTTGCTCCGACTCTTAAATGACCAGCCTGGGTTGATATTTGAAATATGTTCTATTTCACATTTTGTATATCTCGTAAATGGTCAAATCTTTCTACGAGTTACTTTCTGTAAGGTGAATAGAGTAGTTCTGCAATCTGGTTTTAAACATGCAACGGTATAGTATACCTGTCAGTAGCATGTGAGGTCTAGTCTTCCTCGCATGTTTCATTATGTTTCCAGAACGCTATTGAAATTGAATAAAAATGTATGATTGGATAAAAACACTTTTGATAAAACAACATAAGGTTTGTTATACGTGTTAGTCATCACAGTGTTGTACGTCTAAGAGTGTAACACAGAGTGGAGTTCACTTGGCTCCCCTAACGAATTTTCGCCTCGTCTTATAAGTGAATTTGACTTGAAAAGGATAGGGAGCAAGAGGGCCTGATGTACTTCATACACATAGGCGGTAGTGAGGGCGAATGAGGTACTTCTTTCGTGTAGTACACGAACAGTATCACAATGAAAAATGACAAATTGCAAAATACACGAAAAGTGCCTAAGTGAATTAACAAAATACTCTTAGTTATTTCGAACCAGTTTGCTTTCTTTGCTACAGTACGAAGCAATATGAACAAATCACAGAGACTCATCCATGCTACGAAAATGAATAATTCATCCGTGTATAAATACTATTAAAACTATAATCTTGAATTTTCCTCGTATAATAGTATGGAACCAAGCTCGTATTCCTCTAATAAATTAAAATATTGTAATTTTTGGAAAGCACGAGAAGGGGTCCTTTAGAGATCTCCAATGATACAGATAACAGTGAGAATTAAATATTGAGACAACTTGTAGTTTCACAGGCTGCTCCATTGAGCACAATGAAAGGAAACGGTATAGAATTATAGATTTTCCAAGTATGTTTATTGATACACATATTAATATAAGTGGAAGTGCTTTTAAAATATTTAAAACATGTCATTTGCTTAATAAATAATACAGCATAATGAAGTCAGGTAATATTTCAATTTCTTGAACGTTTATATTTCCTTAATTCCTTCAGACGTGTTGTATGCATCCATATTGACTATTGTACATCTACTAAATACGCTTCATCTTCCATTGCTAATTTTATTGTGCTTCTCCTTTTCGGTTTTTCGCTATAAAATGGCTTTGAGTTCCTTCTTGGAAGCAATGAAAATGTGTGCTGTTGCTCTAAGTTGCAACGCCTTTTCTAATTGAGAAATTTATGACTTCGATTTGCTGCGGATTTATTCCATTAAAACCGTACCCTTGTGGATCCTTTCTTTCTCTGGATTGTACTACGTTCGGCTTTATAATGATTCTCTGCTAATGCGGGATAACGACGGGAATAACATTCCGATCCAAAGTAAGAACATTAAACCGTTGAATCGTCAAAGGATTTTTAAAGTACTTTGATTGGTTCTTCGTAAACGATTAAATTACCATTATTTTATTGGCATGTTGCTTAATTGCTGGACTGCACTTTGATCGTCATTTTAATTCTCTAGTAATCTTTTCGAACGATGGGATTTATTCTTTTGTGCGTTGGAGGAGGTTCATATCTCCATTTGTCTCTTACATCTTTCACAATGATATATCATCGCTCTTATTTTTAACATTATTATTTTGTTTTGTTCGGAATATTTTTGCTGATAGTATTTCATATCCAAGTTTTTCAGTCAATTCTCTCCTCATTATCCAACCATTGCAAACGCATATGAATCCTTAATTGCTCTGTACTTTTTAAAATTCAAAGGCTTCAAACAGGAAAGTGAAGCGATTTGGCACGCACGGCAAAAGGAATATAATGGCACTCTTCCAAAAGAGTATGTTTCATAAGTAAAGCTACATACGATGCCGAAGATATTGAAGCAGTCAGCTTTAAGTGAAATACTCTCTTCTCACAAACCTTTTTTTCTTCGTTTTTTGAAATTGAAGCGCTTTACAATTCAGAGTTCCGTACAATACAATGAAACAATATAGTTCACTGGCAACTCTAAATTCATAAGCTGTATTTGATTGAAGCTGCTTACAAACACTTAATTTGAAGCGTAAATTTCTTTCGGCTGCATGACGCGCAGAGAGATCGGGTTGGTCCTGCAGTGAAGGCAGCCGTGTGAGTGAGCTAAGTGTGCTGTGTAGGGAACGGACGATGCCCTGTGCATCTTGCTCGTGTACACTCCCTCCCCCAACCCCATCCCGACCCAGCCCTCGATGTTAACACGCCTGCGCCCTAGTCAGTAGTCGCCGCAGGGCGCGTGAGGGGAGACGAGACGCGACTGGAGAATAAGGCCTGTGGAGGATCGAGCCTGTCGAGAATCGGGCTTGTGGAGGATTGGGTTTGTGGAGTATTGGGCTTGTAGAAGATCGGGTTTGTGAATAATCGGGCTTGTGGATAATCGGGCCTGTGAAGGATCGGGGTTTTGGACGATTGGGCCTGTCGAGGATCGGCCCTCTGGAGTATCAGGTATGTGGAGGATCGGGTTTGTAGATGATCGGGATTGTGGAGAATAGGGATTGCTCAGGATCGGGATTGTGGAGGATCGGGCACGTGGAGTATCGGGCACGTGGAGTATCGGGCACGTGGAGTATCGGGCACGTGGAGTATCGAGCTTGTGGATGATATCACATCTGTTTGATGAGTCGGCCTGAGAGGATTGGACGAGAAAATAGAAAGGTACGGGACGGAGGAAACGTCGGGTTACAGAAGAGCAGAGAAGACTGGGCGGCTAAAGGTTTGGAGGTGGACGACGAAGGTAGCGCGCATGGTGCCAGATGGGAGGCTGCAGGAGCGGAGGCGAGGCGCCAGCCGCGTCGGGTCGGAAGGGTTGCGAAAGGGCGCAGTGTGTTGGGTGTGAGGAAGGTTGTGACATCAAGTCGATGTTTTCAAACATGGACGTATTTGAAAAAAAATGGTCCATATTTTTAAAATCGATTATTGTAGGCGAGTTTTTTTATCGCCCGTGGATGTCATGTGCTGATGCGTGAATTTATGGACATGGATGTTTTTGTTAATGTTTTTTCGTTCTAGATATTTTATTCTTGAAAGATAGAAATATTGCAATCGTAGAAACCCGTATTAAATTGTATACTTTGTAAATGAATATTCGTTTACTGCAAAAGTAACTAAGGGTGAAAAATAAGTGGTTCAAAAACTGTATATATTATTTTGTAATATTTGGTACTATAATTCAGTCTGTCATTATTGACATTGGTTTTGTGTTTGTGTTGTAAATCGTAATGATCATTTAATACGCACGGTCACCCTCTGCTGCCAACATGAATGTTGTGACTAAACCAGTTTTCAAAATAACGAGTTTTAAAAACTTTGTGGTATATGGGTAATGAATTATTCACGTCGTTGTGTTAATTCGGAATATCATTGTCTTGAATCATCGTTGACTTGTTGGCGATGTCGCAGGCCTAAGACGAGGAGTACGGGAGAAATGTGGTGTGGAGAAGCATCGAGCTGGATCAGACGACAGACTACTAGGGCATGATGGGCGGAAACGGAGGCGCAGATATGCGGTAGCAGAGAGGAGCTAAAGCGGTGCGAGGACGCGCAAGATCGAGGCACGAAGAGGAACAGAGGTGAGGAAGAGGCGGGCGAAGGCAAGGAGGAGGGGACGGTAGCGATAGATGCGGGAATCGAGGAGGCAGGAGCGGAAGCGACGAGAAGGGACGGAAGCGAGGAAGACAGGCCGCAGGAGCTGTGACGGAGGAAAGGAGGAGCGGGGAGGTAGAGAGGCGGAGGTGAAGAGGAGGAGAGGATGCAAGCGAGGAAGACCGGGGCGAAGCGAGGGCGAGGCGGAGGAGAGGAGGAGTGGGAGCGGAGAGGGGGAAGCGGGAACGGGGCCGTGGCGGGCGGCAGGGGGCGGTGTGGGGGCGGAGGCGCGAAAGAGAGGGAGGTAGAGAGCGGAGGTGAAGAGGAGGAGAGGACGCAAGCGAGAAGACCGGGGCGGGAGCGAGGGCGAGGGCGGAGAGAGAGGAGCGGGAGCGGAGAGGAGGGGAAGCGGCAGGGGCGGTGCGGGGGCGGAGGCGCGAAAGAGCGTGTGGGCGCGTTCCTTGGCGTGCGTGCGACAGCGCTGGCGGCCGGGGCCTTCCCTCGGCGGGGAGAGGAGCCGCGCGCCCGCCAGCGCCAGCCAGGTACACTGCGCGTATTGATTTGCCGCGCCCGGCGGCGCGGCGCGCGCGCGCTGCGGACAGGGGCGCGGGCCGGAGCAGGAGCGGCCGGGGGAGAGAGCGACGTCGGGACAGAATCATGGGGATGGGGAGGCAGGAACGGATCTGGGCGTGAGAAAGGGCGTGGTGAGGTGATCACGGGTGAGAACGATAGTGGGGGCGAGGTAATGGTAAGGGTAGGGCGTTGCAGGGGCGAGGGAAGGGCGAATGCGACGGCGAAGGTGATGGCAAGGGGGCGGGCGGTAAGGGACGGGAACGAGATCCAGAACGGGGTTGGAGGTGAGAATGGAGGGAGGAGAGCCGAGGCGGGGCCGTGGGCGAGGGCGGGGGCCAAAAAGCGGACGAGCACGAATACAGGACGAGGTCGGTGTGGAGAGAGAGGGTGTGGACGGATTCGAGAGCAAGGGCAAGGTTATAAGCTTGGGTGAGGGCGAGGTCATGGCAATGGACGTGAGCGAAGACGAGAACAAGTTCTATAAACAACGGCGAGGCAGAGGACGTAAGCGTGGGCTTGGTGGGGGCCAATAGAAAGGGCGAGGACACGGGGAAGTGTTTCTACAAGTGCTTACGTTGGACAAGAGTGATGATGCGGTCCGAAACTGGGGCGGAACGAAAACAAAAGCGAGAGCTTGAGGATCGGCGTGGGAGAATGAAAGGGAGGGCGCGCGTAAGATGGGTACATATAAGAGGGAGGTGATATAATGAAGAGTCACGAGTCAGTGAACACTCGTCTGCCATCTATTGAATCCACACCATCCATCGATAAAATGTTGATGCAGTTGGTAAATAACTTGGTTTGGGACACTGGTTTTCATTTCTAATTCTGTATTGAGTGTTACTACAATCTTGTAGCTGGGGTGCAATTGGAACGTAAATTAATGCTGTCTATGTCGAACAGCAGCACAAATTGTTAATACTGTTTTCAATAACTAATATAGTATTTCGGACTTTTATCCCGATGGCAACTGCCGTTTCGCCGGAGCAACACTGGATGTATACTTAATATTAATTTCATAATTATTTGAGCTTATTATAATTAATTTTGAATATTAATGAATAAATTTAATATTTTACTACAAATTACAATTAGAACTAATTATCATTTTTAATTTGTCGTGATACAATTGAAGACCTCCAAGCAATAACATGCTATGACACTATACGAAGTTTTGAGAAAAAGGAAATTAGGGTTTAAACATTTCCATAAATAAGTAAGATTAATGCATATGATATTTATTTTTTACAATCTATGAACATTCACAAGAGTAAATATCTGCATCTAAAGACATCTATGGTGGCAGAAATACACATCACAATTTTAACTTGCATTTAACGCAATACATACAATGTAATATGTCGACTCCTCTCGATTTAGTGCAGTGTTCTTGTAGCACTTCACTAGAAGCAATCGTGAACACACTGCAGACGTTTTCACAGATATTCCATAACAGCAAAACCCGCACATTTTATAAAGGTAACACATTATCGCATGCGGCTGACACCGATAGAGCTGGCTAAGGGCATCAACTGATGTCACTGCAGTCTCTCTGACCAGGATACATATGTTTTAATTAAATAAATATATAATGTTTAATAAACGCAAAAAAACGCAAAGCTAAATGCGAATCCAATATAGATGTTCCGTACATGCATTTTGAAATATTTCAACGATCTAGAATACACCAATAAAAACACCTGGGAGTCCCCTCGTGAAGTGAAGTGTAGTGTTTGCGGTATGTTAGATTTTAAGGCTACTATTGAAAATCTAGTTATACTTTTAATTTTCATTTCTTTGCAATATGATATAAATGTAAAATCTCACTGACAAAATGTTTATTTTTGAGATGTCATTTTTCTTATACATCGATGATACCCATGTTCATACTTAGCAATAAGGTGAAATGTTCGCCTGCAAGTGTTGTTTGTGAATGTTTGATGGCTTTCTTCTTGTTTTATGAAGTGATGCTGTAGCCTAACGATAAAAGTGGCGTGTGCGCAGGTGCTGGCTGGCAACGTGAACACGTACCTGGTGGCGCGCCAGCCGCTGGAGCTGCCGTTCGTGGCCAGCCGCGTGCGCTTCATCCCGTTCTCCGAGCACCCGCGCACCGTCTGCATGCGCGTCGAGCTGCTGGGCTGCCCCTGGGAACGTAAGTAGCCTCCTCGCTCAAATATACGCACGCGCACACGTACACGCGCGCACGCACCAAAACGCGCTAATGTCCACTCGCGCACGCACACGCCTCACACGTTCACACTGTCACGTTGACATTTTCACGATCGCGCTCGCTCGGAAGCGTTCGGTTGTGTTCGAGCACTGCGTTCGGGCGCGTTCGGGTGCGATCGGGCGCGGTCGCCGGGGTCAGGCGAGATCGGACACGGTCACACGCGGTCGCACACGATTGGAAGCGATAGGGACGGTCGGGAGCAATGGGGCACGGTCGGGCTATACACACCTCTACTTATGTATATGCACGCTTTGCATGGTCTCTTTGCTCGTTCTGTTGTATGCAATGTTTGGACCCTCGTATACGTCTTCATTGGCCTACCCTTGACAAGGGCGGTATTTCTGGCAATTTCTTCTTCGGCACATTTTTCCCCCCTTCAAATTAATGCAGATATTTTTAGATTTTCTATTTTTGTCAATGTCCTCGTCTTTCAGGCGCCATCCAGAGTGAGGTTTTCTGGGTTTACTCAATCGCATAAGGCGTATGCCGTGATGTTTTTTATTTCACATCCGTCACATGGCACACTGAGAATTTTCTACTCTTCAGAAACTTTTTCTTCTCTTCAGTTTTTGGGATATATCGATTAAAAATTCTACAGATGAGGCATATCCGCAGAAATATTGAATGTAAGAATAACATATTTCTCAAGAAAAGTGAAAAGTTAATTTTTTGCACGTTTTTGGTAAAATATATTTTATGTAAAATGTGGAAGTAAATATTATTTTCATCTTACGTATACCTACAGAAACAAAAAAGACTTACAAAAACACAAAAATATAAATTCTTGTAAATCTGAAAAATCCGATCCTGGAAATTAATGGATACTAACCGATACCATTCATATACATCTATCAATTTATTTATACTTTTCTTTGGATACCTAATATACAGCATCCACGCCATTTCGAAACCTCCCAGTTGCCCTTTCTAGGCTCGCGTTGGTTTGAGGTTCTTTACCTCGAGCATGCCGTTTGCTCCACTCCAACTCAAGGATTAAGGCGAAAGGAAAACCCTCGAGAGTTGTGCAACATTTTGTAAACAATTTTCACACAAGCTATCTCGTGAATTTGTACTTAAATTTTTACATAAGAACTATCTGAATTCAGTGCGCTGTTCTTTGACTAAATGTGTAGTATGCGTGTCTCACGCTGTTCATGCGCAGTGTCATAGGTCCAAATTTCACTTTTCATTTTTCTGTTTAATTATTTAACGTTAAAAACAAAACATTGTGTGTGGTAATTTACAAACCATAAACATGATATTATTAGCAATTACGTAATCAGTCGGCGATATTAAATAATATTATGAAAACTATGAAAAAATAAAATCAATTTTACAAAAATTATAAATAAACTGAAATTTAATTTTAAAAAACTGAATCTCAAGTCCATGAAATTCAGAATACAGAAGTAAGCAAATAATATTGGAATCCAAATATTACATTCTTGTCGATCAAGACTAAAAATATTTGTCCGGCTGTCCGGTTCAAGCCCGGAAACAACTGATTTTGATGTGGAAACCGGCCGTGAAAGCCTACATTGTATGTTAAAAATATTTGTGCTTGTCTAAATCAGTATAAAAATATTCCATAAATAGTTCATACAAACAATATTATACAACAGAAAATATTTCCTTTTTAAATCTATACATTTATTTTTTATTATTTTCTAGTAGTTTTGAGAAAAAATATTTTCGATATATACTCGTATGATTGCCCATGACCATTAGTGTTAATCCAAATTTTCCTCATTAAGAGGGCCAATCAAATATTAATTAATTTCTTCATGTTAAATCTTACGTCCGGGCAAGGAATTAAATAATTTGTTTAGTAAAAGTTTGGTAGATCAGCACGTACTCTTTTGTTGGCAGATTGTCCCATCAGGGTTTTTCATTCTTAGTTGTACCTTATGGTCTCTTTTCCGCGGATATGTTGCGATGGAAAGACCATTTGGAGTGAATACCAGAATTCGAAAGGTTAGGACGCGGAAGGATGAAGGTAATGTAATAGCTTAAAGGCTTTCGGCGTGGTCACATAGTATCGAGTTATGCGACTACATATATAAAAATTACCTATAAAATAAAATAAATCTTTCATCTTTATTATAATTATATCTTCATAAAATATTGAAAGTAAAATGTCGTGAACACAAACATTTACAGTAATATAATCACTAACATTAGTTGCAATGTAATTTCTAAAATAACACCTAATGGAACTAATATATAATTACATTAACTTAAGCAGTACATCGTATTTCACCTTTTTATTTAAAATTGTTTCCCTCCCCTTCCACATTTCTAATGGAACCTGATGGTTGTGATTTCGATATAGACTTTCTCTCGGTCGGCATTGTCAAGGAAATATGAAACGTTTTTCCGTATGCATCGCCAGCTTTTAATTGTGGTTTATTATAGTAATGATATATGAGAATGGGACCACAGCCATTTCCAAAACGTCATATTATATGACGTAATAATTATAATAAAGATGTAAGACATTTTAAAAAAGCTGGCTGGATTTTTGACACTAACATGTCAGCTAGGTCGAATTTAGTCGAAGTCTAGAAGATCATTCTTGCGGCCGGTGCGCTCATTGGTAATTTTCTGCGGTTTCTCCTATCAACACCAGTCGAATGCCCTAACGAAGCAGTACCCTAACAAACGAGCCACCGACCGCACGCGATCTTTCCGTCCTCCTCCTTCCCTTTCCTCGCCCCTTTGCTTACACACACACACACACACACACACACCTAGATGCGCTACGCTACCACACCTGTCAAGAGACCAATCGTGAGCTTAGGATGGGAGTCTTAGAGCTTGGTCGGCGCCTCCCTGGTGGGAGATACTTGATTGGGGAAAATCCCCACAAGCTGACGTAGGTCGGCGCCGGATCTGGGCACTCATAGGGGGAATATCATCATCATCTCCAGCGATAAAACATGAACTATACTTACGGTACACTCGAGCTTAGCAATTGACGCGCCCAAAATCGCTAATTAATAAAAAAAATAAGAATGGGTTCATGTCTATCACCAAATATGGAAGCTGTTAGGCTGACCATAAAAACTTGGCGTCTTTAGCTGATTTGCTTAACTGCACTCCGTGAAGTCAAGGAATTTAAGTGACTCGAGACGGCATGGATTGCCGGATGGGTGATCGTCTGGGAACCCCTGATACTAATGGCACCGAGCTGCCTGGTCGATGGGTTAAAAGGCATCGACTGACTGCGACGTTACAAGACAAACGACAAATAGCTTAACAGAGGATTACTTCAATGTGTATTAGCTCAATGCCCTAGAAGGGCTAACGAGACGTGTTCCGTAAATAATGCAGCGATTTAAAAAAAAAAATTAACAAGCACAAAAACCCATGCCCAAGGTACTGTTTCACCCCATGACCTTTCGAACAGACGTAGTTACTATTTTCTTCGCTTAGCAGCCTCGGCTACCTGGGCTGGAACATTATATAACTTCTCTTTTCCCCACAAACGCCACATATAGCTTTTACCGTTTTGACGTTAAGTACATACGGTAAATATAAATATACTGTAGATAAGAACTTTTATGAAAAGTTCCTCGGAGATGCAGCGTCTGAAAATTTCCTAGCGTAGCATGTACACATACGTGTCGCTTGGGGATGAAATATCGATATGCAACATCATGACACCTCGCCTACGGCTTATGACATGTTTTAGAGATGCATTTGCGTGAAAACATGACGTGATAGAAGATTGCTTAAGCTTGAGATCAAACAAATTTATTCAAATGTGGAGGAAGAGATTTAGTAGTTCAGGGAAACATGAGTTTAGTTAAGGTTGTTCGTTGCAGTGGAGTGATGAGTTTTGGACGATTACAGTTTGTCATCATAAGCTCATAAGTACTTTTATTAATCTCCTGAATAACAATGTAAATTATCGTGCGTTAAACGATAAAAGCTTTCCATTACGTAGTTTTTATGAGTAAATTGTTCACAGCATTACTCATCCCGACAGGGATGGGAACGTGCGTCTTCTGGTTTTCTTTGTCCCACCGGTTTAACTACTAAACTACCAAGACGGCCCATCCTTCGAACGTTCATTGTTTAGCCCGTGTATTGTTCAAGCATTTCATATTATTCACCCCCTCTCTATAAATTATATGATTATGTCGAATTTGGCAGTCATACAAGTGGCATGGTGGTGACTGACAAAAATTTATTTTTATTCAAATTAATATCAGAAGGTTGAGAAAATAAGATAGAAAATATACTATTGAAAATGATATTGCACAGCCGAAAATGTAATAAAACACTTAGAAATCATAAAATTAAAATTACATTAGAAATGCAATTAGAGAATTTTGGAAATAAGAGCAAATAATGGGAAATCATAGCGCCCATGAAATCTCGCGCCAAAAACGCTTTTTTCTACCGGTATTTATAATCCAACTTAATAAGTACTTCATGAGTTAAGACAGATCCCAGAGCTGAATAAATCGTCCACAAATTATCCAAATTGTACCTACATAGTTTTTACAATTTTTACAACATTAAATAAATAAACGCTTTATGTTCTCACGTCCTTAAACGCTGCCGCTGAGGCCCGTGATATAATGGCTAGCGCATACGCCTTCCCCGCTGGGCCTGAGTTCGATCCCCCGCTGAGCCATGTGGTATTTGTGGTGAAGAAAGGCTTTCTCAAAACGTTTTCTACTGGTTCTCCCGGTTCACCTACCTCTCATTCGACGATTATCTGTCATTCTCTTCATCGTCATTATATCTGTCATCACATTTAGTGATTTATCACATCATTCCTCCCACGACATTAGAAATGAAAGGGCCTCTAAATAAATTTAAATTGGTCGCTCAGATACCAATGTATCTGAGAAGCTATTTATAAGGCTTTAGGAACGTGCTTGTTCAGACTTCGACTGAAAATGGTAATTTTCTCTCCGCGGTTCTTTCACCTACTACTTGGCGAGAATCTAAATTGTAGGCACTTGTTAGCTCCCAAACACTCGAACAATTACGCGTGCCTCTGAGCAACGGTTCGTGAGTGATGCGCTTGTAATGTAAATGCGCTTGAAGTGACTGATAAAATATAAACATAAATGACGAGATAGAGGATGATTCAAATGGCGGTATTGAATGTCTTGACATTTTGTCCATTAAAAATCATTAACGGTTCTCTGTACTTGGAAGTAAATAACTCCCCCGGATAAAAACTTTACCATTCCTTTTGTTCAGTCGGGCAACAGTTAAGAGTTGTCCTGAAGATGGATAGCGTAAGACTTGCCACCGAATACACTCAAGAAACTATCTACGACTTTGGGTGAGCAATTGCGACCTAGATGGCGACATTGACGTTGACCAAATGACGATATTGATTATGATTGAGATCACGGAACCCCTTATGTTTTAGCTATTGTTACGATAACATTGCTATTGGACTATTTCTCTATCTATTTTGAACGCATCTTCAATTTTAGCTGCTTGTGCTCAGGTGTTATATTATTTCACGAGGGCAATTTTTAAATTTGTTAGTATCGTGCAAACCTTCAATGAATATCTGTTTCATTAAACAGACCTGAAAGCTAGATAGATCTTCCCTTATAAGAATCCCTTATAATCCCGTAGAAGCTCAAGATCGGACTGTTGCTAACGAATAAAATTCTCCCTGGAATAAAAAAAGTTCTCTTGTATTCTCCACGCAGTCGGGTAAAAACTGATCTGTTCACAAAGGCGGCACAAAACACGCGAAATTCGCCGAATAACCGAGGTGCTCGTCGAGGTTTCTGCTGATTCCTCGCCAGATAACGAACTCTTTGTATCGCATATGAGCGCTTTGCCGTGCAGGTTCAAAGTACAGAATGACGAAGGGACGGGATTCGTGCCATAATGGCTAATGCATACGCTATCCATTGCTGGGGTCACGGTTCAATTCCCGGCCAACTATGTGGAATTTTTGCTGGACAAGAGGAGGTCTCGGTATGTTTTCTCGGGTATCGACCGTCGTACATTACAATATTACCTCTATTGTATATTGATTAGATCATCTCAAGGATCTCAATGATCGTGGAGGACCCCTGGATTTTAATAATTAAAAATAATTAATTTATTGATGAGTAAATTAATTAATAAACAAAGAAAGAAATGAAACATGATAAATTATAATTACATTTGTTGTATACGCATGTGCACTGACGCGAAACTGCATTGAATAATTAAAAGCGAAAAACTAATTGAAAACATAAATTAAGCGCTTGCCAAAAAGACAGCTACCCATCCGGAATACGCGTGATTCGGCGAGCACTCCCTCGGTATTCCGCTGAAAGCCGAAGTCTGAAGGCGGCTCCACACAGTCGGCATATGCCGAACAATGAACTACTGCTCGCCCAGTCCCGAGCAGTGAATGTGGTCGGCGAATGTGGGTAGAACGAGCACCGAATGTTCGGAGCCCGACAAACAGCCAGCAACTCATCCACAATACTCGATATGTGGCAAGCGGGCGCTCGCTACTCGCTGAATACACTAGGGAACGAAAAAATGTTTTTTCATACCTCCAGGATGAAAGTAGGTGATTTTAAAGGAAACAGTCACGCTAATTTCGAAAAAACATTATAAAAAGTTTCTATCACTCAAGTTTCCAAAGATACGAACATATTTATTATTTCAAATAAGCAAAATCATATGCTAGTAATTATGATATGATAGATGGATTGGTTTATTTAGCCTTTTTGGCTATTTGAAACATAAATTGTTTACATCTATAGGTATACTCGATTTAACTATTTACAAAATTAGTTTTCTACTTTTATGTATTTTTTAATTTCTCTTTTACATTCTTTAATTTGTTCACAGTTTTTTATTTCTCACGGTAATTTATTATATAATTCAATTCCTTTGTCAAATAATCTGTTTTTTGTCTGTACAGTTTTACTGAAATTAATTACTAAATATAGAGCTTGTCGTGTTTCCCTTGTTGTTTTATCTTTGTCTATATGTCTAGTATTGTCTAGAATCCGCATTGTCACTCCCGTTATATTACTACAAAATTTTATGAGCATACTTCACATGAAATAAGAACAAGTTAAAAATGGAATACGCATAGTCGTGCAATAATATGCAGACATTAAAATTGTTTGATGGTATTCACCACAACATTGGTAGAGCGAATGACAGAGATTTGATTTTTCCATATAATCACAAACTTAAGTTCGTGGTACAGGTAACACAGTACTGGTGAGCAGCATATGGTTTGTACTGATCAGAAACACGGCAGCCAAAATAAAACAAAAATTCGCAAGTTTTGTGATTTCATATATTATACTCCCGTAGAAGTTTGGGTGTAAATCTTCTACAAACGCAACAGAAGTTATAGAGTTGAATCGCACACTTTCGATGTGAAGTAATTTGTACTTTATCGAAAGATTCAATTCTATAGATTATGTGAACTTCACTTTTTAAAAACCACAGAAATGTAATGTATTAATGTAATTGAGGCACACGCAAACCAGACACGAACTTCACGGTCACTGCGGGTACAGTTTCGCATGTCACCGACTGACTCGGAATCTGCCACCCCAACAGTAGGATACTTGTATACTTGCGATAAGGTAAGGGGCTAAAATAATTCCTTTCAGTGTCTGACGTGCAGTACAAATTATGAGGGTGCACATGACTTGTTTTCAAAAGTCCTATCTACTAAGACTACTAGGACCTACTCTTAATTGAGTGCGACTACCAGACTCGAGAATAAAGAAGGGAATCTTCGAGTACAGAAGGTAAAAATAACACGAAAGCCTAACTTTCTTAATATTTTATGAACGCGACAGATGAACTGAACACATATTCTATTTAAATTGATTTTTTTGCGTATTGATTCTACATATTTTACAGGTACAACATGTTTGCATTAAAAGAAATTACGGTATAATACGGTATAAAGATACGCTGAAATTAAAAAGTGGAACGTGATATGACGTTTTTACTGTAATATTCGTATACAATTGAGTACGTTACTCACTTTACCTTCCTGGAGGTGAAACTCTGGTTCCCTTGAAATACTGAATGTGTGAAGGTGCCTTAAAAAGAAGCACGGACACCTCCTTATTACGAAGAATCTCAAGTATTAACTACGTGTTTCATAGCGATTCGGGCTTGTCAAGGTAGGATGCTCACGTGAATTTCTGAGCGATGTCTAGAGAGGGTTTAAGGAAAAGGAAACAACGGAAATGACGTGATTGAGAATTATTGAGGTGAAGTTGAATATTATGTTATACATATTATTTCTCACTCCCGCTACTAAGGAACAGCTTTTAATTTTCAGTCGTTTACATGCAGAAAAGGAGATTAATGTGTTGTTTTTTTGTAGGAGACTTCTAGTTGCAAATAACATGTGACCAACTCTACTGAGCACCCGAGGTAAAGAAAACCTGAAAATCACTGACGCAAATCCTTAAAGACGGAATCATTGCAGTCGGTATTCGACATTCACGATACCAGAAACAAATTAATGAATATATAATTCTTAATGTGTTGAGGACAGTAATTTTTGTTTTTCTTTGTTCAGGACGGAAGACATCCCTCGTATGTCACAATGAATTCCAATGATAGCTGTTATATACCTGAAGTACATTTCTAGTGGAATTTCAGCCTTGTTTATTCTAAAAGATCCACCTAAAGCCGTTTAGAAGTGTTACGTGTTATCGCTTCTAATTTCGAAAACGATTTTAAATTTGAGAAAAATTGTAAATACCATGTAGATTGTCTACATTATTATCATGAATCTTCCTTATACATTTGTTTCAGAAACATCTCAAAAAGAAATATAAATCCTGTCATTCTTTGTTCTTTCAAGTTGTGAGCAATGCAACATCGCCCATTTCGTTTCAATTGTCAAAATTAGTAATATTGACAAAGAGAATCATTTTTTCGCCTTTAATACGTACTTCATTTTCCATATTATATGGTGCTAAACGCACATTCGGACATTTCGACATAAATTGACGGATAGCAATAGCCTACCGGTGATTCGTATCAGAACACACATTTTGCTACAGCAAAACTGCAACTTAATCAACAGCTTCCAGCTTAGTTGAGGAAAAATGTTTACCTCCTTCTAATCGATTCGTAACCGTATCAAAGCAAAACAAGAACCAAAGTATCTTTTAATTTATGGAGATTGGATTTCCTAAGTATATTAAGGATTACTGAAGATCCTATCCTGTTATTAAAAGAATTCGGGTTTGCGAATAAACTCCTGAGAACGTATTGGGTCTTACTAGACCCAATCCCAATAGGGAGGTTAAAAGCTGTTCATAAGAAGCGAGAGAAACCTTCCACTTTCCAAGACGCTCAAGAATGAACTGCGCGTGTGCCTGAGCGATGCAGCGCGAGCGAGGGTGCCGAGCCAGGGAGGGTTAATGCAAATGGAGCGCGTTTTATCAGGCATTTGCTTGTAATAGCTTGTTGTTTCTGCTCTCGACCTTCGCCGAGAAGAGTCATTTCAATGTCAAAGGCGCTCGTGTCGTTGAAGCCGGCTGTGGAGTTGGCATCGCCCCCGGCCCCCCACCCCCACTTCCTCCCCCGCCGCGCCTCGCGCCGTCAAGTAATCGCATTCGCTACCCCCTTCCGCCGCCTTGCTACATCACCCCGTTTTATCGATGGAACTTGCTCAATAAAGTCGCTTTGTTGCGTTGTAAGAATAACTCGCGTGTTGCGACAAAAAAAGCGGAATCAGAAGTCAAGAAACATGCCTTCGTGAATGTCGAAATTGGATTACCCAGATCATTTATTCTTAATCTGGTTGTATATACAGTCGACTCTGCTTGTGGTATACCTCTGGGGACTAACTTTTTTGGTGTACCAAATCAGAGGTTCACTGTATACGATAATACGTAAATATAATACAGTTTTCAAGTATGATTTATTTTATGAATATACAATTGCAGCGATTCAAAATTTCAATGTCTTCCTGCTTTCCTCCCACTTCATTCTACGTTGTACACGCTCTAAATATCTATGTGCAGTTGTAACACCCTTCAATACCTTTTGCACTGTTGGAGAACTTTCTTGATTTCATTTTATTTTCTTTCATTTGCTTCATTTTTGTACCTACTTCCCCATCTGACTTGTTTTCTTCTGTCTTGTGAAACCCTTCCACCGCGTACACGATGTTCTAGCAAGTTTCACTTGTTTTAATTTGCTGTCCTCGTCGGTCACTTATTGATGAACTGAAACGATTCTCTCAGTTGCGCGGTCTCCTTATTTACTTTCATTTACCAAGAATATTACAAAAACAGCTCACAAGCCCCTCTACCTGCAAATACTTAGTGTTTCATGAATTCGGGCGTATTTTCCCCACTGGAAATTGTATTTACTCTGTTCACTAAAACCGATGTTAAAGGCTCAATGTAACTGATCTTCTAGTGCTTATTTGGTATGTATATGGATCGGAACTCGTTATTTCAGTTTACAGTATCGAAAAGTCCACTATATCCGAGTTCACTCTATCCACAGTCGATTGTAGTTAAACCACTAGGGGTTTTCGTTTGGAAAGTAGTTTGAGCTTTCTAATCAAACAAATACCGTTTATTTCTCTTTAAACGACTAGCAGTGTACACTAGATGAATTATCACTTGAAATTCTTGTTTTATATTTTAGCATAAACACTAAATATTAATAATATATTCAGATTAAGAGAATGATCGCTTATCTGCCGTCATTTATCAATGCCCTTGTTTTTCGTGTGAGTTGCAATGGTGCAATTGAAAGCAGACCGCGTTGCGTTGATTGTCGCTAGCAAAAGTGGGAGCGTGAGGTAGTAAGCGAAATTTAGATAACGAGGTTTTCAAGTTTGAAGATGAATTAGTGGTTTTCAATGTGAATATACATTTTTTGACGAGATTCACTTGAAGGACATTGTATAAATAAAAATCAAAAGGTCCAGTTGAGTTAGTGTATAGAAGAGATTTTAAAAAAAATACTATATATATATATATATATATATATATATATATATATATATATATATATATATAGTATATATATAAAATGATCGTTTGCTCATGAACTGCTACTCTACTTTTCCGTGGTTTCTCCGATCACACTAAGCGAATGCCAGAGGCAGTCGCTTTAAAACGGCCGCAACGCCTCAGGTGGCTCTGGGCATCAACTGAGTGCCACTGCAGTGTATCTGACAGCGAGGTCCACGGGTTCGAGTCCCGACGGTAGCAGGGTTTTCGGCACAAGCTAGGTAGCCAAGTCCAATTCATTCGCTGTCGGGAGAAGAATTCTATGTCCCGATCTCCCCCCGCTGGATCTCACTATCCAGCAGGGGGAAAACGCAAGCATCTCCCACGATAAAAACATACACTACACTCAAGGGATTAATGACCTCAGAAGTTGCCGCGCCCGGAATCAAGGAATAATCAATCTGTCAACAATTAGCCAAGGATGGCACGCAGTCCTTCCATGTCGTCTCCACTCTTATCCCTAGGACCGGGCAATGGGTTATTCCCCATTCTCAGACAGCTCATTCCGTATGGCTTAGAACAGCGCTGCTAATAAGCAAGAATTAATGGCTCACTCTCCACGGTGGCTCGCTGCATTTGCTGAGTGTCGCTCGCCTTTCACTAGACCTGGGCCGATCGTGCCCGAGCGCCTCTCCTGCCCTGCCGTCGGGCTGAGTCAACCAGCAGGGTGACACCGCTGGTCCGCAGATACGCCGTGAGCCAGGGTATCCCAAGAGGGCCGCGCATTTGAGCGGCACTGGTCTAGAAACCGTAGTACACACGAGGACGCGAATTGCTCTATAACGTTTAAGGAAGAACAACATTTAATAGAAGAGTTTTGTCAAGTTACAATTTACACGAATGTCAAATCTGCGTTACTTATATTGACAATTATTTATTAACTTAGCTTTTTTTACTTTTTTCGTCTAATTCGCAGTATTGGAAAATGTATCTAATGCTGCAGAGAAATGTTGGTATTTTCGACATGAAAATAGTATAATAGAAAATAGTGTAATCAATTAATATTAGTGGATCCTAGATACCAAAAAGTGATTTTTCTGCTCCCCCTCCGTAATATATGACGTTCTTCTTCACACTGTATTGGTAAAATTAACATTTTGTAGGTTCTTCATACCGAAAAAGTGTTTTCTGTCTGTCTGTCTCCCTCTTTCTGTCCGTCTATTTGAGAAGAACACTAGCGCTTAAACCATTCATAGGATTTTCATAAAAATGTGTAAACCGTGATCGACCCGAGAGTTGCTGCGGGTCCTTGAATTTGATACATATCTTTTAATATTTGGGTGTACTTTATGTGAAATCACTTGGAAATTATCTAAATTTTCTTTACAAAAGGGCATTTTTTGCATAGGGAAAAGTTTGCTGACTAATATATAATAAGATTGATTTTTTATTTACAAGAAAATTTTAAAAATTGTAGGAGTACAATATTTACTTAATGCGTCTGGAGCTTAGCTGTAACTAGGTAGCGCTTGATGCTGTTTCGAATAAGATGACTGCACGCCGGGACTATACGCCTAAGTTCAAATTCCAGCCTAAGCCAATAGTTTTGGGTTGGGAAACATTCAAGGGTTCAAGTACTAGTACAATTAACCGTTAAAATTAATGGGAGAATGTATGGGCTTGTGAAGAACTAGTTTAAATTGAATATCTGTGAATCCCTTCGAAGTGACGTAGGCAGTTTTTTTTCTTTCGCGGCCCACTTTTGGCAACTTGACACATTTTGTCGTTGCTGATTCGAAGGAGACAGGAAGATATATAGCTCTTAATATTATCAATTTCGGTCAGTCATGTCATGAATGGCGCCCAAAATCTTGCTAACCAAGAAATTAGATATTAAAAAGAACATCGCCTTACTCTATCCTATGACTATGGACATAAATAAAATATGGACCACAAACGCATTATAACATTAAAGTTATATAATATTCAAAATGACAACATTATAATTAACAAAATGACGTTAATGATGAATATAATGAATCTGATTAAATTAAATAAAATTTAATTTTAAATTAAAAGTACTACAATCTGATTATATAATTAATAGTATTTGACAATCGTATTTGAAACATAATATTTGTTCGTTCGTGAGTTGTACAGTACATCTCCCGTACGTTGTTTAACAACAACGTACACACTTTTCTTTTTAAACAAAAAATGCCTTGCAAGCTGAGAGAAACTACAGAATAGATTCAAGACTGTCATTCCATTGTGACGTATCTAATGGATGAGGGGAATAAACTCTGAAAGCCTCCTCGTTGAATGCAAGGAATGCTAGGTTCTTAGCCATCCTTACAATTTTGTGAATGTCGCCCTGGGGTACGTGCGTAAGACTCTCAATGAGCCGCACTCGTGCTCTCTCGTTTGTAAATTGCATGTAGAGCGTCTGAGCCGTGTTCCACGTGTTGTTCTGCCGAGGGGGCGGGGCGGCGGCAGAGGGCACTCCACGAGAGTAGCTTCCCAGCGCTGGAGACGGGGCGCCCCC
>BOPP01000083.1:2726717-2741719 GCA_017312745.1 Gryllus bimaculatus
GCCAGACCCTCACCTTCCACCTAGGTATCGAAGTACAAAATCCAGGTCGTTTCATTCGAATGTGTGGCGAACAAAGTGGATTCGCGGTACGCCCCCCTATTTCCCTGCGTCTCGCTCCACAACCGCTCCATCATTCATGCCATCCTCCAGTCAGCCTCTAATCTCCAGAAGCTTTCAAGTTTGGCAGAAAAGGCTACGTATTGAGGGTCATAGTAAAGGTTAAGGTTCATTTCGTTGACCGTAGGGAGGACTAGGTTGTGGATTTCGTGTGTCTCGATAAAACCCGCAATATTACTATTGAATTAGTGATGTACTGTGCAAAAGACATCGCGGGCGGAGTTGGAACTTCGGTCTCACGTGTAAGAGAACCTCCTCACACACTCACGCACACACACGTAGCCATTCGGCAGTGTTTCTGAAAGGCATTGCTCCTTGCGATGCATTGGTTTAAATTGAGGTAACCACACGAGCGGCGTAGTGGCGTTGCAATGGCTGTTAGTGAAGCGTACCACCACCTGTAGCACAGACGCGCTTCCGGGATACCGTCAACTTTACGTAGGATTAAATAGCGACCTTCACACTGGGACACTCGGAAGAGCCACTGTGCTTAGCTGTTATTATGTTGCTCGCCATGCGGCCGCCGGCGCCCACAGCCGTGTCTCATGAATGCTTCTTTCCGCACGCTATTGCTGGCTCTGAGTGGAGGGGTCCGGCCCTTCTTGGCACTGCTGCCGAGTTGCTCCATGTGAAGGCGGCGTTAATTCCTGAGAGGGAACTGCAAACTACCGACCGGTTTCTCGGCGACACCCTCGTTAGTTCCGGGGGCGCAATAGGTAACAGGAAGGTTACTCACTAATCCACATTGTCTCGTTTGGCTCAGTGTGAGGAAGACTCCACGTGATATATGGTCCTGAAATAAGAAGAAGTTGGGAAGGGGTTCATCCGGACCGTAAAGAGATTAGTGTATATTTTTGCTCACCTAACCTCAGAGCTTGTTGCTTTCATCTTGGGGTGACCATTCAGGTTTTTGGTAAGTTCTAGGGTCGTTAAGCCGGGGTTTATCCAGTTCCCAGTCCGAGAGGAGCGTGCGTTCCTTCTCGGGTTGCGCAAATCCCAAGATCCTCCGCCAGAACCTCAAAAACGTCTGGGTCACAGATAGTAGGGTAGCATGAGAGCAGGATAGAACGGGTAGCGTGTTAGAACCGCAACAATGTACTTGCGTCCTTCATTAGTGATATGATGGTGCCGGCTGTCCTATGTTAGTAGATTTACTTGCATGTAAAAGATCCTCAAGCCTAAATGAAGCCTCTGAGCTAAATTGAAATCGCCTCTCGCCCAAGAAATACTTCCTTTCTCTGCTAGTTGGTGAAAGGAGCGTAGCGAAATTTGCGTGGTCAGACGGAAGAGCGGGCCCGAGTCTCGCCACGTAAAATAAGGCATTAATTCAATTCAATTCAACCATATGTGGTAAGCAGACATACGAAAACATGCAGGTAAAAGAAAACATTGTCTGACGTGAAGTTAGAAAATTTACTTAAGTTAATTAAATCATTAATACCTAAGATTGCCTCTAGATGAATCGAATCCTATTACGTACTTGGGACTATGGTAGGTTTTATTTTTCCCTTACTTAGTGAACCATTACTGTTCAATGAATGCGTAAGAAATCAAATCCTTCATAAAACAATCCGATATTTGCGTTTAATAACTCTTAGATTAAGGGGTTTTGTTATATCTAAATAACCTAGAACTTATATGTCTTGCTTAGCATTTAAAGATATACCATTTTTTGTTGGCGAAGAATAACGAAAAACGTCATCATCTTAAAAAGTATAAGAAGGTATAAATATAGTAAGTATAAGTATAAGTCCAAGGAGAAGATGGAATGACTCGTTATAACTCTTGGAAAGGAACAAGTCTTATACTTTTTAAGATGACGAAAAACATTAGACATTAATTTACAAAGCTACCATTATATTAGTATTATCATTGTATTGCACATACGATTAAAATATCTCTTCCTGCAAAGACTGCTCTTCCTTCGAGTCGCATGTTAACGTAGGCGAAACTGAGAAATGACGTTTTCATTCTTGACGTAATCTGCCCAACGATGTGAATTAGGGCATCGTGACCCAGGAAACGCCTAAGATATTGCAAGAGCAACTTCGTCTCCTTACCTCTTTCAACACTGAAGGTGGCCTTCTGAACTGCCTCCAAAATCGCAATTTCGATTACGACTCGAGTAGCCAAACCTGAGTTTCTGTGAAAACGCTAAAAGATATTTTAGTGAAAATACTTCAAACGAAATCAGCAGATAAAGGTTAGTCTCTGGCCCCAAGACTCATTCATTTTCTGACGTAACTTATCCGGTAATAATGCAAAATATAAGATATATCTTTGGCTGAAAGACAGAACAGTTTAATACATGCGCGTAACTTGTAACGAACAATGACCAGAACTGGCTTTGAAATATTTCGCGAGTCCCTTCAACCTTTTCCTGCATACGCTCTGAGCAGGGAGAGAGGTGCTACCAATGGACATTCTTTTTCGCATAATTTGTAACGTTTGCCATTTTCAAAAATTCAGCGAGTTTACCAGTGGAACCAGTGTCATTTATTTAAGCGTACTTTGCTCTATTCGAGAAAGAAAAAGTAAAACTTCCGGCTATTTTTGAGACTTTTTCGAAACTGACTTCAATTCAAACAAAAATTACACGAAAACTACTCACATTTTTCAAAAAAATGTACATGATCATATTTAAATATTTTTTTAGAACAGATTACATTAAGAAAAATCTCTATAACCGTTATTGTAGTTTTAGTGTTAATTTTTTGAATTTTTTGAATATACAGATAGTTTCCCGAAAATGGGATGCTTGTCATTTTGATAAGTGTTCTTTGTTCTGTTGTATACGTAAGCTTCCGCGGCTCGAATCCATGAATTCTCGGCTATCCGTGAGTCAGTGAGCCTCACTGCCCTGAGGAAGCCTGCGACATGTCAGGCGAAACGTCGGCACCCCAGCCAACGACGCGGCGTCTCCCGGATAGCCGAGAATTCAAGTGTTCTTTGTTCTATTGGAAAAGCATATTAAGGAAATAATTTTAACCGATTTTTAGAAAATATTTCTTTAAAACAATTCCTGTTTCCGTGGAGGACTGTCGGAGGACGCCGAAAACCTTTTGAAGAATTGTAATTTTTAAAATTGAGATTTCAACGAAAATGGGACTTGCGTCACTTTTTTAAATGTTCATTGCTCCACCCATTGACATTTTTATTTCAAAAATTTGGAGCCATTTTAAGAAAGTTTTGAAACTGTTTTTGTGGCTTCATATAAATTAACCCCAAATATCAAAATATCCGTTTCACACTCGCCACGAGTTCGTGAAGATCGAACGTGGAATTTCAATTTTGGAGAAAATAGTCTGAACAGTTCCGGTGCGAGCGTTGACTACAAAATTTCAGAGGAAACAATTTTTTAGAAAGAGGAAGATGATGTATCCACTTTTTCGATATATGAGCCTCACAATTGAGTTTTTCTGACAATTGATCGCCACGTTTCTCTGCAATATTAGAATAATTTATCTTCTACCTAAGTAAGAGAAATTCAACTCTATTCCTCAATAAGTCATTGGTGAAATTATTAATTTATGATGACTTCTATTTATAAAAGTTTATTTTTACTCTAAACTAACAATTTGAATTAATCCTGAAGATGTATTTAATTTTAAGAGATGAAATAAGTTTGTTTACCCATTATTTATGAATTTAATATAAATTCTTGACCGTAGAAATGGCTCCTTAAGGCCTGTTGTCTTGTGAGCAATACGTATTTTTCCTTTGTATCAGATTGCGAAACCCGTTATGACCCTTATGGCCCCTCCTGGCGCTGTCCCCCCAATTCCTTGGGGGCTGTGGTAGACGCCTCGCGGTGCAACGCGGGCGTTATGGTGGACACGAAACGGGCGATGAACTTCGGAAGGCATTAAGCCGCAGCTTACGAGGCGCCGCGCCACACTCCCGGGGAGACCTCTACTTCTTGTCCCCGATTAAACGAGGATCAACGGGGACATCGCTCTCCCTAAACTGCCGATTAGCTACGTTAGGCAGGCGGGCCGGCCGGCCGGCGGGCCAGCTCGCTCGCATCTGGCCCTGCGCTTCGCAGCCTTGCAGAATAGACTTTGGCCGGGATTAAGCAGGGCTTACCTGGGCGTAAATCACGGACCCAAGCTCTTTGCGTAAAGAAATTCCAAGTAATGGTTATTAATAATGGTGATTAATAATAATTTATTATGTGGATAAGCAATTTATTGTGCTCTGCACACGCTTTTGGTGAAGTAAATCTTCAATGCAGAAACGAATTCCGAAATTAAATTTGATTTAACAAAACAGACGCATGAATATTATTTCAGGCTATTATGACCTGTTGCTTATGATTTCATTCTCTGGTCTCTGGCTTCACGGCGTTGCGGTTTGCGTTGCATTTAATTTGTCTTACTTGGGCATAAATCACAGACATATTATTTGCGTAAATATATTCCTAATAATAGTAATAACGAGTAATACTGATCATTTATTACCGAATACACAATTTTCACTGCAAGAATAATTTGTATTCCAGCGATTGAAGTTATGTGCCATATGCTGGGTTTTTGCCTCTGTTGGGTTTTTGTCTCACTATCTCATCTTCCCTGCGAGGCACGCGCAGAACTTCCTCTTCCTCGCGGGAAATTAACTCAGGAAATATATAAGCTGCTCTGTCTCGCTGGAAGATACCTACTTTGATATCTCATTTTCGTCTAGGGAGGGAGTTGACTCAGTGCCTAGATTTCTGATGCACAGCACATCCAATATTATTTTAAACTCTTCCTTATGAATCCCTACAATTGGTAGAGTGTTTTTGTGCGTTGTGAAGCTAGGTAGGTTAAATTGTGCTATACACTGGGTGAGGCGCCCCTCCGCATGCACGAACTCTAGGTTACTTTATGGAAATATCGGATTACTATATTTCACTTAGTTTATCGGGTTTTCTAGTATGAGCCCTCCCGGGAGTTTAGCGATAGCAATACACTCTGCCGTTACAACTCGGAATAACGACCATTAACGTAATGTCTCAGTAGAAAAGTCGTACAAAACGCTCTTAACATATAAAACATTAAATGGTCACGTAGTTCTATATTTACAGTTTACGCTACCTGGTTTCACGCGATGCAAAATCTCCCTAGTATCTATTTTGCTTCCCTCCGGACTAGTTTTACCATAAAAATCTCATTCAATCAACATAAAGTTCTCATAAAAATACTAGTTTGGGGTACGTGTGGGGAGACTGTCGTGTAATGCGACCGTTAGTTTGACCAAGACACATTCGAAGCCCACCCCACAATCCCCCAGCGCAGGTCGAGGAGATATTTTGAGCAGGTGCGCCTCCTGAAATGGCCTTGTTAAAACTTAAAAAACTGTTTAATTTTCTCTTCCAGATCTCGACACTCGTATTAATATTGGCCGAACTAGTGATCGCCAGAACGCGAGATCTTTTTAGCATCGGAGGTATTAAATTTTCCCGGTCAACTGCCAGATATACTGTACACACCCCAAGGGTGTCTTGGCACGTTGAGAATTATCCGCATTTTGCTAAATACTCTTACAGATTGTGTAAGTATATTTTACCTGGAAAGATAAAATTAACTTAATATCGTGTCTCGGGCTTGTTCTAAATATCAGTTCAAGCGTTTCATAAGACTGCTCGATCCGTGTAGTATCCCCTCTTCCTGTACCATCTCCCTCTCTCTACATCGACACGTTGGGATGTTGCCTCGCTTCTCGCTCTATTCTGGAAAGGGACCTGGAGTGATTGTACCACGCTTAGCTGTTACTTAAAGCATCGACTGAAGCAGGGAAGTTATAATACTGCATTCCCCCTCCCCCCCCAAGAAAGACATCAACTTTTACCCACATTAGCAGCGTAGGAACTAAACGTAAATTTTGAACAATTGTTAAACGACTCCTATCGTGAGTACGACTGTATATCGTGATTGTGAGAACATTTTTAATATACTTCTGTAACAGTCGAGGACCCGGAAATTGTTTCAGAAGTGGGGCCTTTACAGGTCACGCTCACTTTAAATTTCTTAATTAAAAATGATAGCTTTTTAGAATGTTTATTTCTTTTTGAAATGACGTCCGGTCGGGCTTAACAGAAATAATTAGAATGTGATGCATTCAATATGTGGAAATTTGTTTTTCATAAGTTGAGCGAAATTTCTACAACGTCAACAATTAGAACGATGAGGGCGTGGTTCCCGTGCCTGTCTTGATACGTTACCCTTCTGTAACCAGTTTTGCCTTTCCTTAACATTTGGTCACGCCTGTCATTACTGACCGCGTTCACTTCCACCGGCAGCGACGAGCGCCAGCAGCAACCACCAGGCGTACATCGGGCTGATCACGGGCGTGCTGGCGATGGTGGTGCTGCTGCTGGCGGCGACGGTGGTGCTGATGGTGCGGCGCGGCCGCAAGAAGGTGGCCCTGCTGCACAAGCACACGGCGCTGGTGGCCGGCGGCGCCAAGCCCGGCGTCGCCATCAACATGAAGGAGCTCAAGATGAACATGGCGCTGTCCACCCCCGTCATCAGCGCCGGGCTAGCGCGCGCCCGCTCCATGCCCAAGGGCTGCAAGGTAAGCAACAACAACAACAATAATAACAATAATAATAATAACATCAATAATCATAATAATATTAATAATAATAATAACATCAATAATAATTTGAAGCATATCTCAATGCTCTTGAGTGCTGGAGACCCATTTTAGTCGTGATTTTCGTCCCGTTTTGGAATGTGGAGAACCTAGCATCGAATGCTCAGATGGTCCTCTTTGCTTTTTAGACAGTAAATGTGGCTTTTGTCCTCTCAAGTGCTTCATTCAGTATTCATGAACTCATTAGTATGTTTTTTATGTTGAAACTCGTTAGAACAGTACAAACATAATTTTTAAGTCATTTAGAATAATATAATATACAATTGCTTCGAATAATGTATTACTTCAAGAAATAAATTACGTTTCATTGAGTGTGTTTCCTTTGTTTTCAAGTTGTTTTGTAAACCTTCTTCACAAGGTAGACGGAAATAGCGAAAAGTATAATGTTTTTGCGTACAAAACTTTGTGTTCAGTGACATGGATTAGTATTGTCTAACCGCTCTGAAAGTGTGTTTTTGTAATCTTTAAAATATAATGTTAGGGAGAAATTGCAATCTTGCCTAAATAGCGATCAAACGAATGTACACATGTATTTTATTATCTCATTCCTTTTTAGACCTTTTTCCAAACGAAATAAATTTCTCTATACTCCTTAAGGGGGTATTTCTGTAACTGTATACTAGATTCCATACCAACTTCTCATATCTAGAGACAGCAAAACTCGTGGCTTTCCGTTTCACAACGAAGGATTTGAGCCTGAGACGTATTGGACTGAGAGGAGTTGGCATGAATTCGAACCATCCTTGTCATTTGGACCTCATTCATTGTTCTCATTTTATTTGAGCCCGTTTTTTTTGCTGTATAGTAGCTGCAATATGCGATCGAAAACCTACTTCAGAAACATTTCATTTCACATTTACATTTAATTTGCAATTAATTTACATGTAACGTAAAATTAATTTGTACTTTGCACAATATGATCTGAAAAAATAATATTTTAATAGTATCTCAAAATTAATGTGTTTTTGAAACACGAATTAAAGGGCTTTTTGCATTTGGATCAGTGTGTTTTGGTATTTGCTAGTTTTTTTTGTGACCACAAAATTATTATTACTCTTTAATATTCTCATATGCATGTTCATGTATGTGTTGGATGAGTTCAACTGTGCGTGGGAGCTTATGTTAAGTATTTCTCTGGTGGTGTACAATGTATTATGAGGAGTAAAATTGAGTTTATTTTGGTGTGATGACGAATGTGTTTGGTGTTGTGAGCGCTGTCGTTGCATTGCTTATGTTACTTTTCGTACTTACATGAATCTTTCCCCATGTCTCACTAGATATGACTAATCTACACCTTTCCGCCCAAGCCCTTTGTTCTGTCTCTAAGCCACGCCAATACATTCACTTCCTCTCCATATCACTCGAAACTATTTTGTGGCCCTTCCTTCTCCGAGCCTTCGCTCCGTGCAAGGCTGTTTCGTTATCATCTGATCGATTACAAACATTCATTAGACGCGTCTCTGAGTCGCAGCTTGGCACCGCGCTGCACCTCTCGATTGCGATCTTTGTCTCTTTACTCCAGACCTTTGCACTCCACGATCTTCCCCTTTACGTTTCCCCTCCACGTCGTTTAATATTATGGTACTTCACTCCACTTGACTCCACACTTAGTTTCTTTCACGTTGCCGTACGCCGCGTTAAATGGCATCGCGATACTGTACGTCACGTTCCTTATTATCGGTTCTGTACGCCACCTTAGTTGACATCACAACACTGTACGTGCCACGGTGCTGTACACCACGTTACTTGTCATCAATCACGGCGTTAATCGCCACCAAGCCCCATTAGGACCGAGTTGGTTGATCGCCCGAGGTCTGCGTTGGCATTGGTAGCCCTGTGTCCACCGGCTGGGTTAAGCTCAGCGCCAACGTTTTGCCTTACTGTGAGTGCCACTGAGAGGAAGGTCTTAGGGTTCGAGTCCCAACAATGGCGTAATTTCTACACTGGCCAGATAGATGGAGCAGTACCCTAACAGACGGGCCACGGATCGCGCGCGATCTTTCCTTCCTTGACCTATCTTCTCTCCTTACATACACATTACAATACTACACATGTTGGGAGACCAAACGAGAGCTTAGATCATATCCCCGCTGGGGCGGTTCCCTCCTGGCAAGATATATCTGAAGAGGGAATTCCCCCGCAACCCGACGTGTCTGTCGACCCCGGATCTCACCATCCAGGGTAAGAGACACTGCCCCCTCAATTCGCTACAATAAAACTTCACTACACTAACGGGGCTAATTACCGTAGCAGTTGACGTGTCTGAAAACTTTAATCTATCAATCAATCAACATCACGATGCTGAACATCATGTGACGACTTAATGGTGCTGTGCGTCACGTTACTTGACTTCACGCTGTTCTACACCATGCACCTCCACGCGACGTGACTGCCCACTATACCACGTGACTCCCCGACAGATTCTACACGAATCGTCACTCCATGGTACATCACTCCATACCCCTTTATCCTTGCTACTCTACGCCGAACTAATGTTAGCCTCGTGACTTTATGTGGCCGAGAAATCATTCTGGGAATCACTATAGCAGTCGATTAGAAACGTTTCCCCATGTAAGATTTGTCCCATATATTTCTTTGCAGATATCTATGTATAATCAGAAATCTTAATAATTAATAATAATAATAATAATAATAATAATAATAATAATAATAATAATAATAATAAATTTCTTAGTGTTGCAATCATCAGATATAGTATTTAAATATGGTACATATTTAGTACGTGTCTCTCGGAATGAATGGTGCAAACGTTTAGAGCCTGTCGGGGGAAGGGTGATCGAAGATAGTAACTTTTTGCCAATGAACATGTGAGAAATTTCTTTTAAGTTACATATGTAAAAATTTTCACTGATTGGTAAGCAACTTGTTAACAAGTATTTGTTAACAAATCAATACTTAAGGCAGATACTAGTTTTTCATAGGTACATCGAAGCACTTAGATTGTGTCAGTATGTGACCCGCCGAACGCTGCCGCTTGACAAGTTGCCTACAAATAAGGGGCATATATCACTTTTGTAATTTCCTTTTAAAACATTTCTCACTATGTGGTCATTGGTGGAGAGGTATCTTCCATCCGTAGATTCCAAGACGTTTGTATCATTTATTCTGAGTCATCTGTGCAAACAGCAACTGTTGTCTCAATGCTATATTGCGTTTCCGTCTACCCAGAGAACGATGACCATGGATACCTTCACGCATTTTATTATTTTGTGATTTTCTGCCTGGGCAAACCCTTGCTAACCGTCGTGTCCGTTGCAGGTTGCGGCGGCGGCGGGCGCGGTGGCGGGCCCCGGCGCCGCGGCGGTGGGCGTCTGCGGCGGCGGCGGCACGTGCGGGGGCGGCGGTCCTGCGGCCGACGCTGACGCCCCTTCAACCCCCACGGCCTCCGTCGCGGCCGCCGCCGCCGCTGCGGCCGCCGCCGGCGAGGAGTCGGAGGACAGCGAGACGTCGAGCGTGTACCACGAGCCCTACAAACTGCTGCCTTCGGCCAAGCAGGAGTACGGCTGCTTGCTCAAGAAGGACACGCTCTCTTCCTCCAAAAGCGGCGAGTACACGGGTGAGCATTGCTGCTGGGGTGACCCGTAGCGTATCCAACACAACCAGGTTTCCGGCCAGTTTCCCATGATCCATTGAGCAAATGCTGAGTGAACCCTTTGCTTTGCTTCTGAATATGAGGGTAACTTCACGATTTGCGTGAGCTTTTTGTAGCTATTGGTTGCGTTAGTGGAGTATTTAATTATTTCCTCAGAAGTACTATCAAATAATCGTTCTCGATTTTCTATCGGTAGTGAGTTGATGCGTTAACCTCAGGCACGATAAGGGATAAGGGACGAAATCTGAAGCTTTGCCGATGCAAGTAGTTTCTATAACATGGGAGTGAATATTTATCGGTATCAAGTATTGCCAAAAATGCTAGTTGCTACCAATATTGTACTGAGAAAATGTTCTTTATTAGTGTTTTATTCACCGTCAGTTATCAGAGACTCAGTTTGACAGCCTAATCTGCTTTACGTAGTCCTTATTTCATGTCATAACTATAGTCACCCTTGATAGATTCAAATTCATACCCTGTACGGTTCTGAAGGTCTCCCACCTTAATGAAGTTTGTAGATAATAATATTATGATTCAGCTACATGGGTTCATTACGAGAACTTATTTTCCATGGTCGCAAAATTAATCAATTATATAAGTTTATTTCATTCTCTTTTCTTTGCAATGGTTGACCATTGCAACTCGTCATCCTACATTTCGGATTGTGTAATGCAATATGAAGTATATGTTTCCAGTAACGAAGATACACAGTACGGCACTGATCGCAAGAGTGATAATAATCGTAATTTTTTATTTGAAGATATAATATAAATACCTGAATAAACTTTCTCATTTTCGTTTTAGAAGCACAGACCATCTAATAGGACATCCATAGTACATCTCATAGGACATTTTTCCAATGATGAATTTTTCATTTATTGTATGGTCCTTCAAATTTTATGAATCATCATCATCATCATCATCATCATCATCATCATCATTATCGGTTGAGTGTTTCTCCCGCGTCATCCAAGGTGAATAGTTACGGCATCAAACAACGCCCGCTAATGATGATTTCATCAAAACATGGTGATGGGTGAAGAAGTAATGATAGAATTGATTTCTGGGTTAGAGAGATTTGGAGAAAACCTACCGCGGGCCCATTTTGTCCATAACAAATTTCATATTAACAGATCGAATGCTCGTGTTGCTCACCTAGAATTCCGAGGTTACCCACTATTTATCGAGTACGTGAGAATGAACTGTTACGCGGTGTTTTCTTGCTGGAACATACACGTCGCGATTCTTGAGAGGAAGGGAGGGGTCATGACAGAGATCGGGGAATTTACATGAATACATTCATGAAAAATTCACATTTTCATTATCAATGCAAAGCCGATATTCGCGAAGTTGTGTAAATAAAAAAGATTACTGTAAAAATGATGAAACATGAAGTGTAAGAAGATTACCTCTAATGTTATAATCAGAACTCCACACATAGTTCTATTGGCAATAATCGTAGAGATAATACCATGTTATTAATTTCAAAGTTGTGATTCTACCCCTTTTGAGCAACATTAAACTTTATTCCTTTCTATATAGCTTTGTCAATTACTTTCATAAACAAGAAAAATATTGTGATTTAGATTTCAATTTGCTATTGAACAATATTTCTTTCTTCAAAGACACTATTTTCACAATAGGAACACGTGGTTCTACACGTTTTTTAAATATTTGATAACAACCTATAACTATAATTTTATTAAGATGTAATTTTAAGTTCATAAATTAGAGATTGTGACATTTTCTTTTGGATCTAAGTTTTCTTGTCATTAAAATTCTTCACACATTAATAAAATTCTTCTTAAACCTCTGATTTAAATCAGTAAACAAAACAAATATGGGCAGAGTATTCCAAGAGTATTTCGTCAGCCCATTTGGAACAATGAAACTCCTCGTGACTGTGATTGCATTTCACACTAGCCATGCTCTGTATAAATTCATTGCGAATTCCATGAAAAATGCGTCCGATATAGTATATTGTGTTTGCTTCACTAATCCAATGCAACGTCGTTCGTCGCTCCGAACGATGTCACACTGCGTTGTTTACCCTGGCGCGTTCAGGCCCTGCGACATAATGAAAACAACGCAAAGCTGAAACAAAACACGACTCCCGCCACGAAATTCCCTCTTCATACTTGCGCGGCACGAAAATAATCTATAATCAATACAAACTGTTGCCAGAGCTGCAAGTTCCCGCGCGTAATTCCTCTATGCGTCTGGCACCTCTGCCAGTTGTCGAGCAGCTATTAGAGAGTTTTTGTGCAGCGTCAACTACATAAAGACGCGCGAATAAACTGCCAATATAAAGACGCCAGACATTCTCGGTTTGGTAAAAACCGAGTTGCATCCTTGGGACTGTTAATTCAGTGACAATTTTTTTTTGCACTCAGAATTTTGAGTTTAAAACCTGTAAATCCTTGCTAAAATGTAAATGAAGGTTTTGAAAATTCGAAGTAAATATTTTTACTTGATTTTGAACGTTGAAAATCGCAAAAAATATGTATATGGGAGGAATTGAAAAGCGGCATTTAATATATAGCAGCGAAAGAAACATAGAATGAAAATGGCATATCGGTTTTCCGATTATCCGTGGCTTAGTTTGGTTCGGTGAGCTTAGTGAAATGCTTAGATGATGCCTTGCTTGGCTTTCGAACGATAAATATCATTTTTCTATCTCCCGTAAGAGTCATATACACAGTTTTGTTTACTTTGTCAACGTTATTCGATTATCATGAATTTTTAAAAGATTCATTAAAAAAATTGTAGGGTTTTATAGGTCTTAAAGAAAATGATAAATCCTGAATGCGAAAACGCTTTTTTCTGAATTATCATTTCCAAAGATGCAAATTTTATGAGGGGAGAAGGGACTGTGAATGAGTGTACTATGACGTCTCGTTGAACTAATGGTGATGAAAATGATAGTAATGTAATTTTTTTCGCAATCGCGGTATCAAACCGTAAGACCTGGTCATAAGAGTATTTGCAGAGAAAAATGTCGAAGTGCCTCAAGTAAATGCAAAGAAAAAAGGATTAAATATCAAGGAATGGCCGGTAAATACTCAGTCAATATACACTACAAAAATGTGAGCAGTTAAAGAAATGTACCAAATGACATAAGAAAATGAAGTATGATATGATTAATTTCCTGACATTGGCAAGTTTGTTATGAGGCAGTTCTATCACAGAATCATTTATAATAGTTCTCATCTACTCACCTAAGACTGTTGAGTACGTGCTAAGTGCAGATTAGCTATTAGTGCGTGCTAAAGTAGAACAGAGTCGTTTGATTCTAAAACGGAAATTCTATGCATTTTGAATATAGATTAATTGGTATTTCAGATAATTCGAATTGTTTCCAGCTCCATTTCAGTTCGACGAGCTCAAATTAAAGAGTCTACTGCAATTCCATTCCCGATGCAGCTGTTTGTTTATTTTATGCAGATAAGGATGAAAATTACATCTTGAATCTCAAAAACCCATTAACATTCATTAACATTCACTAACACATCAACGAAATGCTTCAAGCACATTCATGTTATGGTACGAAAACGAGATCTATGACAGGCACCCCAAGTGGCCCAAACAGAAACCGTAATGTCAAACAAATTGCTGAAATCGGAGCATAAATTTCAGATATGATCGAGTAATTATGGTCTTACAGGACAGGTTATAACCATGATAATTTATTTGGAATGTTTATTTGAGAGGTCCAACTAGTGACAATAACAATTAGAAAAATTGAGGGAATCGGTTTCGTTTTGTTACATTAGATACGATAATATGTAGTATATTCTATACTTCTATACAAGAATATCACTTCTTTTCCGCTTCCAATTGCGCTGGATGTGGCCACTGAAAAGAAATATTTACGTATCTTATTGAAAAATTAATTGGTCAAATATACGAAATATGGTCATAAGTGAAGGTGAAAGTTTCATTGAGGTGGGCGTTTGAGTGAATTTACTTTTGTGTTATATTGTAGTTAACTTCAATTTTATATCTATTTTTGTGTCAAATTGTAGTTAACTTAAATTTTGTTTTTCTATATTAATTGGCAAAACGTTTACTTTCCTCATTAATAAAGAATATTGCTCTTATCCTCGTTCAAATATTGCGCAGCCGAGTAATGTGTCGTTTCAGCAGTTAACAAAATATACAAACTTGTATACATTGTGTTGTTTTGTGACTTGAAAACCAAAGTTACTTAGATTTCGTGACCATGAATTAGTATGTTATTAATGAAAATTATGACTGGCGTTAAAACTAGGTATAATGTTGAGACATTTTGAAGAAAAGGAGACAAAAATTGATTTAAATAAGTGATTTAAAAAATAAATATTTAAATATCGCCTTGAACCAATAATTTATGTTAGTTGATATATATCAAACGATTTAAATCCTCGCTACCCTATCTCCCAATGATTCTATTTGGAAGTGTTAATGGAGCTGGAGAGGGAGCACTGGGAACTGATCGGCGACACCCTATTCGCCTGCGCAGACTTCACGAGCGTCAACAGCTTCCAAGACGAGGTGAAGTTCTCGTCGTCGTTCTACAAGCTGACGCCCCCACCGCCTCCGGCCGCGCGCCCGCCGCCCTATGACAAGCACCCGTACACGCCCACCAAGAGCCAGG
>BOPP01000083.1:2742507-2755603 GCA_017312745.1 Gryllus bimaculatus
CTCCGCGCAGCCTCCGCGCCGCCTCCGTGCCGCCCCTGCGCTGCTCCCGCGCCGCCCCCTTACGATGTATTAACTCGGAGTCGAGTGATAACGGGCGTTTCAGCTAGTCAATGAAGTCTTGGCCGCTGTTGGAGATGTCGCTGTCGCCGACATGTCAGTCATTACACTCCGTTCTTCAGGGCGAATGCATGCAAGTCGGGCTGTGAAGAAGGTCGTATTTTGACTTATGAAACGTTGGCAACTATACGTACAACGAACCGCCTCCCAGGCAACTCAGATTTGAACCCAATGTCGATCTGAGCCACCGGCTTACCGCACATTCGCCCTTCTGTTCTGACCTTACCCCCTTCCTGCATCACCCCTGCGGCATCTCTCGCCGTACCTGCCGTCCTCTTCCTCCCACATTGCCCTCGCAACGCTTTTGTGCTGACCCCAGGCCGCCCCCGCGCTGACCCTGCGCTTCTCCCCCTTCGCTCCACTTCCACGCCATTCTTATGCCGCCTCCGCACTGCCCCTAATAATTCAAGACGTGCGCGACTTGAATACACAAGTAGGATAATTAAAGTTTATATGCTTTCCAAGAACATTTTATGATACAGGAATACTCCTTGTCATAAAAATTGCCTCACCCCGAATGAATTTTTTATTTTGTGTTACGCATACACTTTCATGGATATATTTTTTGGCAGTTTTATTTGCGCACATTACATCTCTGTTGCGAGAGACATTAATTACTCCACAGGTATAATGCAGAGTGGACTTTTAAAAAGAAATGTGGGAGTTTCAATTAAGTTTTCTGTTAATATTGCGATTTAAGTTTCATTGCGTAAGACTCAATAATTGAACGATCTTCCACGTGTTAACAGAAGACTGTACAACTCCAGTTTTGTCCGGACCGGCACTTTATCCTTGATAATTTCGAAGCTGTGACGGACTGAATGTACTCTGTTTTAAAATTTGTAGATAACGTATTCCTGCGTTTCAAATATCATTTCGTGATAGTTGTTTTCTAAATTAATATCTTTATTTTTAACTGATGAATCCGTCAAACGTTTCCTGATGTCACAAAATGTCACTGCTCCTGGAGACCAAACATTGAGACAAAATTACACAAGACGGAATCAAACTTCTCTTGAGTCACCAAGACTACTCTTTCGTCGGCAGACCAGAGGCACGTTTCCCATCCCCACACTCACCCCAGGCAGACCTCTCGAGTCAACAGGGCTTCAGTTGACGAGGTGCTACAGGCCGGCTAATGGGAGGTTTGCAGCGTGTGCAAGAAGATGGTGTAACAATGCTCGTCTCCCGGCAGAGCCGCTAATAAGCACTCGGGGCCCGCGTACCGCGTCGGGGGCCCTGAGTGAAAAGAAATTTTAAAAGTTGCCTCTCCGGGTACGCAATTACGCTCTAATTGTACTTTGTAGTGCAAATTTTGGGACATTGTTCCCTGGCGGCGAATGTAGAAACTGGTGTTGCTACCACAGGTTATACTTTTATGTATTGTTTATAATGGTTACGTAATATTATAATTGTACTACTTGAACTAGTAACAATAGTTGTCCGCACTTGAATTTGAGCTCAGGCACATATGTTCTGCGGGCAAACGAGTTCTCCACTACACCATCCGGCTGTTCGCGTGTGGACAACGCTCCCGACGCATCAAAAATGAAGTTGAAGTTTTGCCATTAACGAATCTTCCGAGGCTTTAACAAGTTTTCCCTCTGCTGTATTATTGAAATAACATTTCTATTCAATTAAAAATTAAAACTATTCGAGAAAAACATCCTATTCGAGAAAACTATTCGAGACATTTTTCAGGAAATTTCGCAAATGTCACAGAGGCTTCATGTAAAGTACTTGAGATATTACGAACTGTCCCAACCAGAACAAGCTCTGAACTCGTGACTGGTCTCCGTAGATTTGTGGTAGTGGCGGGCGTGTATGTGAACTTGTTGGGGGAGAGGAGGGGAAAAGTAAGGGAAAAGGATGAGGTTCGAAAGATCACGCGCGGTCGTTGGGTCGTTTGTGAAGGTAATACTCCGGCATTCAAACTGGTGTTGGCCGACGGAAGCGCGTAAAACTTCCAAAGAGAGCAACCGGCCGCTACAGTTCTCCTCCGGACAGTGGTTAGTTCGACAGAGCTATGTAGCTAGTTTCGAAAATTAGCAACCGTCGCGATTCTAACCCTAAGTCCTTCCGGTCAACAATAATGCTGGGGCAACGGTCAATGATGATGCCGCCGACCTATCATAACAGGTTGAAGGAGCATCTTATCACTGCAGATAGACGGGAGATTCTAGTTTCTCAAATCGGTGGAGGCTGGTACTCGACCGTAAATAATCGAGCCAAAAGTCATCTATTCCTTTTTTACAGTTCTAGAGACTAGCTCTGCTCGGAAGAGATTTGCTCTGCTCGGTAGAGATTTGATCTGCTCGGTAGAGATTTGCTCTGCTCGGTAGAGATTTGCTCTGCTCGGAAGTTTGTGTTTCATTCGTACAATAATAGCCGAAGAAATATCTTGAAAAGAAGGCAGCGGACCGCAAGCAATCCTTCCCTTTCCCCAACTTTTAGAGAGAGAAACATATTAAGCGGTCGGTTTTGTCATGTGACTGATAATAATATTCGGTCCTGCACGAAAACGGTGAAGTTCCTCACACCGCACGAGAACATTTTTGACACACATTTTTGATACCTAAATCGATATCCGTCGCTGTCGAGAGGAGAATTCTAGCCACCGGCTGCTCTGATTGGCAGTTTTTCGTGGTTTGTCCGATCAAAACCAGGCAAATGCCGGAGCAGTACCCTAACAGATGGGCCACGGACCGCGAGCGATCTTTCTTTCCCCTTCCTTGCCTAGCCTCACTTACACACAGTTACACTAGCATGCACTACACTACCACACATGACGGAAACCAGTCGCGAAATTAGAGCTGGTCCCCGCTAGAGTGGTGGCCCTCTGTCAAGTGGTACCTTATTGGGGAAACCCCAAGAAGCCGACATGAAGGTCTGCACCTGTCCAATTACTGGAGGAAGATCACCGCCACCTCACACGATAAAATCGTGCACTACACTTGCGGGAGTAATGACCTTACGAGTTGATGTGCCCGGGAAAACTAATCAATCAATCAATCCAAAATCATTATTGGACCTTTGTAAAACTGGGTGATGAAGAGAAACTTCTGGGCGAGTTTTTTTTCTTTCTTTAAATTTGTTGCGTCTTCGCAACAAGTCACTTAACCCTTCTTGTGCAGTGAGCGTAACTGGAGTAATCCTCCTTGAAATTTTTGTGTTTTTGTCTCGTCACGTCGTAGTTAGTGCCTTTTATCCTCTCGGCCAGGGGTTCGGCACAATTAGTAAGCGGGGTTCCCAGACAGTCACTTGTCTATCTGTGGTGTTTCGAGTTGCTTGACTTCCGCGACTTCCCGGAGCGCAGATGAGCAATTCGGCCAACAACGCCGGCTGAAGTCTCAGCTTGTAAGTCCGCCTTGCCCTGCCCTGCGCAGACGGAGCGGCGCGAGCAGCACCTGGCCGCCGGCAAGTTCACGCCGCTGCAGCTGCCCGAGGGCGCGGCGCGCGACGCGGCCGCGCTGCTCGACTTCCCGCGCCACCGCCTGCGCCTGCTGGAGAAGCTGGGCGACGGCCTCTTCGGCCTGGTGCACCTGTGCGAGGTGGAGGGCGCGGCCGAGTACCCGGGCGCGGGCGCCGCAGGCGCGCCGGCCCCCTGCCAGCGCAAGCAGCTGCTCGTCGTCAAGTCCCTGCGGCGCGGCTGCAGCGAGGCCACGCGGTGAGTGGCCGGGTGGGCCGCCCCGCCTCGCACTGGCTCCGCCAAGGGTCGACCTGTCAAGTTGTTCCTTCAAGCGTCGGGTATTTTCCTAGTTAAATGTAATGTTCCGCAAGGACACGAGCTGGAAGACGAAGGGGATGCCGTCATCCAATCAAGCTTAAGTAGCTCGTTACGAATTTCATTTTTGGTATTGAAGCCGGATGCCAATGTCTCCCTCTCCTTCCAGCTCGTGACTTTGAGGATGCACTATATTTAAATTCGACAATATCTAAGTACTGCCCTGCCCGTCTGTCTCTCGCTTCGTTCCACCCTGCATTGACCCGCTTCCTTCTTGCTTCTCATACTATCTCGCCCAATGACATACTAAGTGTATTTCAACATCTTTGATTTCGCGTCGCACTGTCCCGTCCCTACTGAACTGTCCCATCCTCGCCACACTGTTTCTTCTTCCTTGCCCTGCCTCGTCCCTAGCGCCCCGCCCCATCCACGCCGCACGCCTCTGTCCGCGCCGCACGGCCCCGTCCTCACCGGTCTGTTCTGTCCCCGCAACATCCCGTTTGCACCACTGTGTCCCGTTCCCACCGCACTGTCCCGTTCCGACCGCACTGTCCCATCCCCGCCGCACTGTCCCATCCCCGCCGCACTGTCCCATTCTCGCCGGATTGTTCCGTTTCCGGAGTTTTTCATCAGTGTGCTGTCTTGACAGGTTTCTTTCTGTTACTGTTAAGTTTTACTTCAACTCGTATGCATTAAATAAGAGCGTTCGGAAAACTCCGAGAGCCGTTGCGAACTCGTCGCCTGCCGAAAGTGACTTGAGCTCCGTGCGCAGGCAAGAGTTCCTGCGCGAGGCGGGCTGGCTGGCGAGCCTCCGAGACCCCAACGTGGCGCGCGTGCTCGCGGTGTGCGCGGCCGAGGAGCCCCTCTGCGTGCTGCAGGAGACGGCTGAGCTGGGGGACCTGCCGCGCTTCCTCCAGATGCAAAGCGCGGCGGCGGCCGCCGACGGCACCGCGGGCCTCAGGTGGGTTGCCGCACTTCTCCGAAGTTATCAACACAGTTGTTCGGATTAATGTATTTACAAGTACACGTGCTTGTGCTTTAATGCCATATTAAGTTTCTCGAAAACTCAACCGTTTTCTGTGAAAACTAGCTCAAAGTTCCGCATTTTCAGAAACGCTCAAACGCCATTTTCTCAAAAACGGCTTCAAATGTTTTCTTCAACACTTTTCGAGCGGGTAGTGATAATTGCACTTTTTAATATGACGTTAAGTTGATTTTAGGTGTTTTTTTTTCTTTTTCAAAAATTACACCAATGTAATTTTTTTTGAAAGATCTCTCACGCCGTTAATATGCTCATTTACAGCAATTTGTAAACACTACTGTATTGGGGAGTTAACGTGCTTCAAATGTCTTCTAATGAAATTTTTCGAAAACTCAAAAATTTTCTGTGAAAGTGAGTTTTTATTTT
This sequence comes from Gryllus bimaculatus, assembly GCA_017312745.1. NCBI lineage: Eukaryota > Metazoa > Arthropoda > Insecta > Orthoptera > Gryllidae > Gryllus > Gryllus bimaculatus. Next base: position 2,747,757 of record BOPP01000083.1, read on the forward strand.
TGAATTTACAGTAGCGCTTAAACGACATTTTCTTAAAAACGCCTCCATATTCTTCGAAGGAAATTGCCATGCAGGACGAGGTTTTACTGGTTTTTTAATGTTTTAATGTTCTTAAAATTATATTTCAATTCCACTCTTAGGAAACCGATATTTTAAAAAAATGTTCATTGGGCGATAGATGGCAGCTGGGAAGAATTTATGGCAAGTCCAAATAGCTAACCGACAGCAAAGGAAATAGAAAACATACGGGAAAGTCTGTACCATTCTGTTGCACCACTAGTTTTCTGTAAGTGGCGACTCTGTTCTCTATCAAGGGGAACAGTTAAAGGGGGGACAGAAACTGTATTCTCTTTCTATAATTCAGATATCGGAAATGCAGGAAATTCTTTTATTATCATCATCATCATCATCATCATCATCTTGATTGGCCACTTTGGACCACTTGAGTCGTTCCACTTCACTTTTTACTGTTCATGGTCGACTGTCGAAGATTTTTCACCTTGAGGTGAGGATAAATCCTCGAGTTACAATTCTGAATGTTATTCAGAAAGGTGATAATGAGAGATGGAGGATGATGGATGATAGGAGGTGAAAGGACGACCATGCCCGAGGCGGGACTCGAACCCGCGATCTTTCGGTACGAGATCGCTACGACACTACTGCCTTAGCGATCTCGGCCACCGGATCGGCTAGGAAATTTTCATTACAAACATTAATTTCACAAAAAACAAGAAAACTATATGAGCGTGAATATGGTATGCTTCAAGATTGGTGTGTAAAAAAAAAGGTAAAAAATAATAATTCCACTCTGGAAAAACATACAATGGCTTATATCCCTGGTAATGCTGAGAATCAAAGGGCGAGTTGTATTTGGACTCATTAATCAGTGTTAAAGGAGCACAATTTCATTGAATGACAATGTTGATGTAGTAGTACACAGCAGATATAGTAAAGACATGTCACTTTTTAGTAAAGAGAGATAATGAGATTTATTTAATAGTAGTGATGTTAATAATTGAAATTTTTAGAGCTTGCTGTAGAGAAGAAGTAAAGAATATAAAAATAATTGAAATAGAGGACAGAATTACCGTTCACATATCCCACTACTTTATTAGTATCTTAAACTGAATAAAATATCATAAATATTGAGTTTACATAACCAATGTGGGCAAGTTACACTTAGTTACAGGTAGGTGTATACTTCTAACTGCAAGTTTCAATACTTCTGAGTTTTATGAAAATGGCTTAATGGAGTTTTTAACTCAATTGCTCATGATCCATTGACAAGATACCTTAATTTCTTTATGTGCTCCAAATGCAGCTCATCCTTTTCCATTCCGTCTTCCAAATATTGTATAAAGATTTTTGCTGTTTTTAAAATTTAAAAAATTGCTATGTAACACGCAATTGTAACAGATGTCTTTTAGCATTTCTTATAGTGAATATTAAATTCAAAATCAAATGTTTCTCACACTTCTATGACTTGTTCACAACTTTTAAGGAAAGAAGAATACAGGTGTAGGGATAATACTAATTTAAAATAACAGGAACTTTCTTGGTTCTTACCTGGAAATAAAAATTAACATTTGTAATCCGAAAGTGTCCACAAAATATTTACTAAAATAAATATTGTAATCCTTTCCATTATTTTATATCTTGGTGTAGTCATTGGTTTCTCTACAAAGATGCAAGTTGCAAAGAATTTGACATTAATCAATACAATACAATCCGATTAAGAGTCAAACTATTTTTTTTTAATTATTTGAGAGTTATCTATGAACTTGTTTGATTATATTTTGGTATTATGTATATTTTGTCATAAATACAGAGAAAATTACATTGTTTTGTACAATTTTACAAATAACTTATGCAGTAACATCAGCAATAAATTTGCATTAAAAGTAGTAGGCTTAATTTGATTCATCTGATAGATGTTTATAGAATGGTTAATCAATGTTCTTTAAAAAAATTATCAACAAGAAATATAATTGATATTAATCCCCCAAAATTAACTAGTATTTTATTTCTCAGTTATGGCTGCCTCATCTACTTGGCTACTCAAGTGGCATCTGGTATGAAGTACCTGGAATCAATGGATCTGGTGCACCGCGATCTGGCAGCAAGGTGATTTTATATTTATTCTTTTAAGGCTCTTTCACTAGACTCACTTAAATCTTTTAGGGGTGTTTATTTTCAAATCAAATTTTGGAAGGGAATTAGTAAAAATAAGATGCTGCTGAGGTAATGAATGACTTTTACAGCAAAGAAGTATGTTAATGTATACAATGTAGACAATTCAGGACTCTTTGAACCTTTCTCATACTGTTAATGGGAGACGGAAAAAAACTTTACCAAGTGAGCCAGAACAAATTTTTACAGTTCCGAGAAATATTGCTCTACCTTTGAATTATACTTATTCATGATCCTGAATATCTTATTAAAATAATTTTATATCATACCTCCTTGAATCTGTATACATTTTTCAAGCTTACAAGATTTGTTTGATAATTTTGAAGTAAAATTATCCTAAAATATCAATTAGGAATATCTTCTCTAATTAAATACAAGACAATTTATATCCTGTTTGATGATGCATATCATTCAAGATGTATTCCGTGTAAAATGACTTAATTTTCAATTGGTCTGTAAAAGTTGGCCTCAATTTTTTAGTTTTTGAATAATTGCCCCGGCACTACAAAAATTATTTTGTGGAGATGTGCATTCACGTATTTGAATGTTTCAAAGCAAAGGATTGCCTGGTGTTCAGTCACAATAGCACTAATTGAAGTTTAAGCAGTGAGTTTCTATTCATTTGAGAAAAGATAATTTTTCTTTTGAACCCTACCATTTTATTTTTATTGCTTTTTGTTTTCTTTTTTCTTTTGTTATTTCTTTTCACTGCAGGGATATTTTTCCTTTCCTGACTTGTTTCTTGAAAATAGTGGTTGCTATGCCTTTATACAATCCTGTTCACTCCACAATGTTTAGTACTACTGTGAATGGAATAAATCTCTCTGTTCTGAAATAAGTGATAATTGTGCAGATTTTATATTTGAGTGTTAAATTATCGTAAGTATTATACAAGAATTTTAGTATAAATTTAAATAAATAAATCCAATTTTATGATTTCTAAGTTCTGTATCTTGTTTTTGTGCCTAGGAACTGTGCTGTGGGGAAGCATTACAGTATTAAGATTACGGACCATGCAATGTACTGCACGAAATACGAGAGTGACTATTATGTAAGTGACACACAGTCTCGATTACCTGTTCGCTGGATGGCCTGGGAGAGTCTATTGCTGGTAAGTGTGTATCAGTGATCATCAGTTATGTTGTTCTAATTGATGACAGGTTTTTTCTACAAAATCAAGATCCCCATCCTTCATTTCCTGATGAAATTATTTTAATAATAGATTATAATCTGGGACTTAATGAATTATATGAAGAAAATATATTGCAATGGTAGAAAATTTTATTGAGTTTCAGTTACAATTGTTGCTCTTAATACTGCAGTTTTAGTTCTTCTCAATCTTACACTTTATTATTTTTTCATCATACTAAGATAAGTTTTGATTTTTAAATAAAATTTTATGAATAAGGGTTTGGTAGTAATATATCTAACGTGTGAACATTCAAAATTATGAACTAAAACTGCAAGGGGTAGGATACAAACAAAATCATTACTTTATTTATTGTCAATTCGTGTAATTCTGATTTGAATGTAATCTTGTGTATGTAATATCTGAAAGTGCTTTCAACATTAATTATTACCTATTCTAAAAGATCATTATACATTTTTGTCATATAAAAAGGACTGTTCTTTTCTAAAAAAAAACAAACTAGAGAACTTTTCATGTACTTATTGTCCTAGGAAGAAGGATTCTCAACATCCGTTATTACTGCATTTATATCATCTTTAACTGATTGTTTCCTGGTAACAAAATTTGTTATAATGTTATAAAATACATAATTCCTACTTATTAATTAGCTTGTCACAATAATTTTCAAACTCAAGAAATTTTCTGATTTTTTTTTTTCTTATAACGCTGAATTTTGATGAAGTTTGGAAAACTCGTGTCCAGTAATAATATTTCTAGATCTTTTCATTATTTTGAAGTTTTTTGACTGAATTTTATAATTTTTAATCTATTGACTAAAATTTATATTTGGTGATGTAATTTCTACTTCCTCATAATGTTTTTTTTTTATTTTACTCTGTCATGATACACAAGAAATTACAAAACCTTCAAAATGATCTGTAAAAGTTTGGTATGAATGTTTTACTATGTGTAATGATTAATATGGGAAACTGAAACTAAGATGGGATCTGTATCAGTTATCACTTAGGTTGGTTAGTACTTACAAGCACATTTTGTATGATCTCTCTCCCAATCTTTTTAGTAGAAAATACATTACCACCAATTATATCATCAGTACACATATGAAATAACACATGGCTAAGTCCACATTCATTGTTTTTTAATTATTTACATTATTGTCACACCTCTCTATTATTTTTATTTGTGGAATGAATCAAATCCTGGAGTTTGAACGTACTAAATTATCAATTATTTTGTTTTGAAACTTAGTCACAGAACAGAGAAAATGTTCAGGAAAAATTGATCTTTGGACCTGACTTATAGCAATATCATATATTAAAATATGTGTAAAAGAAAACCAGGTTTATCACTTATCTAGGAAAAGATATTGAGTAGACAAATTGAACAGAATCATCATGATTTGATTTGATTTATTTACATAAAAGAAAAGTAAAACCTCTGTGTGACATATGGGAGAGAAATACTTTAACTTGATTTATGTCAAAACACAGTATTTGTAATTGGTGAGCTTCCTCTAGCATACCAACATGCGTTCTCTTCAAATTGAAGTGAACAAATCTGTTTTGTACTCTGTTAAACCTTTATTCAATCTCCATTAAAACAATGTTTCCACTGAAACAAAAATATATAAGGAGCATTTTTTGTTGTGAATTTTTCTGTCATCAACCAAATATATTTTGGTAGAAAACTGTTTGACTTTATATGAAAACATAAAAAGGAACTTTATTATTGTTGCTTCCAAGGTTGCTAGAGTCCCCAGTGCTCAAGATTGAGTGAAAGATAGCTTTTAATATATATTTTTCAAAATGACGTGATGCAAGGTGCATGCCCATCTTGTTGGGCATGCTTCTCATTATGAGCATGAACTGTAATGTTTTGATATCATATTTATCAGCATATTATAGATGATATTAGGGGTTTAATTACATACTTTATTAACTCAAAAATCATTGTTATAAAAAAAAGAAGGAAATAGAAGTTTTAGAGATCACGATACTTTAGTGAGAAACAAATTTTAAATATCTTACAGAAACAATTGATATTTGAAAACTAAGATGGATGCCAGTGCAGTTAATAAATACTAAAATATTAATTTTGCTTATATCGATAACTAAACATTTATCGTTTTTAACTGAGGATATTATTGCATGCAAAAAACAGTATCATGTTTGATTAAGTACCATGTTTGATAAAACTGTATATGCATATGAGTAAAATTATTGAGATAGTATTTAAAATTAAATGGGAGGAAAATAAACAAGAAATGTGGTAATAATATATTGGGGCATGTTAGTTTTCAAATTAAATGCTATGTTGGGATTTGGGTTGTACTTGCTTATCTTTATTCTTGTCTCTTTCCGCATTCGCTCTCTTTCTCTTGTGTTTTTACTCTCTAACTTTTGAAAGAGTATAGATTTTACTTTACTTATGGACTTGGTACAGTAAATATTCATTTCTTTTTGGAACCATTGATCTTGGAGAGATGAGATATTACAAAAATACTATCTTAATGAAAGCTGCAAAGATCTGAAGTGTAATTTGTTTCATATTCAGTCTATGGACATATTGAATCCTCAATGCAGGCTCACATTTTGTGAGAGACAAAGTAAAATGTCTTTTGTGATAATATATTGATTATCTGTTATGGTACTAATTTGAAATCAACAGTAAACTAAGCAGCTTAGTAAATATATATTTAAAGTAATAAAATGAATTGTGAGAAATGAAAATGAAATGATAGACAAATAAGAAGAAAGTCTTTAGTTCTAAGTTTTATTTTTCAAAGTTGAAATTTTATAAAAGTTAATACTAGAGAAGTCAGTGTTAGATCGAAGAACTGTCCAGATAAAATAATGAAAACGGAACTGGTGTGCTCCTATTACTGAACCTCTTAGTTTATCTTAATATCTGTAATTTTACTTTTTGAGCTATCCAAAGAAATAGAAGTTTTATTACAATGATGTCGGTCAAGTACTCTGAGGCTATCTTGCTATTCATTATCACGTTCACAAATGCTCTCGTTCACCATCCTTTTTTTGCTCTTTCATACTTCTTTTCTTTCAATTTTCCTTTTGTTGTTCTCTCTTCTTTCCTATCTTTTCAACCTCTTTGTCCCCTCACCAGTTCTTGGCCGTTCTTGGTTCATACTCTCTCTCTTTTCTATTATTTATCCTTTTCCTTACTTTCTGCTCCCACATGTCGGTCCAGTTTCCCTTCCTCGTTCCTCTGGGGTGTAGGATCTAGGACTATCTGCCACAAGCCATGTCTGTGTTGTGGTGGCTGACGTTTCGGCCAGCATATTGTGGCCTTTGACAGAGCTTTTTAGTTCCGAATAGCGAAGCTCTGAGCAAGGCCTGAATATGTTGACCGAAACACCAGCCATGTCATAGACGCGACTCGTCCCTGAATACCTCGACCAGGGGTCTCCAAACTACGGCCCGCGGGCCACATCCAGCCCTCGGCAGTACAGTATGTGGTCCGCCTATCTAAAGTATATTCTAATACAATTTAATCTTGACGCAGGCTCTAAAATTTTAATGAAATAAGAATTAAGATATAAGAATCTGAATCTTCCTATTCGTTGGTCCACATACCAGCCATGTTGCGAGAGTCATACCATAGTAACTCTAGTGATGAACATTTGAGAAATATTTTAATAATAGGTAAAACTGAGCCACAAATTAACTTGTTAGAGTCTAAAAAACAATTTCGTTGGTTTCATTGAGGTACGTTTTAAAATTATTTATCATTTCTGTGTTTTAGAAAAGAAATATCTGTAATTAAATTTTGAAATTTTAAAATTGTAGCCTTCAATGTGTATTAATTACTACAAATATTGTGTTCAAAATTGTGTGCTCATCTGCCTATATGTGATTAAAGAATTAATTTGTGAATTGTTATCTGTTTTTTTGTTCTTTATTTAAAATTTAATTTAACAAATAGGGAATAAATTCCTTCCTATCATGAAATTTCATTTTTGCCCCCCCCCCGAGGCTCTTAAAAACTATCCGGCCCCCAGTAGAATAAAAATTGGAGACCCCTGACCTAGATCATGCAAACTCCGGCCACGGAAACCTATGCAATTGTTCCTCTAGGGTATTCAATACAAATTCCGCGCCGCCCATTGCCCTAGACTTCGATTTTTCTATTGTGATCAATGACATTGTTCCCTGCTTTATAAAATGAACCATTTTAACAGTGGTAAGCGCGTTTCTGAGACCACAAGTCCCGTTAAGGACATTTGCGAATTAATTAACGAGTCATTTTACAAGGCAGGAGATGCAATAATGACCTAATGACATCGGCCACTATAGAAAAATGGAAGTGGGCGCAAGGGTCGGGGGCCGTTTTGCGAGCGCCTTTCCGCCTGCCACAGGGCAAGTACCGCCCGAAGAGCGACGTGTGGGCGTTCGCGGTGACGCTGTGGGAGATCCTGATGCTGTGCGCGCAGCAGCCGTTCGCGGAGCTCACCAACGAGCAGGTGGTGGAGAACTGCAACCACTGGTAC
>BOPP01000083.1:2756892-2775912 GCA_017312745.1 Gryllus bimaculatus
CCCAAACGCTCGTACTCCCCGAACCCTCGGACCCCCTCGTTCTCTTCGAACCCTCGGACCCCTTCGGTCCCTCGGTTTCCTGCCCGCCGCCCGGCGCGCCCTCAGCCTCAACCCCCAGCCCTTGTTTGGGCGCAGTGGAGTGTGGTCCCTTCTCATGACGAAAATCGCGGATCTTGTTGATTTGCCTAATCGGATGTTTTGACAAAAAATGGGAACCGAAATACTCCTTACAACGAATTGGTTTCTCAGGTTTCAACGTATCATGTTATAATAATCTTTTATTGATGTTCCTGAATCATTCTCGTTCCTGTTAGAAAGTGATACTTCTTATGTATGTATTAGAAGCACCTTATGCTCCCACACAATCACAAACATTTTTGATGTCATTTAAAGGAGGAACGAGAACACTCGAGCTTTGGAAAGTTCTCGCGACTTCATAATTTACTATTTTAGTGCAGTTAGTTGGCAATGTTTTTCGACATTAACGTATTTAAAATGTTACTCTGTGTTTTTCTTGCTTTATAAACTTCATGTTAAATGACTAAAATGGTGCGTTTACATTACATTCCGAATGGAATTCTCTTCTTAGTACGGAACGTATTATTAAACGTGAGAAAAAATGTTGCAAAATGTATATTACATGTTTACAAACTGATCAGCAAAATAATTAATATTATTTATTTAATGTAATGTTGTACTGTTCTATTTGAAGCGTTATGAAACTCTTTAGTTCAGGTTTTATCATGATAATTTTGCATTTCTTAATTCGTGTAGGGTTTTTTAAAATTATATTTGTAAATTTTTGTTATTGTTACATATAAGTTGAGAGTTAATTTTCATTGAAGGTTCAGCTGAACTTTGTTTCACACTGTGTAACTTGAAGTACTTCGCAGTAAAACACATAGCAACATTTGTAAATGAGCGCTCTTTGGACGTGTGTTCGTGTCTTCTAGTTTTACGTAACAAAGGCCTCCACATTTTTCCCAAAGATAGATTTGAATCTAATATTTGTGTAGAGACAAAAACTGAATATATGATTGTACAATTTGATATTTTTGATCAGGATTAGAAACCATTCTTTACGTTCGTTTACGCTTGCCATTTTCTGCAGGCAAAACAATTCTGAATCACACTAAAAAATCTCACAAAGATAAGGCTGCTTGACGATCATTGTATGTTCTCCCCACATTTATTTTATTTTATTTTTGAACGCAGGTTCATTGATTCTGAGAAAATAGATAGAACATAAATAACACATAATTTGATCAGTCTCACTTTGTAAGAACCTCTCCTTGAGTGAGAATATGTAGGGTCTTAGAATGTTCAAATATTAGAACATCTCAAGGTGTTAATCTAGTCCTGGACATAGGAGAGAAAAAATATATTGAATACCTTTGATGTATGTCATTGTCATTTCCTGTGACGTAAGTAATAAAATTACCTTATCTTTGTAATGCCAACTACGTTCACACAACTGGACGATGAAAACATTAAGAAAATGTCGGGACTATTTATGCAATCTGAAAACCACTAGTTTACTTACAAAACTGACAATAAGTGATAGATTCACTAATACGTGTTACCAGAGATTTCAAGAACTTTTTTCATTTTCGAATATGAGAAGTGACCACTTGTGTTCTATTGTTCCATTTCAAATTATTGTATAAAACATGGAACATTTTGAAAGCAGGAGACGTGCTACAATCATCTGCCATCTGCATTGTGGAACCTCGTTTTTACTCGCTCTATAGGATTTTCGGTGCATCTGTTATTTTAGAATGGCATATCCAATTTCATTTTATAGAAATGAAGCATTGAATGAAATTTTTTGTGTACAATTAATGAGAAAAATTATTTAAAGTACAATTACTTTTACTTGATATTTATAAATAATTATACTATTTTGATCTGAATAGGAAATATAAATGATACAATATGGAATTCCTACAATCCGAAAAGAGAGGTCAGTACTAATTGCAGAAGATGCAGTTGCTAGAAATGTGTGATGTTGAATTAAAAAAAAATGAATATTTACGAGTAAACCTTATCACGAGGGGGCAAAGGTTTGGATAGATTTGGCTTGCATAGAAAGATAAATTATGAAAAACGAAAAGTGATGAAATCTAGTGATTGAACAAATTTGTTTAGAAGAATAAAACATCTGCAGGCATTGTACCAAGAACAGACACAATTATAGTTAGGTAACAGCAATTGAAGACTTCTTGGTTTTTTTGGTGGATTTCTCTGATCATATATTAAACAGATATAATACATATTGGTCTAATTTTAGCAAAGCACAAGTAAGTGGTAGCATCAACACCTTTTGTAATTAATCACTAATGAAATGGAAGTAATACTATATTATTTGTGGCAATGATATATTTGCTTGAAAATATGTTTAAAAGAAAATATTATCATAAAACCGTTGTTCTATTGAATCATCTATACATAAAATTATTGGTATGTTAAAACATGATTATATCATAACTTTCGAACAAATATTTCAAGAAATTGCGTATGTAAACGTTATTTCATTATTTCACACTAAGATTTTTATTCAAAATTGTTAATAACACACTCAAATGACTTCTGTCTACTAGCACCGTTACTATTAAAACGACTATTAATGCTACTGCGACAACGACCACGACTATTTAACTTGCACAAATATTATATTACTAATATTATTAGCACTAAGACTATTACCACGATCCATGTATTACCGATAAGACTACTAATGCAACTGGTATTACAATTGGTGCCTACATCCATTGTATGGCACTATCCATGGACATTCCAATGCCAACAATCAGTAGACTTTTCTAATTCGGCAAGAAAATTAATGAGGCTGTTGGCGGGTGTCATCTCTTATTGGTGTACCTTGAAGGCTGACGTCAATGTCGTTACAGCCAAAAATTTGACTATCACTTTAAAATATGCAATTAAGGGTTGTTCATCCCCGATAACGGCATCAGAAAACCCTTGATTCCCTATACTCAATTAAACAAAATGGCATGTCAAGGCTTGCAGGTACAAAAAATACTATATGCATAATAATTTATTTTATGTTTGATTCAAGCAATTTATCTAACGATGCACAAATGGAGTAAACAACCTAATGTTTTTCTCTCTCGTCACTTTCTTCTTCTTAAGGTTCAGTTCTTGGAAAACACCGCCAATTCACAAGATAAATAAGGAAACCTATTTCATAAGTAACTGATAATTTCAATACCGCACAAATCTTAACCGTGTGTAAAGAAAATTAAACTTCGAAAAAAGGTGCATGGATACTGCAGAAAGTGCCTGACGTATTCAGGGATAAGCAGAGAATAAAAATATCACGAATGAATGCTGCTGATATTACTACAGATATGACTGATGCTGCTGCATGACTCCTGGGTCTATCAAAAAAAAGTATTACATAAACGACTGATGCTTACACTATAAAACACAACTAAGACATATAAGACTAATACTACCACTACTAAAAATAACACTAATGCTGTTGCTTCTACCACTACTACATCCATCACATCCACCACTACTACATCTGTTGCTGTTGCTGTTGCTAGTGCTACTACTGCTACTGCTACTACTACTACTACTACTACTACTACTATTACTACAACTAGTGAAATTATTAGTACCATTTCTACTACTATTCCTTCTGCCGCTGCAACTACTACCACAGCTACTACTACCATAGCAACTACTACCACAGCAACTACTACCACAGAAACTACTACCACTGCAACTACTACCACTGGAACTACTACCATTGCAACTACTACTACTGCAACTACTACCACAGCAACTACTACCACTGCAACTACTACCACTGCAACTACTACCACTGCAACTACTACCACTGCAACTACTACCACTGCATCTATTACCACTGTAACTACTACTTCAACAGCAACTAAAACTACTACAACAGCTGCTACTTCAACTACTACTATTACTACTACTACTACTACTGCTACTACTACTTCAACTACTACTACTACTGCTACTGCTTCTACTGCTACTACTGCTACTACTACTACTACCACTACTATTACTACTACTACACCAACTACTTCTACCGCAACCATTAATACAGCAACTATTATTACAGTAACTATTAATACAGCAAATACTAATAGAGCAACTACTAATACAATTACTACTAATACCACTACTATGATACAGTTACCATTGAAGCTACTACTATTGCAGCTACTACTACTATTACTGCAACTACTACTATTACTGCAAGTACTACTGTTACTGCAAATGCTAATAATATTGCAATTACTGCTATTTCTGCAGCCAATACTATTACTATGTCACTAATATTACTGCAGTTACTACTATTACCGCAGATACTATTACTGGAGTTTCTACTATTACTGCAGTTACTGCTATTACTGCACAAAACTGCTATTGCTGAAGATACTACTATTCCTGCAGATACAACTATTACTGCAGCAACTACTTTTATGGCAACTACTAGTGTTATTGCAGCTACCGCTGTTACTACTACTACTTCTATTACTGCAACTACTACTATTACTGCAACTACTACTATTACTGCAACTACCACTATTACTGCAACTACCACTATTACTGCAACTACTACTATTACTGCAACTACTACTATTACTGCAACTACTACTACTACTACTGCAACTACTACTATTACTGGAACTACTACTATTACTGGAACTACTACTATTACTGGAACTACTACTATTACTGAAACTACTATTACTGCAACTACTACTATTAGTTCAGTTACTATTATTACTGCAGCTACTATTATTACTGCAGCTACAATTATCACTGCAGCTTCTACTAATACTGCAGCTACTCCTATTACTGCAACTACTATTAATCCTACTCCTATTAATCCAACTAATACTTTTAATCCAACTAATACTATTAATTCAACTAATACTATTAATCAACTAATACTATTATTTCAACTAATACTATTAATTCAACTACTACTATTACGGAAATTACTAATATTACTCACACGAAAACTACGACTGCAACTACTGCTATTACTGCAACTACTACTGTTACTGCAAATACTACTATTACTGCAACTACTACTAGTATTGCAAATACAAATAACAAAGCTAACACCCATATTCAAATACAAATATTACATCAAAATAACAATATTAATGCAAATACTATTATTATTGCAGATACTATTGTTGTTGCAATTGACAATATTATTGCAAATATCAATCTCACAGGATATACAACACTGTAGTGAAAGTATTTTTGCAACTTCTGCAGCTCGTCGTCGTCGTCGTCGTCCTCCTCCTCCTCCCCCTCCTCCTACTAACTCTATTACTACTACTACTACAGTGACTACTACTACTACTGTTATCTCTACTATATGAACGACAACTATTACTGCAAATACTACCACTATTACTGGATATACTATTGCAACTTTTATAACAAATACAATAGCGACTTCTACTACTAATACTACCACTATTACTCTACTACTATTACTGCAAGTACTGCTATTACAGCAAGTGCTATTGTTACTGCAAGTACTACTGTTACTGCAAGTACTACTGTTACTGCAAGTACTACTGTTACTGCAAGTACTACTGTTACTGGAACTACTGCTACTATTACTAAAACTACCATCACAACTGCTGTTGCATCTGATGCAATTACTTCTAATGATGCTCCTATTACTGAAGCTATTATTACTACTACTACTACTACATCAACTACAGCTATTACTGCAAATGCTACTACTATTACTGCAATTTCTACAACTATTACTGCAAATACTGCAACTATTACTGCAACTACTACCACTTCCTGCAACTACTGCCACTATTATGGCAACTACTGTCACTATTACTGCTACTGCCACTATTATCGCAACTACGGCCACTATTACTGCGACTACTACCACTATTACTGCAACTACTACCACTATTACTGCAACTATTGCCACTCTTACTGACACTACCGCAAATACTGCCACTATTACTACAACTACTGCCATTATTACTGCAACTACTGCCACTCTTAATGGAAATACTGCCATTATTACTGCAACTACTGTCTCTATTACTGCAACTCCTGCTACTATTACTGCAGCTACTGTCACAATTACTGCAACTACTGCAACTATTACGGCAGCTACGGCTACTTTTACTGCAACTACGGCTACTATTACTGCAACTACTGCAACTATAAATGCAACTACTGCAACTATCAACGCAAATACTTCAACTATTACTGCAAATACTAGAACTACCATTGAAACTATTATTGCACTACGTTCATAACTTAATAACATAACGTAACTAATCTACAACAGTGACTACTACTACTACTACTACTACTACTACTGCTACTACTTATACAACAGTAACTGTTGCTTTTTCTGCAACTACTACTATTACTACAACTGCGACTACTACTACAAGTACTATTGCTACTATTACATAATATCTTTTGATACTACTATTGCTACTTCTGCAGCTCCTCTATTATTATTACTACTACTACTACTACTACTACTACTACTACTACTACGTCCCCTACGCCAAATACGATTATTTCTACTGTGCCATGTATAATTGCAACTAGTACAATTGTAACTTACTTTACTATTGCAAGTATTGCGACTACCATTTCAAGTATTACCACTATTATGCAAGTTTTACGACACCTATTCCAAATATTACTACTACTATTGCAAGCATTTCGACTACTAGTGCAGCTACCATGTCTACCATTGCATATACTACTACTACTACTACTACTACTACTACTACTACTACTACTACTATTCTAAGAAATACATATCTATTGCAAATACTAGACTACCATTATAACTACTACAACTAACGTAACCACTAGAACTATTCATGTAACAACTAAAACTACTATTGCAACTACCAGGAGTACTATTGCAGGTACTAGGACTAATATTACAACTACTACGACTATTTTACTACTACTACTACTACTACTAATACAGCTATTACTACTACTATTACTACTACTACTACTACTACTACTACTACTACTACTACTACTACTACTACTACGACTATTACAACTATCCTTACTACTGCTTATACTACCAATGTCACTATTATTATTATTATTATTATTATTATTATTATTACTGCTTCTTCTTTTCCTGTTATTACTACAACTTCTGTGCTGTAACTACTTATTTTCTTGCAACTACTACTGAATCATTTACCGCGGATAATATCATTGCTACTTGTTTCTTACAAGAGCTTTTTATGACCAGTTAATTAGGAGTAGTTTTTGTGGTCAGTTTTTTGAGACGTTGGCTGCTAATAGTTTTACTCAACTACCACTGGGTGTTGCTGCAATTTAGGTTATTATTACTATAACGTTTTGCAACTACTATTTGATGTTACTGAAATCACCCTTTAATATTATAGTCACTACCACGTATTACCACTACTAATCAGTGTAATTGTGACTATCAGATGATGTTATGGCGATTACCAATTAATGGTACTACAACTACCACATAATATTACTGCGAATACAACTTAATGTTATTGCGACTAAACCCGTGTTTCTGCTATTACCACTCTGTTACTGCGACTGCCCTTACTTGTTACTACTACGACCACTCTTGGTTACTTCGACTACTCCAATATAACGACTGCATTTTGTTATGACTTCTGATTTTTTTTATTTATGAAGACTTTGAGTTGACTTTTTTATGTTGAGACTATGGCTATTACTTGTACATGTGTATTCCCTTTACTATGATAACTTTTGAAAATATGTGCAGTTTTAAAAAATCATGACTACTTGAATTATGCTAATTAACATAATGCACTTCAGTTGTTTATGACAACAAAATAATGTTACAATGTAATTGCCTCTTCTGTAAGAACGTCGACTAAATTATATATATTATTATCTGCGTTAATTTTTGAAATTGAATGACATAACAATATTTGTACGTATTGTTCGAATAGTCTTTAGTAGTCATTATAATTCAATGGCAAACATTATTTCATTATATTATATTTCAGTTATTTTATTTTAAATATTACGTTTAATAAGTGAATTCTTTTCCTTAGAGCTGGTTATTTTTATGCATATTTTTTATGTGGCAACTAGATTTTGTTTAGATACCATTTTTATGCCAATAGCAATTACTGGAAGCAGATTTCACTATTTGGGTGTATATTATTTTTAATTGTGATCCTTTAGTTTATTGAATATTGTCATATGGCCTTTTATTATTTAAAACTTGTAATTTTTTTAAGTAGCTTATAGGAAAATGAAATAAGTGATTGATCTTTCCCTTTAGTTTGTTATCGTTAGTCCATATGTATAATAGGATATGTAGAACCGTATTGTTATGAAATTAGGTACTATACCATCTCATACACACCTGCGGTATCAGATATGAAGTTTGATCACTATCAGTGTCAGTAATTGTATAACATTCAAATACATATTTATTCATGGACTTTATAATATTATATGGGATTATATTAAATGTACAGTTGTAATAATTTATTATATTTAATGTTTGAAACCTAGTATTCTTTACTTATTTCTTAATTCAGTTTATATCCAAAAGTAAATATTTTCCGTTTATATTAAATATTTTAACTTAAATCGTGTATAAGGAAATTAGATTCTCACTGCTCATCATTCTTTTCCGCTCTTTTCATATTTTAAGATTCCAACTTGAAAAAAATCATTTTTATTAGCTCTTCGGGTTTCTACAAAATGAAGCATATTGTCATCTCATTTTTATTTTCAATTACATTTCATATACATATACACAACTTTCACAACATTTTAGGTCTGATATGATGTTATGTTTAATAAAGGGGAATCTCAATATCAGTCTTGATAGTCAATGATGTCTTAAATAGTTTTCTGAAAGTATTATTGAATTTAAAAACTGTAGTCTATAAAGAATCATATATAATGATTGATGCAAGTTTATTGAGTAAATGTATGATCATTGGGATTTCAGAATCTCATAATGTGAATAAGAGAATGAAAATTGCTATCGAGTAATTTAACTCCTTTAATCTTTGCTCACTTAGAGGGATTAAAAGATAAACGTAACTGACAAAAAGGGAATTAATTTACTATTGAATTTGTGATTTTACTATTGAATTTTGAATATTAATTTTATTATTATTATTATTATTATTATTATTATTATTATTATTACAATTGAAATGCGTTTTAACTGCTTGTGATTAAAGGAGTATGATGGGAAGACCCTTGAATACAAAATGTTTAAGATGTTGACCTAACTGAAACATTCGAACCAACTTTGACTCCGCTTCAGAGTTTTGTCTGTACCAACAAAAATGTAGCGAGTTTCTAGTTCTCTCTTATTTTTAGTTTCAGTAGTCTCTTCAGTAGTCTTTTATGTGAAATGAAGTTGGCTAATGGAAGTAATAATATATTTTTTGATATTATTATATTATTTGATTATATTATTTAAAAATCGTTGTTCTAGTCGATCCTTTTAAGTAACTTCTATTGTGATTCAGATGCGGAAGAAAAACAGATTATATTTTCCCAAAATTGAGAGGCACCTAAATATATTCTTCTCTTGTATCATGAATTATTTATGAGCACGATATTCAAGTACACGTTTAATAAATCGGAATGTTTTGAAATAAAATTCGATAGTATAGTTCGGATTCCACGTTTACATTTCATTGCTCATCATCACAAGAATTCTGCGCGAGATTTTTGCGTGTACACAACACTTGTGTGTGCTCCCTACGGCTTTCCTCTTATCAACGACCTGTGTTTCTCCTGGATCTTTGATTCCGCTCTTGTTCTATCACAAAACATGTTAGCAAGAGCAGACGTGCCTGATCTCAGGTGCATGCAAATGTGAAGCATATCATGAGAGAGGAGATAGTGAGTGAGAGTGACTGAGTGAGTGAGTGAGTGAGTGAGTGAGGATGTGAGCGTGTGTGCGAGTGTGAGAGATAGAGTTCGCTCGAGATATCTGTGCACACGTTGTCTCGCTATTGAACGGTCATTGAGTGCACCGCTGTCTCGTGCAAACAGTAGAAGTGGGGGAAAGAGAGAAGGGCTGCCTGGGAGATGATGGCGTGGCCCGTCCCGGTGGCTTGTCGTCGCAGGGCTAGTCTCGCCGCTGCTGCACTCCTCCACGGCCCCCGGCCCCGGGCCTCCCGGCCTGCGTGTTGGCGGCGTCCCTCCCTTGCGTCATTGCTGGTTCGGCCCCTTCGTTCTTGCGTTTGCCGTCCCTGTCGTTCTTCCATTGTTCTTCCATTGTTCTTCCAGTTGTTCTGCGCCGCTCTGCGCTTCGCGGCTGAGCGTCGTTTTCCTCCACCCCTTCCTACCTTCTTTCCAATTTCCTTTCTTCCTTCCTCTTCCAAACTTCCTTCCTCACTTCCACGTTTTTTCGCATGATTTTTCATCTAGACATATCATGTTACGACATTTGAACGGTACCACGTGCACTATTTTACAAGATAGTTGTCGGGTTAAGGAGGTGCCATACAACGTACACTGAAATGCTTTTTGTATTCTTCAATGTCGATAAATAAATGTGTTGACAGTGAATACTGTGTTTTTATTTTATTAGCCCTGTGCCTATTCTTATTTTTCAGTTGCAACCCCGTTCTCAATAAACGAACAAGCCACGCTTGCAGGCCTGACGTGAGATAATTGTAAATCTCCGGCTTCGCGTTGTTTCCAGTTGCCCGAACTATGAAGCAGGTAGCAGAAGCGACATATTTAATATTTTGTGGTCCCATAACTATATATTGGGAATTACACTAACTTGAGTGTCATGTGCAATAAATAAAAGCTGTGATACCTGGCTCATTCGGGCTGCCCGGACAATGGGAGATCGAGCGATTTCATATCGCCATCTCGCGAGCGTTCTCTGGCGACCGCGGAGGGCAGGTGTCTACTCCGTGACAACGACGGTCGCATTACGCGAGGCACGCTTCTCAAGCGAGGCTTCCCCATGAGTAGGAGCTTGAGCCAATACTTCCTGAGATCGCCCTCCGGAAAATCCCGAAGGTTACAATCCATTACAAAAATTCCCAACAAAAACAAGAAATTTAAAAAAAACTCTAAATACCAACATTAATTGCTACGACCGTTACGAGTTTGATCTCGGGCAATTGATGAAAATTTACTTGATGTGTTAAGCATGAGTAAGTTTGTGGCCCTTGCCGAAATCCTGTTTGTAGGTCGACTACTCTAATCGGTGGCTTCCATGATCACTTCTAATCGAAAACACCGTTTAGAGCTGGCAGACGAGCGCACGTGATCCTTTCCTATCAATCTTAGGTCCACTTTCACCCTTCAGGTCAATCAGGACAGGGCCATCCCTCTTGATCCGGGAAAATCTTCGGAAAACGGTGGAGATACTAATATGCAGCTACTAATTATAAGATCCCCAAGACACAGTGCTTTGTGTCGGCTACCAGCAATAAAAAATAATTAGATGGCCGGGTGGAAATTTCGTACTCCGAAATTATTTTAAATGTGAAAACAACTGGAAATACAAAAAAAAATCTGTAGAATTATTGAGTATGACTCATTTACTCAATGTTGATTACGTCAATAGTTTACTTAATTAGTTTTCGATGATCTACTCTTGATGACCATGAATCCTCGTATAAACATTCATCATAAACTAATTGCTGTTTGAACCACCACTTCTAGAACATTAGAAATATGTGCTATTATCATGATAATAGCTTGTCTTGACGTCTCTGGCAGGTATTTTGGTTAAAATTTGTAATTTGTGCAATGCAAGTTCATAATAAAAATAAATTTTAAACAATAAAGATGCCTAGCGCGAACATCCTCAGAACTTTAATAAAATGTTTCATTACAAAATATGTTTAATTAGTGCTAATTTGATAAATGAATTCTTGCAAAATTCTGTTATTCCGAAAAGATAATGTAATTCCAGCTTTTTACTTTAGAGTGACTTGAAACCCCCCAGAATTATTTTTTTTAAATTAATTCATAAGTTCCGTGAAATATATGAGCTATTGATCACGTCTTTAGATCCCTTAAAACCTCAAAACATATTGTACATTCGTAAAACACAAAAACACGCTTTTTATATTTGTGCTTCACAGAATGTTCTAGAAGGATCGGAGGAGGTGTAATAGTCATTTCTCCACTATTAGAACGAGGCGCGTCGAATTGCGTCTCTCTTGCCAGGAATGATGAACCACACGAGTCTAATGCCACTGCAGAGCCTGGGGTTCAATTCCCGACAGTAGCGGGATTTTCCACTCTAGCTAGATAGCTAGGTCGGATCCAGCAGCGGTCTTGAGGAGAATTCTAGCAGCCAATTGCCGTGATCGGTAGTTTTACGTGGTTTCTCCGATCAATGTCAGAGCAATACCCAAACAAAACACGCGCGATTTTTTCTTCCTCTTCCTCGTCCTATCCTCACTCTTTACATACATACACGTACATGTACTACACTACAACACATGTCAGGAGACCAGTTGAAAGTGACCCGGCTGGGGAGGTGCCCCGCCGGTAGGAGATACCTGGTTGGGGAATACCACTCAATCCAACCAGTAGGTCTCCGCCGGATTTCACCATCCAGCAAGGGAAGATCGCTGCTACCGGCTGTGGGAAAACGTGTACTATACTTACGGGACGAATGAACATAGCAATTGACACACTCAAAAACACGAAATAATCAAGCGCGAGCGTTCAACACTCACAGACTAAGAGAGGCAAAGAGATGGACGGAGAGGCATACAGACAGACGTTTTGTTGTCAATCGATTTTGCGGTATCAAGTACCCTAAATACGGGTTGCGACTACTAAACTTGTTAGAGAATATAAAATTATTTATCCACTTTTTAGTCACTAGAACTCAACAATAAGAGCTCTTCTATCTAAAACTCTGTATTATTCTTACAGAGTAAGAGCGAGAAATTAATAAGCGGTGAAAGAGTAATAAGTGTAATTTTGCGTAAAATATAGGCAGTTTTTAAAATTATTTTCTCATAAACCAAACAAGTTTTTTTTTCTTTAAATTTTTTCAAGTTTGAATAAAGGAAAGGTATAAATATTGGTGCAGGTCTAATTTTCGTTAACTCTGAGTTTTCAAAATTGCGAGTGACAACTAGATTTTCATAATTTTGCCCAAATGAATACGACAGATTGGCTGTGTGATATAGCGGTGAGTTAACTCCATGGGCCAGAGGCGAGTCAGGATGGAAACAGTTTTGTTTGATGAAAATTTCTGAAGATTCATGTAGTAATATAATATTGTGCAGCCGTTATCAATAATACGAGGAAGTGTGTGATGTAATATCATCACTAGTTTCAAAGCGTCTGTATGTCAATCCGTCAGTCTGTGCGGCTGTTCGATTGTCCATCTGTCCGTCTGTCCGTCCGTCCGTCAGTTTGTCTAGGCAACTGCCTTTCATCCCTGTCTGCCTCACTGAACACTAGCGCTTAAACAATTCACAGAATAATCCCCAAAATAAATATTCCCCATGGATCTGTCCCTACTCGTGGCCCTGCGAATTGGAAACGAATCTCCTAGTTTTGGGAATACGTCACATGAAGCCCATGGAACATTTTCAAAATTTTCTCAAAACTTTTCCTTTAAACAATTTGTTAGAAGAAATAGAAATTACTCTTAAAAATGACCCTGACTCGATTTTTGCTGTTACTTCTGAATTTTCAAAAATTGGAAAATTTTATAACTTTTTTAAATCCTTTCCTTCAACTTTATCATTGAAAAAAAAAGAGAATACTCTTGAACAAAATCTATTCTTCAAAACAAGATCTTAAATTAATATCACGTGCAATTGTTTTTGCAAAATATGAATTGTTTTCAGGTAATTTTGAGCGAATTAGTGGCAATTTAAATAAAATATGCAAACAATATTTTCTCAAAACGGCTCAATTTTTCTTTTAATTTGTTGCTCCAATGGAGCAGTACTAATATGGCTCGGCCAATAATATGGCATATTGTTCAATTGCACCCTTCCGCACGATTACTGTTGCTTCGGGAACCGGAATTGCTCTAGTATTCGACGGTTAAGAATTAATAATGCTCTATCTACAAGAGTAGTAAACACGACTTCTATGAGATTTCTAGTAACTGCTATTGCTATTGCTATTGCGAACTCACCGCAGTTTAAGCAAATCCTTATTGATTAATATTTCTTTATTACTAAAGTGTTGACTATGAATTTTGACCTTTATTTCCGACCTAATCGCAATTAATGTCAGAAGTTGTTATCTTAATCTTTCACTTCACGTGGCGGCGACCACAGTCGTTGGCATTCTTCCTGTGCAGTGAGGTGCGTGTGCTCTGCTGTCTAACACGTGGCAGAGGCTGGGAGGCCTGAGAACGCTGCGTCTCCTTGAGCGGAACAGTGCCGCATAGGAAGGGCATTGGGCAAGATGAGCTACACCAGCCACAGCAAGCCTCCCTTTTTGTAAATGTTAATTACGCGGTTTTGTAAATGTTAATTATTTTGGTGAAAGTGTTGCTTTTCTTGCTGCTATATATGTCTTGTTCATGCTTAGGGAGAAACAAGATGAGAAACGGACCCATTATTTACTCTTATATTTTTAGCAATAGTGCAAGTCTTGCTGTGGCTGGTGTAGCTTTTCTTGTTACCGCACTAGCTCTTCATAAACTCGGAGTGCCTATAACTGTCATTCAGCCCGTAGCGTAGTGGGCTGTTCGCTCTCATTCCACCTGGGTTCCGCGTTTTGATTCCGATTCATATTGAATATGTAGAAGAGTAAGCGCATTCTCTCCATGTTTTATCAGCGATCTTCCGATTTCCTTGCTTCTCATTTCACAATTTTCCCAGCATTATCATGATCACAATCATCGTATCTACTTATTCACATTACTGATCATAAACATTCACCCATTTACCGAAATTGACGTAATGTGTATGCACCGGAATTATAATAGAGAATATAACATTGATTTAAAACGTCTATTCAAGACTCCATTGATATAACGCTTAAACACTAGTGCCATAAAGAAGAAACTGTCAATGAGCCCGCGGGACTTCCGTCCCATGTATAAACGTTTTGGCAGAGGATTCGAAACGCCCACATTGTTACCCAGTTTCTGGGCGATACCCTCGCAGTTGTGCCAAGAGGGCGCAGTGGAAAGAGGCTGACCCCGCACCCCGCGGGTGATCTCGTCTCTCGGAGCGGCCAGCGAGGATTCGGATTCGATGTACGTAAGGAGAGGCCATTTACTCAAGGAGACTGAGTAGGAGTTCGTCACGACCCGAAATAATTAAGTACATTTTTTTATTCTCCCAATCTTAGAGCTGGTACATTCTAGCCGACTAAACGCAGTACCGAAGTTCCTTGGCCGAAAGATCTATGAGCTAAAACGACGATCAGGTGTTAATCCTGATACTGATTGTAGGGCCTTGAACAGGGATGGGAATGTGACTGAATTATAATATTCATCTCCGGAGACTAAAATGACATCACAGACCTTTGGCGGAGAAAGTGGAAATTACACTAGATGGATCAGATGTCCATAAGACTCGCCTGCTCGTAAAAGATCTGTCTCCGCGCCTGAAGCATCTCTCAAAGGTAGCCTGGATCAAAAATCCAGGTGCGGCAGTATAGCCAATGGCAGTATTTTCGCAAATTACACCAGAGGATAAATAAATATATAAATATACACTACTTTCGAAAAATATGGTATACGACATCATGGATCCAAGGAAGAGTCAACCTTCTATTAAATATTTGCTATTTACGTGTTGCGACATCGATCAGCAACTTTTTACAAAATACTCTTATGTTGTACTGTTAATAAACTATACCATGTTACGTTATTGCATCGCTCGTGATTACTGTTTTTGTTAAAATATTTAATTTATTTTATTCAGAAGATTACATTCGCTTCTTAATTATCAATAATATGTTATGACAGTACATACTATTTATCACCCATGGGTGTTAGAAAAATGTTTTTATCTACTCTCTTATGCGCATGCGCGCTCTTGCAGGATTACGCATCTAAACCGCAACTACCCGTTGAAGTAGTTTATAATACGGCTCAAAGATGGCGCTGTTGTGCAAATGTAAATGTTTGCTGTTGGATGCGTGCTACATGCCACTTTGTAAATACTTCGATTTGTTTACGCAAGCAACATCGATTCGTTTATGTTTTGTGCGTAACATTTTTATACAGAAAATGTCAACTGTTTCTCTTAATTCTCAGTATGACCAACCCTTCCCCACTATACTCGGTACGTAAGATATATCGTGTTTTTTAAATTGTATTCATGAAAAATAATGGAATAAAATGAAATCAAATATTACTCACGACGATAAAGATACTTTATCCTCTAGTATAATACATTACTATTATTGCAGTGTTATACGTGTTTTATTTAATTTGTTCTTGTATTTGAGGAGTGTGCGTACTACGTTTAGGAAAATCATTTTGTATGGTTTAGTTCACGAATATATTTGCTGCAGCAAGCAGCTTGTTTTTATTTAATTACAAATACAAGATTTTTAATATAACATCTAATGGATGTTAATAATTATTTCATTCGACAACTATGTGTGGTACCGACAACATCGTTCGCGCTGCTCTCGTGTGCCTTGTTAAGTACTTATTTCTTCTGGTGACAATATAATTTACATATCAGGTATCATATCAAGTGACATCTCATAAAACTGTGGCTTCGTGAGCCTGCTGCCTTTGCGGGTGGCACTGGTGGAAGCCGTGGCCAACGTAAACAACAATATCAACTTAACCTCAACAGCTCACAATTCACAAACGAAATCTTACGCTGGAGCTAGTACTACTAATATCTTCCAACCAAGAACCAAGCAATCATCATCGAGGCGTATAAAGGGTTAACAATGAAGAAATATGTGAGTAAACTTATTATATTACAGATCAACACAGTCTCTATTAATGACATTGAAGTGTCAGACTGTTACTTAGTAAACACATCAGTTATAATATCCAATGTTTGACATGTGACATCAGACATCAAGACACATGAATACCTAATGAAGACCATATGAAAACATCAAAAAGTTCTTAATCAACTTAATGTCAAACATCTAATAGTACTTTTATAAGAACTTGTATGACTGATCCTAATTTGTCTCATATTTTGAATTTTAGAAGGCAGGTCTTTATTCCCCCTTAATGACATTCATAAATTACCTCCATTTATGTTAATTTAATGCCATGACACACCTTATAGATTATATTTCTGTACTGATAACATCACTTATTTTAAATGTAAATCTGAAGGCCATATTTCTAGTCAACTAGTGGATTTTCAAAGCAAGAGCGGATTTATCTGAGAAATTCCATAGGACGTGTAGTATTTAATAGGACTATTCCACAAGCGAAAGTATGTTCAACAGAGTTTCAAAATGCGACAAAATTGAAAATACCTTAAAGCTATGGTGAAATCACATGCTACACAGCGATAGATGTCGTACACCGCCACCTATTATAGATGAGTCACAGTTTATAATTGGCCAGTAGAGAGAAGCGGTAAGAAAAATAGGATAGAAAGAGCGATGCACTTTTTGAGATACTCCATCCTGTTTGTGGTATTTTGTATGTATAGTTAAATACTATTGGTTTTAATTTCACGAATGGAGTAGTCAAATTAAATGCCACAAGAAGAGAGTCCCTTGGAGGAACAACGAATGCCTGGGTGCCTTAAAGCAGCAAAACATGCCTTTAATAAGTTTAAAAAGAAAAGTTCCCAAGATAATAAGATTGCT
Organism: Gryllus bimaculatus; assembly: GCA_017312745.1. NCBI lineage: Eukaryota > Metazoa > Arthropoda > Insecta > Orthoptera > Gryllidae > Gryllus > Gryllus bimaculatus. The sequence goes on from BOPP01000083.1 coordinate 2,774,695, forward strand.
TGAAAGACAACTACAGCCCTTGGTAGAAGGATTACTAAAGAATTTACAACCAATCATGGACTGGTTATGTATTATCGATCAATTCACATAACTTGTTGGAGTCTTGGAAGAAAATTAATATCATACGTGGCAACAATTTTTGTAGTCTCATAATGGTATCATTAATGATACTGCCGCTATTGCCAACACTCTAGCTAATATCTTTCTAAAGAACTCTATTTCGGCCAACTACGGTAAAGAGTTTGTAAAATAAAAATAAAAAAAGAATTGAAAAATCCTATTGCAAATGTCTTTACCCACCTCCAGATCGATCTGAAATTCTTAACGTACCAATCACAACACAACATATCACAATATTTAAATGAAAAAATCAATTGATCTAATAGCTCAGCACCTGCAGCAGATGGAGTATTCAATATCCTTATTTGAAATCTCCCCGCTAAAGGGAATGAAGTCCTGCTCAAGACAAAACTACATGTACTCATATCAAATCTTTCCGAATACATGGAAAATGGCAACTGTTATCCCTAAACCACGTAATGTATGGTCTAACCCCCATCAATTACCGTGCAATTTCCCTAATTTGTAATCTCTATGAGAAACTTGAAAATATTATTGACAAAAAATTAAGATGGTAATCATCATCATCATTGACGAATATCAATTTAGGTTCAGTCCTGGGTACTCTACATATTCACATCTTTTGAGTGTAGACACGTACATTACCGAATGCATTCATAACGGATTTGTCATGGCTGTGAAGATAGACGTTCGAAAGTCTTATCACATGGTCACAATACTTCGAATTACATAGTCTCTCACTAACATTGGTGCCGACGGTAATATTCTTCAATTTGTCAAGAATTTTCTAAGTAATCGATGTATTCAGGTCCGAGTCAATAATTATTTGTCGGATACAGTCATGCTAGAAAATGGGCTTCCCTAAGTTTACACACTAAGTGTAACTCTATTCTTAATATCAATTATGGATGCTGAGTAAGAAATTAAATCATCCACGATCATCTGTAAATCTGTAAGTATGCAGATGATATGATCATTCTCAGTAAAGGAAAGGAACTTTCGTCTACTCAGGTCATTACTCAAGATTATTTGAACTCAATCCATAGCTTGCCTCTAACTTCAGGACGTATTATCTCCCCAATTAAATCTGAATGGATACTGATATCCAGACGAAAAGTATATATATATATATATATA
>BOPP01000083.1:2775964-2810697 GCA_017312745.1 Gryllus bimaculatus
ATATCAGTATCCATTCAGTATATATATATATACTGAACCCAGTATTATACATCGGTTGTTTTTACACTAAACCAAACCTTCAATTTCGAAGGGATTACTTGACCATCAAGTACTTAAGGAAAGCCTCGTCGCCAACAATATAATTCTTAATGATATTAACCCATTAATTAAAGTTAATACTAGTCACTTGAAATCGTATCCAAAACCTGTAAACGAAAATATCAGAGACGTCATCAGGGACTATAATATCCCAGGTCTATAAGGGGGAACACATAGGACTCCTAAATGCCCCAATACGTTACATCGAATCTAAGTATTGATACCTTTCCCAAGGATAATCCCAACTCCAACCTGGCAGTTTCTGATGGGGACCCCGTACTGCATGAAATATATTACAAATATCAAGAATACAGCGTTATACACACCCTAGACACATCGAAAATTGATAGACTGGGTTTATTCATCTAATCTCTTTGAAGCCCATCCATGTTAAGTTTAACAGTTTTAGCAGCATAGTGCCTATACTATGTTACTGGCGATTAATCCTTCTAAATGTAATGGTATCACGAAATCCAATATTCTACCTTCATATACACTGAATGACATTAAAGTCCTTCCCAATTGTCGTATGCCATTAATCCACACCAAAGTCCTTGAAGTATGCAAAGAGACCAGTGATAAATGTATTGAGCCGTTGGCCATTCACATGACTAGCGAAATAGAAGCCAGATTCTCGATCAGCAAGTCCACACCACCTACTTTGATCTACAGAAAAAGACAAATTATAAAATGTCTTATTCACCTGAGGACTATCTGAAGCGCATTAGTCAATTAATGAAGAAAAGGTGATCAACGAATTCTTTGCCGTTAAAACCTATGCAAAGTTTCGTCAGGAACAGGTCAGTCTTTCGCGTATTCCATCAGACCACACCAAATTCTATCATAGTGATATATAATGAAAAACAAATCCCTTTGTCTGATTGTTGCAACAAAGTGCTGAATATTGACCACATCCTCATGAAATGTCCCGAATATAAATCCATAGGACCCAAGTATTTTGACCCTAAGCATTTAAATTCCATTTTAACAAACTACTCTTTCCGTCTCAAGGTAATAAACTTCTGTAAAAATTAGGCGTTTTAGATTTAATCTAACCTTTATATATTGTAATGAGTTTTCTGTCCACATGTATTCGATTTCACAATTATTCGATGCCGTATCTCTGTAGTATATCTTTGTAGTAATATTTCTAAATACTGTTGTATATATTGATTATTCCTTTAACGAGTGTACTATCGTAAAAAGGTTCCAACGGGGAGAGATGGCTCAAGGCATCAACTGATTACTCTGTAGTTCCTTTGACTGCAGGTCCTAGGTTCGAGTTTCGACCGGGTGCAGGATTTTTGACTTGTCAGCTAGGTCGAATTCAGTCGCTGTCTGGAGGAGAATTCTAGTGCTCGACTGCTCTGATCGGTAGTTTATCGTGATTTCTCCGATCACTAGCAGGTGAATGCCGGAGCAGTACCCTAACAAATGGGCTACGGAACGTGCACGATCTTTCCTTCCTCTTTCTTGTCCTATCCTATCCCCTTACCCACACACTAACAAGCACTACACTAGCACACATGCCGGGAGACCGGTCGGAAGCTCAGAGCTTGTCCCGGTTGTGGCGGTGCCCCGTTGGTGGGAGATACCTACTTGGGGAAATCCTCTCTATCCGACGGTAGGTCGGCGCCGGATCTCGCCATACAGCGGGGGAATATCACCACCACTTCTCCTCCTCCTCCTCCTCCTCCTCCTGAGAAAAATGCACTACACTTACGGGACTAATAACCCTGGTAGTTGACGCGTCCGGAACGACTAACAATCAATCAAAAAGGTTTCAAAAATATATCGTCATTAGTAAGTTTATAATTGATGTGAAGTCGAATTAGCATTGTAATAATGATAAAACTATTGGAGTCGCTAATATCCTCTGATGTTGATCGTCTTAAAATAAACGAAAAAAAACCTTATTATACATTTTCATTAAAATAAAAATTAAATATATTTACTCTTTCTGATATTATGCAGTGATATAAAATATAGTTTTGAACAACAAATATTAATAAACAATATAGTTTTGTAAAACAACAAAAAATATAGTTTTGTAAAACAAATATATAAATTCATTAGTTTGTAAAAGTAAGTTGACAAAAGTAACTAAATTCATTAGTTTGTAAAGGAACTTGTACAACTTGTATGTTCTCTTTGATACTTAGCCTCTAAGTCTGACGCACTCAGCGGAACGTGAAGAAAATGGGAATGGGCCAGATCGCTACCAACATTAAGGAAACGGAAGGAAGAAAAAGGCAGTGCAAAGTCTTATTGTAAACGATGAATGATGTAGCGTGCCATTTTGAAAAATATTCCAATATCCGGGCGTGTGCATCGTATTGCGTTGGTTTTTATCACCTTGAAAGCATTTCGGGAAGGCGAAGTTCTGGATTTGTCATGGAAAAAGAAGTAATGTAATATATGGTTGCCATCTGTCCTGAATGTTGGCGAGAGATTCGAAAACATGAGTTACATTACGACGGAATGAAGTATGGGGGTTGCATTTTAAATCTTCTTCTGTACGAAAAAGCTGAATGTTCACATTGCAAAGAGTGAATCTCTATCGTACTGTATTGAAATGTTCCAATACATATTTTTGTGAATACTTGAAGTGCAAGCGCAGTATGAAACAAACAAAATACTGACAGACAATGAATGATGACTTGAAGCAGATGAAGGATTAGTATATTTTTCTACATCTTATTTTTTTGTTCAACTCAAAACACTTCGTTCGCTAATTTTATATTTTATAACAGTCATCACTATTAGTATTGAATTTATCGGTGTATTGATATTGAAAATTGGAGGATTTAAATTTTGAGATGTTAGAAATATGCTGATTTGTTTTGTCGCATCACTGTTTTGTTTATCTAAATTAGTTTTCAAAAATGATAATTTGGGCAAAAAATAGAACCAGTCGTAAATTATGCTTAAATAAAGTTACTGTTCTTTTTACTAAACAAGTAAATGAATTTCAATTATATAATTGATTTAATTTAGTCATGTTATGAAATTTATTTGTATTTTGAAATAAATATTTTTCATATGATAAATTATATAATATTTAGTCTAATAAATAATTACATTTTGCTTTTATATTGTTCGATACGACAGTAATAATATTATTAATAATAAACTAGTAGTAATCATAACTATAATTAAAATAATAACTATCAAATTTGCAATACATAATCGCAATGGTAGAGGAAGAACAAAAACAACAACAAGGGACTTAAGAAAACATTTATTTCAAATCAATTATGCCATTTGCCTCTTTTGGCGATTGTAGAATATATTGCGTATTATAACCATTGATTGCATTGGAACCTATTTTAGAACAATCTCATTGTTTGAAGCAAATTTGATATTTTCTCTTCTACCATTGTAAAACATTTTCACATAATTTCAACAAATCGAAAATCTATAAATCCAGAAGCCTTAAGTCGTAAATAAAATGTATTTATAATAAGAGAGAACGGTGCAACGTCGACACACTTCCTGTAATTCATTTACAAAGAAAATAAATAGTGGAATGAAAGGAGTATTGAATGTAAATGATCATGTGTACAGCTTAATCTGTTTCTTCTTCAAATTACAAATAACACCGTTGAAAAATTTGAGGCATGCATTTTGTGGGGACATATTATTTGGTTGTGGTCCACATCCAATTATATTTGTAAACGTAAATAACTGTTTTTAATACTGAAATTTTTGTACGTACACATTTCTCGTCATTCAGCTACAAAAATATTGTACATGTAATTTGCAAAATTCAATACACGTAGTACTTAGGGAAAATATAGTACATAATTTTTTATTAATATGATGTACACACATAACTGGAAAGGGCTGCGTAGAGATTCCTGAGCAACTTGATTCTGGAGTAGCTCGCCGTTGCTTTTCCCTGGGGCGCTCGCAATTCAATTTAGACATTAAATTTAACCGCTAGATAAGGCAAACGCATTTTTATGTATCCGCTGCTACTTTATTAACCTCCTTAATATCTAAGATGGTGCTTTTGACGTGTCAAAAGATTCAATGTTAGTAAAAGCGCTCAAGGGGCAATCTGGGGAGTTTTTTTTACAAATCACCGGCTTGCATCGCGTTATATTTCGCACCTTAAAAATCTATCGACTATCCCAGTTCCACCCCCGATTTGATGTTAGTACTGCGATGAGATGGCCACTACTCCAGCATATCTGAGTCATTAATGCAATGAGATCAATCCACGAAGACACGTTTGCCCCTGTCATCCTGTTACATTTAAATTATCTTGGCTGTCCGGGTGACGCCGCAGGTAAGGCTGTGTTGCCTTCTGGTTAATAAGAGCAGCGGGCAACACAACCTTCGACGCGGCGTCACCCGGACAGCTAAGATCATTTACATGACTCCGGCCGCGGAAGCCTACGACTTCATTGCTCTACGTAGATCTTACAGATGGTCGTGTTTGAAAATAATTGTAATGAATCTCAAATGTCGCAACCATGTCGCAACCAACCGAAGATTTCTCTTACATCAGTTATCTCAAATTTTTAATTTTACAAAAGAATAATTTCTCGAGAAGTGCTAATTTTCACATTACACCCTTACAAATTGTTTTATTTAGAAATTTGAAGTGCGGCGTGGCTTGAAATTTCTCAGGCTTTCAGAATTTCTCTGAATTCTCTGACTACGTAGGAAAAGTAAACCTAAACCTTCCCTAAAAGTCTTTGATAATATCAATGAGAAGGGCACTCTAAGAACAGCCCTTAAAATAATTTGAGGTGAGAAATAAGCCTTCACCTCCCGGAGGACAAAAAAAAACGGAAAAAATAAACTAGGGACACAAAATATCATCGAGGAATAGGCTTGTTTCGTCCAATTTCTTGTTTACTTGTTTAGTCTAAGTCACATAACAGGATTTTCTTTGTAGTGTTAAATTTGGTAGAATTATTGTAATACAAGCCAGTAATATTTCAGAGAATATATTTTAGAGAATGAGTCGGAAAACTGTTGAATTGAGATACCGAATGTTAACTGGTCCAATAAATAATGCTAATACAACTTGTGTTGTGATCTGTTAAAAGAAATGAGAGAACAGAACGAAGGAGCTCTGTCACAATGTGTTCAGTGACAAACTCTGGTCAGCCGCAACAAAGCCTTCTTATGGTTCAATGATACGTCGAGAAATTCTGAAGCAGACTATTCTTCTGAAATTCTGAGCAGAATATTCTAAAGGGCAATGGATACTTATATACCCAGTAAACAAATAAAAGAAACTGGTTCTCATTAAAAATCATTGTGGAATTCTACAAAATGTGTAAATGAAAATATATTTGTAGAATATTTTGTGTTTTTTGTTAGTTATATTATCTTTGAATTTCACAATATTTCTGCTGTCGCTAAAGTGAAGAATTGGCTATGTTGTTCCCCCCTTCACATGCAACTACTTTTAAAACACCCGTCTTGGTAACAAAAGACGTTAATGGACACTGAGTTCATAAAAATTTATTAAAAATTCCCTTTCTCTGTAAAATGTGCATTTTAGTAATATTGCTGTAGATAAATGTGAGTACGTCCCGGAGAAATTTTGTCTGCTCGTGGAATAATTCATCTTTATCGTAACACCTTAAAAGCTGTTGAATTTTTTGTTACAACAATTTTCTACATCGATTAACACCTCAATATATACTTTGTCAAAACATTTCGTTCGTTTAATGTATGGGGTACACTTTTATTTTTTGCTACTAAATGCTTACAAAACAATATACTTTAGTGAACACTATGCGTTTTAGGGCTTATACATTTACTTTCTTGTGAACGTAGTACAGAGAAAATTTAATAATGTTGGAAAAATCATTTTTAATATTTTGGAATAAGTACACGTTTTGAAAAATACTGGTACCGACGAAAGGACTGATTGTCCGTCCGTAAATAAAACAATTTCATAAGTTCAGTGTTTATTCAAACCTATCCTACACATTCAATATTGAAGCTTAATATTTCTTTCTTAATGTAATATATTCCTCTACATTATTCCTAACAATGCTTTGTGCAGTTTCTTCTAAATACTAGAAGTTTTCTCGGAAAAGAGACACATATAGTAACAACTTTCTGGAAATATCTAGACAATATTTCCTCAAAACTGGCTCCAAATTGTTTCCATCAACGTTTTGAACGGATAGAGCACAATTCCTCTCCTTAATTTTGTGGCATAAGAGCTATTTGTAAAAAAAATTTGAAATTCCAAAATTAAAGATATTATGTTTTCCAATCTTACACGCTGCGTTTGCTGAATATTTTTTTAAGAGATACTATTGGTTGGGTTAAAAGTGCGTTACTAGAATATTACATAACCATTACAAAATATATGAAAAATTATGTGCAGTCGTACGACTTGTTTATTTAAAGCTGTTGGTTAAGGTTTTCTACTGAAGTGGTTAGAAACTAGTAAAGATAATGTGTTCTCAAATGAGGATTTGCGTTTTGCTCAACACATGCAGAATAAGAAAACCATCCAGAATACTCGTAGAACTTCCTCACGACATTTCTTCTTTTTAGTCATCTGAGTCGAATAAGGTAAATTAAGTTTCTCCGGTGCAATATTGTAGATGACGTGACCTTGACAACGATGATCTAAAGGCACTGTAGAGACTGAACACACCGGAAAAACGGGTGAGAGGGGTCGCCTGGGCGCTGGAGCGTTGGTGGCGGGTGCATTGCTTCGGCAGCGCGGCACCAGAAGTCGCTCCTGCGTCATTTGTCCCTGTGATGGTCGATAAAACGTGTCGTGCGCACTGCTCAGCGGCACGCAGTCCCTGACTCGCCGCCTTTGCCGCCCTCGCCGCGTCCCGTTCCATTCTTCGGCGTGGTCGCAGAATGCTTGCTGCGCGTTCCTCAATCTGTTGTTGACTTTTGTTCACCTTCCTGGATACCTCTTCTCTGTCGACATCCCCAACTGTTCTTCAGGAACTTCTCCCACTCCCACCACCGCCGCTTTCAGATCCCGGAGTTAATGCACCGCTTTAAGGGTTCCGTTATTACACTGGTGCGGGCTCCCCGTTCATACGCGCTCATGTCTCTCACGATGTATTTATATTTCGTTGTATTACTTACTCATCCCTCATCGTCCCCGCGTCCGAATCACTCTCACTCATACGTCCTTAACCTCGTCGCACGAAGCCTCGCGGGAACATCAACCTTGTGTTTGGTTTCAATTGGCTCAACCCAACGCTGCTCTTTGTCGTCATGTAAATGCCTTCAGCGCTTCTCGGACCTTCCTTCGTCATCGCTGCCTCAGCAGATAACTCTTAGAGTCCCCCACATCACCACGGGTACATCTCCCAACACTGTAGCATTGTAAGATGTGGCAAAGCTTCCACTTGGCCCTTAATTTCCACCACATCAGTTCTTAGAAACAGAATATCTTGCCTACAACTCTAATGATGATTTTCCATAATCTCCCCTAAATTTTGGGAATATATTAGATTCTAACAAAATATGTGGACGTGAGAGGGCCAGTAGTTTGTAATAGGCTTCTACAATTGATAATTGTGCCCAGACACAACATAATTGAATGTAACATGCTGTTTGATTCTATCTGTACATGAAGGAATTGAGACAAGTATTCCACAATGTAGAAATGTTGATATTTTAACCAGTTATGTTTCGGGAATTCCCCACCCCTTGGCATGAAGTCGTTTCGTTCAAGTTAAAATAAAACGAGATCAATCTATACGGAATGTAAATTCTAGTATAATTAATATTTTGCAGAAAATTTAATTTAACAGTTAGGGTAACTGGTACATTCGTGGGCACCAGTATAGTAATGGGCACAGAAATTGTAAGAGGAGGAATAATAATATTTTTAAACAGCGAAAGGCCCTCTTCATGTAATCTCTTTGTCGCGTGTGTCTTTATGTTTGCAACGCTGTAATATGAATTAAATGTTCTTCAGTAGTTAGTGGTGTGGTTCTCGTGTAATCTGTGCATCGAAACGTTGAGGATTCGTTAGCGGAGGTGCGTCCAGTTATTGAATATGTAAGTATATTCGTCTGTTTTTATTTGCAATACACGTTATGCGTAGTCTAGCCAGGTTTGTAATCTACGTTTTCATATGTATTTTCACCTTCTCAGAGCAGACTGTAACCAAAAAATGGTTGTGTTCATAACTGTAAATATTTCTGACGTGAAGGACAATGATGGGAATGGAGTACCCATATTTGTAATTTGAGGAACTCACTTTTTATGCATTGCTGTAATGTTAATGTATAATTTTCGAACCTTGTTATCCTTGTTAAGCGAAAATATACATTTAGAACTATTTTGAACAGTGGTGGTCACTGTGCGTATCACTAAAATCTGAACTTGCCCAGTACTCTCTGAATAAACGTTCTGGGATTACATATTATTGGGGATATTGATGACCTAAAATATCGCCAAAACATCAATTAAATGCCCTAAGAGCAACGAAAAATGACATAAAAATTAGATTATTAAATTACAGTGATTTGGAGGTATGAAGGCGATCTACAGAGAAAGACGTTCTCACAGTGAACGCCAAAAATCTTGTATATGTTACTGATGTAACTGAGGCTTCTTCCCTTCATGCAAATGAACTCAGTTTGCAAACTTCCTGTTTGAACTGTTCTTTGCTAGAAAATATGTCTTTGGTTATCAGGACATCGGGTGAACCGAATGTGGAGCTGAAAGGCGTCACAGGAAGCTTAGATTACACACTCACACGGCTGACATTTCAAGTTCTGGGCGAAAATATCGAATAGACCGCTAAAGAATTGTGTGGGGAACATTTTTTTCATCTTATAAATTGTATTCGAAGGAAGTAGAATTAAGATAGTAACAAATGATATTTAAATCAATGGAATCAGTAAAATATGCCTTGAAAGCTTCTATAGACGCTGTAGTTGTACGGGAAAAAAATAAAACTGCTGCTAGAACCTTTGGAATTCCAAGATCAACTCTTCAACGATATCTTAAAGGACAATCTAAATGTACTTTTTTCCCTAACCATTTCTTTCGGATTCTGAAGAAGATAGGTTGAAGCATTGCCTTCTAGATTTGAGTAAAAAAGTATTTCCGAGACAGAAATGTTCAAAACAGTGTGCAATTATTTAAAAATTGAATGCAAGAAAGACTCGTAAGTGATAACGTTCAGACAATGGAAAACCCTCCATAACGAAAAGACAGATGCAGTAAATGAAGAAGTGGTGAAGGAAGAAAAAAAGAGAAAAAGTCCCTGACAATATGGAGAAAAAGGAAGAAGAAAAAAATACCTGTTGTATATTAGAGAACTAACCTCAATATAACTACAAATAATTCTGTAAGAAAAGTGTTATTAAATATAGCACTGAGGGAATAGACAAGAAGAATAATAAACTGAAAACACGCAGTCTAGAGGAAACTAGTAATTGGGCTAACTTCATGAAAACAAACATCAATTCTGCAGAAAGAATGACATGTTCATCCATTCAAGGTTTAAACACAATTATAGAAAGCGAAAGAAATAAGGACATTCGTCGGTTGGGCATTTCTACATTTCTAATGTTTAGACTTATTAAATGAATTGAAGCTTAATAAAACATCAGTAACAAGCCAATAGCCTTTAACAGTGCTATTTGACTTCCGTGGCATTTTTAAAATCCCTTTTTCTGAGGGCCCATCACTATATTACAATGTGTCTACTATAGAAATGAAAGTGCCCATCACTATATATTCTGCATTATTTTAGTTTCATAATTCATAAAATGTGAAGTATAATACTTAATTATTTAACGTACTAGCCTCTTGAATGTACACATGTAGTAATTAATACACCAACTGTGAATTTTCTATTGTTAAATTAAACAATTATACATTCAATATAACATATAGGTTGCCCTTAAAGTCCCCATTACAGCGTGCTATGCCCTACCACGAATTTGGAAAAGTCATTAAAAATATCAATATATTAAATAGAAAATTACTTACTCAAGTAAAATTGAACAAAGCAACTGGATAGGGTTTTTAAAATCTCATAAGCCCTATGTCCCTATTGCGAAACTAATCTAGCACCGTGAGGAGATGGATGAGAGAAGTCAAAATGTAATGAGAGAGATTTAACAAACAGACCTAAAATGGTAAATTTGGAGGTTTCTCCAAATGTTTTTGGGGTGCAGACCCTTTTAGCAAAAATTATACAAACCATTAATTCTTCAGTAATAAGTCTCAACCTACTCTAATTAGTAAAGTGATATTGTACTTGATATCAGATGTTCTTTTGATATGAAATATTAGGTGGAATAAACATTGTCTGGATAAATAAATCTTAGTGCAAAATGTATTAACATTTACAACATTGAATAGGCAAAACTTAAAGCATAAAAACACAAATAGATTTTACATTTAAGAAATAAAGTTGGCAAATTAAAACAAATCTACAAATTTAAATAAATGTCAAAAATAAAAATGAATTGCAAAAATAATCATATTCTTCCATGCATTAAGTTGGATCTTTTGTTTTCTTCCCCGCACTTGCATTGCTTCGTTGGATTGATAATAAATGGACAGACGTAAAGTTTGTGCTTCTCGGTAATTCATGCAAAAGAAACTAGTAGTGTAGCAACTGCACAACACCCACAATGAACCTGACCCGCGTTGGGTATATCAATTTGTAACCAAATTAAACCTTTATACCTTAAACTCATTATGTATCTTTAACTTAACTTATTTTATTACTCCCCCAAGCTGCGTAACCGTTGTAACGTTTTTATGATTCTTCTACTTTACTTTTCCCTGCAATGCTCGTAAATCAACTGCTCTAATTTCGCTCATAGTTGGCTAGCTTTGTTTTTATTAAGATCTTGCATGTCTTCGATGTACAACATAGATCACCTTACCTGTTGCACGTGGATATGTGACTCTGTACAGAAATCGCGATTCCTGTAACTTCTGTGGAATTTACTATTTACTGAATTGATGGGAATTCAAAGAAATATCAGTATTTTCTTTTCAAATAACATTTATTGTAACATTCTAGTTACAAGTGTCGAGCCAGTTATTAATTCGTGATTCTATTAACTTTAAACATTATTCAATCTTACGTCTTTGATAAAGTTCGCAAGCTTACGGGATGTCTTCTCTGTGGATCTTCTCCAAAAGGGGATCCTGGGCCCTCCTGGGATGTAATTTGTGAGCCTAATGTCAGTGTAAACTTGGAATGTTACCACTCTGTTGTTAATTACACAGTCCGCTATTCGGAAAATCCCTACATCTGCTCCAAAATTATCCCGTCGCGACTTTCCCTCTTTACTATTTCCTTAAAATTAATAATTTATAATTCCTTCTACGGAACTAACCTCATGTAAATCCACGAACACGAAGTTTAAATATTTAAATGCAAAATTCATACACGACAACAAATGTAACTATTATTAAAACAATGCAAACATTTACGAACTTAAAACTCAAATAAACAATACTGCTTAGCCTTCTCTATTATGGATTAACCAGACCAACATTTACCCACAACATAAATCTATCATCGCAAAATTACGATATCATAATGTTTATGCCATGTGAATTGCTTAAATGCTTCCGTGAGAATGAGTATTCGCTTCTTTATGCTAAAATTTTTTTTAACGCCCTCCCCTAATCAATTTCATGTTAATGATGCCAGGCCGTGCCGTATCTCACATTATTTCTGACTTTCATATTTTCGAAAATTCGTATTTCACCAGAAATGAAATGTTACCATTTTCTAAACGTCCTACACTCTATTCCAGTAAGAAATTGAACCCATTTGTAAGATTTTTTTCATAAATTGTATTAACTTCAAGCACAAACAACGCGAAAACTGCTAGGTTTTCAAAAAATCGTGATCTTATTCAATGATCTAGTTTTTACTTTCTAAGAAGAAAAAGTCTTGTGAGTGTGAAAAGTTGTGTGCCGGAAAACGAACAATTTTCGGCAGAAAAACTCTTTCTAAAATTTAAACAATTGCATAAATTTCGAATACAAATTACGCCAAACTACTCGTTTGTTGTTGTTTTTTCTTCTTCAAAAAAATCAGGGATTTCAACGAAATGAGTCCTAAACTATTCTCTTAAACTTCCTTCACGCTCTCTGAGGACAAAGTTTAATCCAAAAAATTGAAGCCATTTTAGAAACAATTTCGAAAATGTTAATGCTTCAACTAAATTATCCCTTAAAATCAAAATACTTGTTTGAAACTCGTTGGATCTTGAGTTCGTTTAGGTATATTGGGGAATATTAATTTTGAAGACATTCTCCAGAACGGTTTAGGCACTAGCGTTTGTCACAGACTGACGGATGGAAGAACAGACGGACAGAAATTCAAGGACCCACAAAACGCGGATTCTGCTTGCATTACGTGACTACATTTTCATCTGTTCGTCCGGCCTGTCTGTTCGTCCGTCCGTCCGTCTGTTCGTCCGTCTTTTCGTCCGTCTGTTCGTTTGTACCTCTATTCGTCTGTTCATCTGTCCGCTTTTTTATTTTATTTTATATTTTAAAACTTGTATTGATCTTTCAACTATTTATTGTTAAAATGTTGTAAGTGATTGTGGGGCTCAAGAAAACTTCCGCAAATCGTACTTATACTCCATACGTCACAAAGTTTTTACTCATCTTTGACTAAATAAATCAAATAAAATCAAGTTATCAATACCTGAGTCATTCACGAAAGAAAAATTTCTGAAGCAATAAGAAACATCAGTGCAACTTTACCACCCAACTCCTATCATCATTCTTTCAATGTCGCCATGGCCTCACAGTAAGTTTCATTGATATCATATCTCCCAAGACGAGTAGTCAATACTAAAATGAAACCTTAGGACTTTTCCGACCCCGCCGCCCCGCCTCACCACGACCATCGCCATAGTCACCGTCGCCGTGGCCGCCGCCGTCCCCACCACCTCCGCCGTCCCCACCGCCGCCGCCGCCTCTGCCGCCTGCGAAACGCCGGTGCTGGGCGCGCGGCGCGTGGGAAGCGCCGGCGTCGGCGGCGACGTCTCGCGCCCTGCGCCGAACCCGCTCCGCTTGCCACGCTAATCTTATGGGAAGTTTTCCTAAATAAAAATAAACACAGCCGCTACATACAGGGCGCGAACTTTCCCAGGACAAACAGACGAGGGGCTGAACCGGCGCCGGCCTCGTAAAGAGCTCCATAAAGCGCGGCGTGTCGAGTGCCCGTGACGTGCGAGAGGCGCTTGTTCGCAGAGCTCCGGCGGGAAGGGAAGCTCGCGGGCGGCCGCCGCTCCCGCTCTCGCGCCCGCGCCCGCTCCGCGCGCCCGCGCCTCGCGCCCCGGCACCGCCGACGCCGTGGGGAGCCCCGACGGCCTAGGGCAACCGCAACAAACTGTGCAGGATTCAGGCACGGCTGTAAATCACGCCGCTCATTAAAGCCACGTATTTATTTCTCGAGTGCACGCATACAGTTGGTCGTCAAAATAGTAATAACTCGTGGGTTACAGCTGGAGAGATGAAACTGACGGCTGCTGCACGAAATCGTATCGTGCGTTTTTGGCGAATTTTTATTATTACGCTAAATTTTTCGTCGGTGGATTTATGGGTCCACGATTTCGCTACTGATACGTTCGCGGATGAAAACTGTGTACATTTGTCTTCGCGCCTGGCTCGAATCTCTTGTATGTTTCTGTAATCTTGTAACCCATCTTCTCGAATGGCATCACGAAGAGATGAGCAAGCGATCTAAATGTTATTTCTTATAGCAAATTTTAAATCACTTACAGAAAAACCTCTGGCGCTTCAGATATTTAGTAAGAGAAAGCTAATAATCTTGACATTTAGAATGTTTATTTGGGTTAAAGAATTGGAACTGAACTACCACAGTGCCGGAAAGTAAGAGTCGTACTCTACTAAACTGTTGACAAAAAATGTGACAGAAAACGTAGTCCTGATAAAAAGTTAATTTAACTTGATTCATATCAAACGTGGGAGGTGCATATAATCCAAACGTGAGATGCTATTCTCCCTAATCTTGAAGTTCTCGATTTTTTTATGATTTCCAGGATTACGAATCGCATTTAAATACTAATTTTGCTCAACTTTCTGGCGTTCTTATAGAAAATGCTGAGATGATCCTTTGCTTGTGAACAATGTACCATCTCCTCTTTAAACGTCAGATGAAAGTGATTGATTTTTCGTGTTTCCTGGCGCATCAACTTCCTTAATCATTAGTTACATAAATGCAGTGCATTTTGTTTCTAAGAAGGAGACAATCTGTTGCCTAGCGAGAACGTGAGATCCGGCGCCAACTTATCCGCCTTCGGCTTGCGGCGGTTTACTTCTTCAAGTATCTCCCCAAGCAGGGCATCGCGCCGCTAAGTCCTCGATTTGTAAGGTTCAAGGACTAGACTTACTGCGTGAAGGTATAAGTGTGTGTGTGTGAATGGAAAGGGAGAGGAGGGGACAAGGATGAGAAAGGAAAGGTAGCGCGCGATCCAAGACACTGCTCTTGGATTCGCCTGATACAAGACGAATGCTTCGTTAATTGCACCGTTCCATGAGAACTTGCAAGGTTTCTTCTCCTTAAATGAGTCCGGCTAGCACTTAATAACTATAGTATTACAGCCAGCAGCTGATGCATTATTGCAGCAACATCGTTGCGCCGACCCAGGTATTCTGTTT
Source organism: Gryllus bimaculatus (assembly GCA_017312745.1). NCBI lineage: Eukaryota > Metazoa > Arthropoda > Insecta > Orthoptera > Gryllidae > Gryllus > Gryllus bimaculatus. Next base: position 2,790,707 of record BOPP01000083.1, read on the forward strand.
GTGTCAAAGCAGAGTAACCGCTCATTGCGTATCGAACTAGTTTCGCCTGGTTGATTGCAAAGCCGGCAGCGGTGCTCTCCACTCGCACATCAATCACCCATCTATGGTAATTGCGAGTGGGGTTACTTCGTTCTGTGTCAGCAAAGAAGCAGATTTGCAGGCCTGTAAAATTATGATGCACGTTCACAGGGTTCCCTATTAGCCCAGATAGAAACAACCTGCCGTGCAAACGCTTCGGGGTCTATTCACACATTCCTATTTCCTTTGGTGTTGCCTGGGCGCACAAAGTTCGCTAGATTGAGGTTCGGAAACGTAACTTATTTTCTACGGCACACATTGCGTCATACACAGCTGAATTTTTGGGAAGGAATTTATCTCAAAAATTGGTAATTTGTTTCGCATTTAGCACGCAATGTCTCAAAATCGAGAAGACTCTCATCGTTCCTAGGTATTCATTGCAATTGAACTGCGAAATTATGCACAACATTCATACAAATATTGTCAGTGAAGAACTTTAGAAGTTCAAACATAGAGGTAAGCGGGTTCTTATCTCGGGCGTACAGCCAAATTGTGTTGAATTTTTAATAGAGGGTTTGAGCATTTTTGACGATTTCATACCCATTCAAGAATTTGTTAGCACTGTGTAAAAACAAATCAGGTAGCTTCATGTAAAAACAAAGGAATATTATATTTCATTTCAAGTCATCGTAACGCATCTCATGATATCCACTTCTACTTTCAAAAAAACAAATCATTGTTACGAAATGTCTTAAGGCAGGCTAAAATCTTGACATACAATAAGGATATTTTAAAATCAAATAACAAAGCAAAAGCATTGTGGAATATAATAAAAAATACGACCACAGCAACTAGAAACATCGTATAGAATGTTGTTATAAAAGATGTCAGAGAATGTATGATCGGGCAACAGTGTGTATTTTCCTCAGTCAGTATTATTCGAGAATTGCGGCTGATCTACAACGCAATTTGAAAAAAATCACACAACAAAATCAACACCGTCCGTCCGTTCGTCCATCTATCTGTGGTCAACGCCAGCGCCTAAACCGATCAGCACATTTTTTTCCAAAATTGATATTCCCCAATTGATCTGAACGAACTCGCGCCTTTGGGAGTTACAAATGAATATATTGACTTTTGAAGGTACTTGACACATAGTCTCAAAAACTTTAAAAAACTTCTCGACAATGACAACAATTTTTTATTAAACATTGTCCTCGGATAGCCTAAAGAACGCTTAAGACAATGGTGCATGTCTCATGTTGATAGAAATCCAGTTGAGTTATCGAAATTTGCAAAAATGCAATTTTTTGGTGTGTTTGATACAACTACAATATTGAAGATAGAGATTTTCCTTAATAAAATATGTTATTTAAAGACAGATTTTGAAATAAGGCCAGGTTCAATTGTTCGAAAGTATGAGTAGTTTTTGTGTAATTTTGCACGAAATATAAGCAATTTTAATTATTTTAAACTTTTTTAACCGCTCCATAATTGTTCATTAAATTTCTTCCTCGTATGTATCAATAGACCGTAAAATATATGATGCTAGTGTCATTTTCGGCATTCGAAAAGTGAATATAACAAAACTACAAAAATTAAGATTAAGATGTTTGCGTTAGACAAAGTCAGTTCTAAAATATCAGCACTGTCATGTACAATATTTTGAAAAAAAAAGTAATTTTCGCGAAATTCATGAGTGTAACTTACGAACAATTAAAAAAAAAAGAAAGAAAAAAATCAAACTAGTGCTAGTTTGCTACAGGATGACACTGACTTTCTTGTAGTAAGGATTTCTAATTTCCATGGTGTAGACTGGCTTTACGGTCTTGCCCCATCATGACATCTGCCATCTATCACCGCTCAAAACACATTTTTCTAAATTTTTCGGTTTCCGAATAGTAGTACTGAAATATTACTTTAAGAATATTAGAGAAGAGTAAAACCTCGTCATAAATGGCAGTTTTATCGAAAAATTTTGAACCGAAACCAGAAATTTTTTTAGAAACTAATATTTTCAACCGATAAATAGTACATGACTTTAATGACAGAACTAATTATGAACAACCAATTTAATTTGAAAGAAAAATCTGTATCTTCAATTATGTAGTTTTAATTATGAAGTCAAAACTTTTAAATTTTCGATAATTCAGAGTTATCTCTGAAAACCAGTCCTATGCCACCTTTATAAATGTTTTTTACTTTATTCTTACAAGAAATGTGAAGAAAAAAATTTGAGCCATTTTTTGAAAATTTTGAAAATGTCCAGGAGGTTCCATTAGAGTACCCCCAAATTTGGAAGAAACTTTTTCAAAATCGCAGCGCCTCGAGTCAAGCCCGATCAACAGGGGAATATCCATTTTGGAATAAATTGTACGTATGGGTTAGGGCCTAGTCATGTTTACAGACGGACGCACGGACCTTTTTGAGAAAAAAAAAAAACATTTTCGGTATGAAGGGACCCCGAAACCTGTATTTCCGTTGAAATCTCGAAATCGATTTTCCGCAGCCTTACATAACTTTCTTTATGCTACGTACATACTCCATTTACACGTAAGCATACGAGAAGGTAAAACCGCGTCAAATTTGTACGTTACATTTTCTTCTCGTATGTATCAAGAACCAATAAAATATATGGTTCTATTCCCATTTACGATGAACACCCCACATTTTCAAAACTTGCATAAAGTTTCAACTCAAAAATGTTTAATTAAAAAACATTTCAAGATAACGATTTTTGCCTTAAACAAAGCATGTTCCAAATATCACTTATTTAAGAAAGTTCATGTAAATCGTTTTCAAGAGGTTTTGGATAATTTGTATATGAAATTTATGCAATATCTAAAACAAATATTTTTTAAACACTGCTGCAAATTTTTTATCGATTGTTATCCTCATATGTAACACTGAGTGGTAAGAATATGGTGCTAATCTCATTTTCGGCAAAATGTCCGTATTTTTGCAAATTCCAAAAATCGCAAAATACTAACTTTTGAAAACTACAAGCCGAAGTTCAAAACTCATTGCTTTTCGACAGTGAATGCTCAAGGCGACTAAATTCGGAGGACCTGATTTCTAGTCTCGATGCGGAAAAATCTTGGAAGGTCGATGGTCGATTTGGAAGGGCGAAAACGTGGGGTTTTAACTAATGCGTGGATACATACAACATACCCAAAGGGAAAGTTTTTATGACCTTTTTCCAGGTACTTGCGATTTGGCCTATACGGGACGTGGGAACGTCCAAAATACATTTCCTTTGTACTTTTTGCAATCAGCGAAAAGCGCGTGTCGTCCCGTCCCGACCGCGCAGGCATTGTGCGCGTAACCTTATGGGAGGCGACGTAATGAAGTTTCAAGTTCGAATGTCCGAGCAGTACCGACCCAGTACGCGCTAGGCTTTAGGAAGGTTCTCGTTTATGACAATACAATACTTTCAGTGACACCAGAGTTGCTGTGTTATAGCTGAATCATGTGGAAGAAATCACTTTGTGCATGCGCTACAATTTTGATTGCCATACCCCTTCCAAAACCATCGACTACCATCGCGTTTTGTTTCAGCTATCACTACTTCTTTTCGCTTCCTTCGTTCCATTGTCTATGCTGAGTCATCTCTAAACAGTGTTCCAAATATCATATACTTGGTACCAGCTGAGTTGGCTTTGGGCATCAACATATGTTACTGCACTGCCTTTGAACGGAGGTCCACGAATTCGAGTCCTGACAGTGCAAGGAATTTTGCTTGCTAAATAATTAGGTCGAATTCAGCCGCTGGCTGGAGAAGAATTCTAGCGGCTTCTGGTGTTGTCGGTAGTTTTCCATGGTTTAACCGTTTATCCGATCAACATCAGATGATTGTTATTATCCCTTACTTACTCATTCACGTACACACGGGAAGAACTTGTTCTGTCTGGGGCGTTGCTTCGCATACATGGATGAAAAAAACAAACCAGTAAGTCGGCGTGTAGGTCGGTGCTGGAACTCAGCTACGGAAGAACACGATTACTTTGCGTGCTAGCATCCTTTACACTTACAGGACTAATGACTAAAGCAGTTGATGCGCCTGGAAACACGAAATAATCGATGATCTCGAATAGTACTTGGGACAAATAGGGCTATAATATACTGTTACGAATATTGCGTCACCTGCCGAATTCGCTGCGCGTGGATTGCGTCATCTGCCGGCGCTCCTTCCCTCCCCCCCAAACTAGACGGTTCCGGACTATGCGCGAGCCGTGGGAAACGCCCAGAATGTGCCGGGTGCCTGGAGACAAGCGCCGGGCAGGTATAAATGCGCCGCTGCCGGCGGCCGCGAGTCAGTTAGTAGAAGGAGTTAGTAGAAGAAGTTAGTAGAAGCAGTTAGTAGAAGACGTGAGTAGAAGTCGGTGGGTAGTAAGACGTCAGTGAGTAGCAGAGAAGCAGTCAGTCCGTCAGTGTGTCCGAAGTGGAAGCTGTGCTGTGAAATGTGCATTGCGGTGAAGAGTGGTGCAGCGGTTGAACAGCAGTCAGCAGTCTGAAGTCTGCAGTGGAAGCTGAGCTGTGAAGGGTGCATCGCGGTAAGCAGTGGTGCAGTGGGGAAACAGCAGTCAGCAGTTTGAAGTCTGCAGTGGAAGCTGAGCTGTGAAGTGGGCATCGCGGTAAACAGCAGTGCAGTGGACCCTGGTGTGCGCAGTGAAGTGTGGTCTGCGCAAGGAATTGTGGTCTGCGCAGGGGAATTGTGGTCTGTGCAGAGAATTGGGTCAAGTGCAGTGGACCGTGGACAGTGCATCGGACTGGCTGATACTGTAGAAGAAGAGAACGGTGTAAATAAAATAGTGTGTAAGAAGTGAACTGTGTAAATAAGCCATCAAGAGAACGGAATCGTGTGTAAAGAAAAATAATTAAGTGTAATATATTTGTAAATAGACCAAGTATATTTAGTGTATGATTATTCCCGAATAAACGTAATTGTTTAAATATTGTGTTGGTTTCAATTCACCACGGAGAACGTTACAATACATAACAAACTGGAAAACTTTTATGTCCAAATATTGCTTACTTCATAAATTGTTAACAATATATTTGCGATCGCCATCCACCCTACGACGTACTTACTATGCTAAGTATAAGAGTAGTTTGATAACTCACCCGTCCGGGAAATGTGAAATATTTACGAAATAAGACTGCGTAAACGCATGAAACCTTCATGCAGAAAACTATTATGGGAAAGAAGAACAATACATCATCAGAACGTGTGGGGGCCCCTTTTTTCAGAACTTGTTTATTTTAGGCGATTTAGGAACATGGGAGTTATTTTTGGCCACCTACAGTTGTATATAATTGCATCCAGCTTTTTTAACTTGGCATCCAATTCTCGGTTGGGAAAACTTGTGGATGTAATAACGAATTTTGTCGATATTAAACTTTGTTTTTACAATTTAATTCAGCCGGTTTTTCATTTCAGCTTATTCATATACACATTTTGAAACATTAAATTTTAGTGCTGGACCGTCATTTTAGTGGCTAGTCAGATATATCGTTTGAATAGCCAGTGAACTGTAGTCTGCAGAGATCAGTTTAAGTAGCTGTAAATTATAGTTTTTTAATAGATGATGTTAGCGCATGTGATTTAAAAGAAGATGCATAGTCAATTATTGAGAAATTGTTTAAGGGAGTCTTTAGGAAATATTGATCTTATCTTTTTCGTGAAGTTTACGTTTTACCAAGTTGTAATATAGTTGTGTGAATGTTTATCTGTTTTGTGTTTTTTTTACTTTCTTCATTTTGGATTAGCATGTTACTTATAAAGCATGGAACTTTTATAAATGTTCTGAGAATTTTTTTTGTATTACTTCAATTTTAATTAAGTTGGTTCGATCAACATTGTTCCAGATCGAGCAGAAATATGTATGTGATTGTTAGTTTTGTTATTGTTTGTAGATGATTAATCCACAAGCAGAAATAAGTGGCGATTTTGCATTTATCATTGGATATAATGTAGATATTTTTGCATATGTTTTATCTGTTATTGATGTGTAGTTTCCACATTAGTTTCGTGTCTAGTAATACTCTTAAGTACTTATCAGTTTTATTTCTATTAATCCATTGTGGATTTGTGTTTTGAAAGCGGTGGAATGTAGGTCGAGAATGCAGTGGGTACAAATTTTGTCTTGTATTTTAGTTGCGTTTGTTTTTATTTTTCTGTTTGTGGCCCATTTGGTGAAATTATCTTGTACGATATGAATGTTACTAAATGCGCAATTAATGAGTGAGTGAGAGGTGAAAAGATGCTGGAGTGCCGTCAGCATAAAGGGCAGTTTCCTAGAAGTTTGACTGAAGTAAATCCGATCTATTATCCAAAAAAGTAGCGGAGAAACACAAAACCTTGAGGGACTCCTACATTAATTTCACATCTATTTGAGAAGGTTGAGTTAGTACGCACTGAAAATGTCTATTTCTTTGAAGACTTCTAAAGGAATAAAGCAGATAATTGGGAATTTCTAATTCCTGTAGTGTGTACAGAAAACATTTAGTTTTTCAAAAGCTTTCTCAATAGCTAGGAAAACTGAAATTGTTTCTTTCTTACTGTAAAAATTGTTTGCTAAAAATTCGCGTAATTGAGCAAGTTCGTGCGTGGTGCTATGTTGTGATCTGAATCCTGATTGAATTCTTGAATGGCTCTCGTTTGTTAAGTATGAAGATAATCTGTTGTGGATTAACTGTCCAAATAACTTTGCAATTGACAGTTGGAGACTGATCGGTCTATAAATTTCAGGCATGCGAGGATCTTTGCCTGGTTTAAACAAAGTTTGAATTATTGATACATTTCAATTCTTAGAAAAAATAGCTAAATCTGAGAATTAAATATGGCGGTTCATATATTATTCTTTTGAGTAGCTCTATAAGAGATGTGTTGTTAGTATGGTCGAGGCCTGCCGATTTTGTAGCTTTCGGTTGCATAATGAAGTTTCGAATGGGAATATGAATTTGATTGTATCTGGAACGTAGTTTGGTAGCAAGATGTTTGTATGAAATGTAAATACTAAAACGATAATTAATATCTGTATTCGGGGTAAATTAAGTTAGCAGATATTTACCTATTCGCCTTAGGATGATCAGTGTGAGCTATGTAGGAGTAGTTTTCAAAGATAAAAACGCCAGAAATCTCTCTGCATAGGATTTTTATAGTGGTCCAGAGTGGTCTGCTATTACCATTAATTAGAACAATGGATCTTCGGAAGTAGTTAATCTGGACTTGATTTAGTTTATATTTAATTGTACTCGCGAGTTTGTTGATTTTCGCTTCAAGGCTATGTCTACAATTTGTTTTCCAAAGTCGTCGGAGGTCATGTTTGAGGTTATATTTTATTTGTGTCGTTGGCTACCTGATGATCTAATTCAGTGTTCGCATGTGTTTCGGATAATAATATTCTAGAGAGAATCTAAATTTATTCCAATTGATTTGTCTTTCGTGCTCCCTGGCGGTGAAGGGATCATGAAACTTCAGGGAGTTTTTTAGTTCTATGATAACCGGGCAATGGTAAAATGGAGTGACCCGAGTTCGTGAAGTATAGTTACAATCCAACCAAATAATATTTTTCTAGCTGAAATAACATAATTGAGCTGAAATTTCTTACAGAACTTTGTTTTGACGTTGTAGGAGTCGTCATAGCCAATACGGAATCAGTGGTGATCCGATCGAGATATGAAATGGTTTTCGTGATGACCTCGCTTCCTATAAGTCGAATATTTCTTACTTTTGTAAAAATTTCGAACTTTTGACCATTGCAAGACACAGCATGGAGCAGAAGTTCACATTTATTCATTGAATAACGCATACAAACTCCGGAGTGAGATATTTGTTATTTTTACAAGTTCGTGACTTAACGATGGGAACATATTTTCATGCAATACAGATATTTATAACTACAACATACGTCGTAAAAATCACTTTCATCAAGTGTCAGTATCAACAGCTCACTATCAAAAATCCACATACAATACATGTATGTTACTTTACAATGCACTGCTAGATGATATTAAACAATTAAAGTCGGTTCACAAATTTAAGTTAAAAGCAAAATCTTTTCTGCTGCATAGCTATTTCTATAAATTAGAGACTATACTGATTATCAAAAAGAAAAATAATGTTTATTTTAACAAAGCAGTGATATCTAATGAATTAGTTTACATTTGTATTGTATAATTTTTTTAAAGGCTTAATATGTTTCTAATAAATAATATACTTCAGCTTCCGGGTCTATGACCCCATCTCGATAAGGATTTGTCCAGTTTCCCTGATCCATTGAGCAAATGCTGAGATGACCCCTTGTTTTGCTTCTCTAAATGTAGCTTCACTATGCGCACGTTTTATTGAACTCTCCTTTTGTTTGCGAAAATGACTATTTTTCAAATATTGCTAATCTTGCGATTTTTAATATTTATTTTTAAAATTTATTTTTAAAATTTATTTTTATTTATTTGTGTTAAACTTTTACTCATCTTTCAACTATTTATAGTTAAAATGTCGGGAAGGGATTCTAGAACTCAAGAAAACGTGCGCAGATAATATTTTCCCCCCTACGTCACATACAGTTTTTGCTGTTTTTTGACTGAATAAATCTAATCTAATCTAAATAAAATACATTGTTGTGTACTACATTATTGTGTACTAGCGTTTAATTTTTTTATGTGAAAAACTAATTATTTTCAAAACTTTTATAATTAATTCTCATTATTATATTTAATACTATTACATTCTTGTGTAAGCATAAAGCTTTTAGCCACCATTTCGAGATGAATACATTTATCATTGCTTTCTCTACTCTGTATCTTTGTTGTTTTTTGTATCATCTCTGTTGAGATTTCATCGTGACTTAAATGAAAACCGAATTACCTGAGAAAAGTTTGAAAAATTACATAAAATTACTTTTGTGTGAAAATGCAGAACCGCTGTGGTTGTTTCTACAAAAATATCAAGAAATATTCAATGTGTATAACAAGTTTAAATGATTGCAAATCTTTGTTTAAAGAATGTCGTCAATGATTGATACCAATAGTCACCAGTAGACAGCATCATGCGTAATACATCACCTGCGTATTTACTCTACGGATGATATGCAGTCTCCTCGAGCGACGATGATCTTGGAGGTGCTAGACACCACATGGGGTGAGGCTCATGTTCGGGAAATTTATGGGCTGGGGTTTGATGAGGGTGTGTTCGGGGAAGGGGGAGCTGGGACGGTCGTGTAGGTTCAGGAGACGGATGCCTCCAGCCGGAAGACCATGGCCGCCGGGGGTTTCAGCAGCTCGGCTGTCAAAATTAGCTGCTATCTCCCTTCGCTGTCATCCGTTCACCCGTCGCGCGTCACCACTGGCCCCTCCCCCGCCCCTCTCTCACGGCGCGCGTAACGCGCCTCGCCTCACCCCCAACCCTTGCCCTTCCGTGTCAGCTAGATGAGGAAGGGCTGCGGGCACTGCGGAGTGGGGCTCTTCCAACGTTTTTCGTTTTACGCAAAGGGGAAAAGAGAGCCCTAGTATTACTCACTCTCCACAAAAATGCAGATCTGTTTTATGGTATCTCGAGTATAATTTTCCGTTCCCACCCTCTTCTTTCACTGTTACGAAAAATCGTTCTCAGATAATATTTTCTCAGAAGGTTAGTAGTTAATTAAATTTTGATTTCAGTTATGTAAGAGACTTTGCAACTTTCTCTTTAGGAAATAGATGACCCCTTAATTTAAAAAACAATATGGAAAGTAGTATGTGTTCTTACAGGTATGTGAAACAATTTGGAGTTCAAAAACAGATCCTCGCCGCAAGGAGTCCCGTGGCGAAACCGTTGTTTCGTTGGGATCTTCCTCGGGCTGTCGCTGTGTATCACTTTGCTGCCATCTCTTCCCCTGACTCTGCTCCCGACTCCGCTCCCGACTCCGCTCCCGACTCCGCTCCCGACTCCGCTCCCGACTCCGCCTCCCGGACTCCGCTTCCCGGAGCTCCGCGGTCCCGTTACTCCTGCTCGCCGAACTCCGCTGCCCGATTCCGTTCTCCCGCCATGTGCCTCGCTCCGACATAACCGCTCCGACCTTCGCTCCCGACTCCCGCTTCCCGACGTCCGCTTCGCCGACTCCGGGGTCCGACTCCGCTCACCAGCAGACTCGCTCCCGACTCCGCTCCCGACTCCGCTCCGACTACCGCTCCCGGCACTCCCGCTCCCGACTGCCGCCTTCGCCGACTTCCGGCTCGTCCTAGCTTCCTCGCTCCCGACTCCGCTCCCGACTCGGCTCCCGACTCGCGTGCTTCCCGACTCCGATCTCGAACGCCGTCCAATCCAGTAAATTCTTTCCCACACCCGTGGAGTCCGCTCTCGCCCACACACATGCACACACCTGGTTCCGGCTTCAATTCCGTGTCTGCTTGGCATAATGAGAGCACCGCTCCGCCGCATCCCCACGCTGCTATATATTCCATCAGGCCTCACCAGCGTCGGGCGTAGCGGCGAGGACGGTGAGACTGGAGATACGCAAAGAGGAGAGTTTAATGAAACCCCGTACGAGGGCGTGGAGAGAAATTTGCAGTTTTGCGAAACTCCCTCGTCAGCCAGCTCGGGGACCGCTAACCCACGCACTCTCTCCCCCGCCCGCCGGTCCCCCGCGCCCTCGTGACGCCACCGCGAAAGTGGTGGAGGAGCGTTAGGGAACCGCAAGAAGATCTGAGTTGCGCATAAACTTGCTTTATTTCCCTTGTGATAATTACTTGAGAGGTGGTTCTCTGTGTGCGGCCGAGGGTCATCAGCAGTGCCAACCTGTCTCCGTGCCTCGCGTCGGTCACGCGGGGCAGCTGCTGCGGGCGCTGAAAAGGTGAGAGGGCGAGTGGGAAGGCGAGGATGTGGCGTCGAGAGGCGTGCGGCGGGGCGGGAGCGGTGTGAAGCGAACGTGGACGGGGTGAGCGGCCACAGATGTGTGGCTATGGGTACTCAGCGCATTAACAAAACGATTAAACCCTGACTAAATGACTTTGCAAATATGTCGTGTACATTGGAGCAGGGCTTTGAGCTTACGATAAAGGAACTCCGATTTCACTTGAAAATAAAGTCTAAGCAAAGTAGGTGAAGGCATTTTTCTTCCCAGAATAGCGCCATTATTCGGAGTGTAAAGTAGTTATATCCGAAAAAATCCAAATTATATTTTGAGTAAAAAGATAAATATAAAAAGCCAATGTTACCTAACTAATCGGCGGTTAGAGCCGAAACTCCGCCGTGTAAAAGGGTCCAGGCCGCAACGTCGGACCAGGAGTTCCGGTTCGAAAAGAAGCCTCTGCACATAGAATTCTCCGCTGTTTCATTTCGGTTTCTCAGAGAAATGCTGCTATCTGAAAGTTATAGTTTCCGACCAATGGAAATCGCCGTTGCACACATTGCTGTTTGGGATGTTCCTTTCCAGTATAAAACAGAATACTAGTGTACAGTACTATGCGCGCACGTTTTCTTGATCGTCAGGCTCCCTAGTCCTCGCTCAGTCCGGCACAGCATGGCACAGATAGCATTTCTCAGAAAACCTGCGATAAATGGAGGGTTATATATAATATATGTGTATTATTCATGCAGTATTATACATACTCTATGTGTATACGGTAAACAAGAGGAACAATAATATCCCTTGCATCTCCTCAACCGTGCAAGATACGATGATGCCGTTTGGACAGTCGATTGCAGAATCTGGGGCTACTTGATTACAGCATACTTCATCTTTGCTAAGACACAAAGTCAACTTTTTTAATGGAACTTAATGCATAATTGTAGCGTATCGTAAGCGACTTAAAAGACCGTTTCAAATATGTATACATCGTTGTTTTCAAACGAATCGTTTTTTAGAAATCATTGTGTTTTTGTAACGTATTTTTCCACCGAGGCGACGATTTTCCGTTCGACCTTTCCTGCTAACTAATTGGGGAACTTGAAGAGTACGTCCTTCAGACAAGCGCCCTCGTTTATTTGAGCACAGTGAGAAGTCCTTTCTTTGATACTATTTCTGCCGAAAGATGACTTCGTTTAAGGGAGACTCAAATGCTGCATAAAGGATTCAGGAAAGTTCTTATTTTGTCACTCAAATACTATTGTGTTACTTTGACAACTGTGGCAACGTATTCTGTTATAAATTGTAAGTAAATAATACAAAAATAAATGAACAATATCTCATTAATAATAATTTATTTGTAACCAAACATCACATACAAGAATTCTGTATGCAGCATTTGAGTCTTCCTTGGACGGAGTCATATTTTGATGAAATTAATATACGAGAAAGTAGTTGAATTGTGGTCAAATAAATGAGCGCGAAGTTCGCCATTTAGTTAGCAGGAAAGATCGAATGGAAAAATACGTTACAAAAACACATCGATTTCTAAAAAAGATTCGCTTAAATGCGAAGATGTTCACATATTTGAAATTTTATTTTTAAGCCCATTACGATACACTAAAAGATAGCATAGGGTTCCATTAAAAAACAAAGTTGACCTTTTATCTTTGTAGTAAAAATTAGTGCAAAGGCGAAGTTCATCTTCCCCAAAAAGCGACAGTTGGAAGGGCTGCTATTACTATTTATATATACTATTTTTAACAGGTTGTGTACGAAATATATTTCGCAAACACTGCCGAATGATTCGCTCATACTTCCTAATGTTTCCCACAATATTAGAATGAAAAACATTGCTATCTCGCTGACACGAAACATGCACGAGACACAATGTTTCTTGATAGGCGTGTAAAAATGATCCAATGTCGCGCTTAGTGTCGGAAGTCGTGTCGGCCCACAGCCTTCTCTATCCCTTGTTAGTGCCACTTAACGCCGATCGTGGTCTTACGACACACTATTTTTGCTCGTAACACTTCTCCTGATTGTCGGAAGGAATTCAAAATTTCATGTATCTGTTTCCGTAGGACATCCCGAGTTTTGCTTAAGTCCTTCCCAAACACACGAACAAGCCTTTATTAGTCTTGTGAGATGATGTCTGTAGGTCATTTGCTCAGTAGCGTTCGATGCAAAACATTGTGACAGACTGCTTAAAGATCGAGATGTGCAGGATAATAGAAACTGATTCTAGGAGAATTCCAGGTTCAGATGTTCTTCCCGAACCGGATTTTTTTGATGTTAAGGGTTTATGTGTAGTACACTCAAAATCAAAATATACATTTCAAACTCGCAGTGCTTCGAGTTCAGGCAGATCCATGGAGTTACCAATTTTGGAAAAACTCGACTAAACGCATTAGTGCTGACTAAGCACAGACATACATTTTGCCGTTAAATCAATTTATCGGTATCAAGGACCCACAAAATGTGGATTCTGACTAAACATTGTCTTAGAGAAAGCTATTTAATACATGTAGGAAGAAGATTTATCTACTTCTTTGATATCAGTGCATCTCAATGCGAATTTTTATGTCAAAAACTCGCCAATTTTAGCCCCAGCATTTCAATACAATATGTTTACCACGTAAGTGCTTATTATGGTCAGAAAATAAAAGCTAATATCTCCGATGTAAAAGGTAATCCTACGTGGTTGGTGCCACTGAGAACACAGTTTTCTGGAAGCATAAATCACAAAAGCTATTACAAAGATGATTAAGTAATTTTGTATTGAATTTGCTAATAGGGATAGTAGTTGCTGTGTACGCGGTCGACATCCAAAATGCACGCGACAGCAATTCGGGCAGCGGTCGATAGGGCGCAGCACTGTCATGCTGCGACCAGACGACCTAGCTGCTTCACCAAACACGTCATTGTCCGACTCCCGGCTGGAGGCGCCTTTAAATCCGGCGACTTTGCCAAGCAGAGTCAGCTGCAGTCGGTCGCTGCAGCAGCTCCAATGCACGTCATAGCGCGTCACACATCAGGAGTGGCCGCGCTAATCTGCGTGGAGCCCTCTCCGCCAGTCGCAGCCGTGAGTCTCAGCCGACGTCGTTGGGCATCACACGTTTAGAGCGGCCGCAGAAACCAACGCCGAGATCACGCCCTCGCCGACAGTCGCAGCCGTGAGCCTCAACCTATGTTATAGCGCGTCGCCCATCTGGAGTGGACGCGTTACGCTACGTAGAGAACACGCAGCTCGCCAAGAGTCAACCGGTCACCATTACGCGGCAGAAGTGGATCCTGGACCAACAGCCTCACAATTCAAAATTACGTCTTCACGGCCACAGACTACAACTTTAAATGTCTTTGTCTTATGCGCCCGCATCTCATGAGAACCCATGTAAATTTCTTGTGACAAATAAACATGTCTTTCTGAAAGGACTTCATTCTCATTTGTAAATACACGACAGAAATAATAGGGACTAATTCTTATAAGTTAAATTTCATTTAATTAAGAAAAATCTTTATTGACTTGTGTTATCAGGGTGTACGAATAAGTTTGTCCTTCAAACAAAACACGTCTAGAAAGTACATTTTGTGTTTTTATTGACTCGTAGATGTATTTCATGATTTTTGTAACCATTGCGATGGAATTGTAAAAGAGTTTGTTTAAGCACTTGACATGTGCACTGCAATGTATTTTTCAAGATTATACTTCAAATACAATGATCAGCATACCTACAAAATTATTACTTAATAAACGCTTTATAAAACTAAACAGTTTAATATTTCAAAAAGTATAAAGGGAGGACAATTCTTAAGAAAATTCTCGAAAATATGTCCCTCTCTACTCGTGAAAATATTTTCCTGGTTCCTTGGGTTGTGTTGTTGATGGATTGTAGAGTCAGTTTGCTTATAGACTTTATAATAGCTATATTTTTATAATAGCATTATCATTATCATCATCATCATCATCATCATCATCTTCTCCTCCTCCTCCTCCTTCTTCTTCTTCTTCTTCTTCTTCTTATTATTATTATTATTATTATTATTATTTGGTCGCGAATATGCCATCGCAGAAATGCACCTGCACTTACCGAGCCTCAGTATCATTTATCCCGTGTCAAATGCATGTGATTCCTTCTTGCCCCGCAAGAAGCGGGGCTGAATCCAATTTTTATCCCCCCTGGATTGCTAGTCCCGGGGGATGGAAGATGGAATGATGATAATAATGACGGAGGAATTGGCGACATACACAAATACACTACCATACTGAAGGTGTGACTCGAACCCGGGATCCTTCCGTCCAAGATCGCTACAGCACTGCTTTATCTATCTCAACTATGCGGACCGGCGTCTTTTTGTCGCGAATTGTTCAGGAACGGATTACGCAAATGTGCAGTTGTTCCCAACAAGATCCAGTCATATTTTTCCTGGGGGTATGCATGTAATTTGTTTTTGTCAGTATTTCAATGCTGAGTGCATTTTTACACCCCAGGATTGTTAGTCCTGGGGGATGAGGTATGGAAATGAAGATGATGGTGATGAAATAGAGAATCACAAAATTACACAACTCCAGTGCCCGAAGTGTCATTTTCGGGATCAGTCCTGTAGCTGATATTATTATATGCACACGTGTCACTTTACTGAAGTTCCACTGAGTTGAAAATTCGTGAGCAAGATCGGTATACTTCTGGATATTCTCTTGATATTTTCCCGATATGTTGTGGGTATTGATATATCGATAAGGAAAACCTGTTGATGGTTTCTATCAATGTAAGTTATATCGGGTCTATTGCCGCTGACGTGTCTGTCCCAGTAGAGTGTGTGCTCACTATTTCAAGCACATTCTGAGGCACATATTTATAATACGGAAAAGGCAAATAAGCCCGTTTTCAATGCCAATAATTGGTGGACCTGCTTCGCCACATCATCATGCCTCATTTTGTTTTCCAACTGTGCGTGGCTGCTACATCCACTTTTCACGTGTTGGATAGTTTCGCTTGCAGCCTCACATCTTCTACACGAGTCGAAATGAATGGTAAAATCTCTCAGAAAGTGTTTTCTGTAGTTCAATATTTGCACCACTCGGTCCTGGATGGCTATCATGATGTCTCTGGAAAGAGATCGCCGTGCTGGAGCCATGCGTTCGACGCAGAGATGTCGACTTCCGGTTTACTCAGCTCGTGGGGGTACCTTCCATGCAATGCCTTTAATATAAGGTTAACCTTTCTATAAGGTTATCGTCTCTTCCGTTTCAGTGATTGGCTGAACAGGCGGATCAAGCTTTTTCAAGTTCAGATGACTATAGTTATAACAACTGCGCTCATTGCTCGCTGATCTCCAAGATGTTCCAAGAAGTATCTTCTGAGTGATGCAATTTGAGAGCTGTGTATATTTATGAGATCTACAACAGCTAGCCCTCCTTGCGATCTTGGAAGGGTAAAACGCTCAGTACTTAGGGATGATTTTTTTGATGTTGACTCATAGCGGTTCGAATTGTCCTCTGGAGGTTGTCGAGGTAGGTATTGCTCCATTCAATAACGCCAAAGGAGTACGTCAGCACTGGAATAATAAATGAATTGATGGCCTGCACAAGGTTTCTAGCAGAGAGTTGAGTTTTTAACCATCCATGCAATCGTTTACAGACTTCAGTTGGTAGTATGTTATTAGTAACAGTGTGTTTGATTCGGAGGGTCTGTTGGAAACCCAAGTATTTGTAAGTTTCATGGGGTTCCATGAAGGTAATCTTTGGTTCATTATCATTTTCCAAAGTTATAACTTGCATATGATCCCGAATGATTCCGAATGATCCTGCACTTACCCAAACCAAATTTCATCTTGATGTCGGCAGTGAACTTCTCCGTCACGTTTATTAGTTGCCGCATATGATTATCAGTGTCTGCATAGAGCTTCAGGTCATTCATGTAAGGAAGATGTGAGACACGAAGAATAGTTGAGTTCCCTTTTTCAAGAGCGATGACATAATTAGATGAATTTAGTAGAGTAGACAGGGGATTCAAGGCTAAGCAGAACAATAAGAGGCTTAAAGAGTCACCCTGGAAAATCCCTCGGTGGATGTGTATATGTGGATGAATAATAAATTTCCCAAACGAATCTCGTAAAAATCGGCCCTAAATAAACATGAATAGAAAACAAGCTGACATTACATTGACCGTTTTTTTAATTAGACGTCTTCTCTTTGAACGGTTTCTGATATTCAAGAATATAAATTATGGTGGAAATTGTAAATTAATACGGAAAGAGATATTTTAAAGAAGTGTCTCTATCGCAAAGACGAAATGCACTCGTTAAATATTTTTTGGTTGAAAGTTACGCTGATACATGTTGAATGTGGGGTCAAAAGACAGTGAAAAGCAAGGAGGGGGGGGGGGGGTTGGGATGCAAGAAACAGGTGGGAGGTGGCCATTAGTTGCCGTTGGGCGCGCATGCACATGTACGGAGAACGCTAGCTGCTTCCCAGCCGGAAGGAATGAAGCTGCTCAGCGAAAATCTGTAGAGGCGGCGGCGGCGGCGGTAGCGAAGGCGGCGGTCGCGATTTCATTACTAGCACCGCGCTTCCCATGCCTCCGCCCTCGCTTCGCCCTCGCTCCGCCCTCGCTCCGCCCTCGCTCCGCCCCCGCCTCCGCTTCCGTCTCCGCCTGTGTCTGCGGCTTCGTCCTGCCCAATCCACACAGTGCGCCGAAACGACACCAAAAGCTACAGACAAAAGCTGACGTAACGGATTTTTGTGATTTCAAAGCAAGTGCTTCAACCGGTAAATACGTGACCTGTATAGTAGTAAAATTATCACTTTCGTGTTTGAGTGGATAATGTTTTTTAATCAAAGATCCAGAGGTTCTTAGGTACCCATCCGGAGGTGCAGAACCCGAAGTACAGATCCGGCGGTTCAATATAATTGTTTTCGTGGTCATTTTAAAGGCCTCTTCCTTAAGGTTATGTCTAAAAACTGGTGCACTCAACCCCGTGAATAAAAATTCCAAAGCTAATTAATGTAGTGCCATCATGTCACTAAAATCAAGTTGAGTCCAAGATCCACTCTTATAAAGTCATGTTTGTCAATAGACTTGGTAATCGATTGGATAAATCCTAACTAAAACCGAGATAATCCGCTGCGGATAATGGTGATAATTGTTAAGCAAAGGGAAACATCATTATATTTATCCGACAATCCATTGATTAATCTACGACCACCATTCATTGTTTTATGTAATACCACTGCTGAATGAAAGGAGAAGATTTCAATTAAATCTCCACGTATTATTTGTCATTCCCGAGAGGAAAGACATTCTTTTCACAATGACAGTATGGAGAATTGCTATTTGAACTAATTTGCTACAGCGTTTAAATCAACATTTGTGCAGAGGCTTATTCCATATCAGTAGAAAATGTAAAATAAAATATGTCATGAGTAGCAAAAAAAAAAATAATTAACTGAGTGATTGGTTGGTAAACAAAAAATTAATTGACAAAAAATAATTATTTAATGAGTAGTTTCGTTTCTTAAATACTTTATACAGTTTCTTGTCTATTTTTAACTGTCTTTTTCATAATGAGAGATTTGTTAATAAACATGTGTATTCATTTTCCTCTCACGCTCAGAATGAAATGCATTACAAAGTTTTCATCTCTTTTGTAGTACCTCCTTTTATGTAGTTAAATGGATAAATTAAGTTTTTATGATATGATTGTTATCTTTATGTAATTTTTTCAAGTTGTTGAATTGAATTCGGATGACGAATGCGCTGCTTTGTTTATTTAACTCGTAAAAATATTTTAAATATATCAACTAGACATATTGCCTGTTGAGAATCGTGAATGTTTCCTTCACGTGCAAAAGAGGCTAAAATACATCTCATCTCCTTGGTTTCAGAATTTATTTTACTAGTGTTTGTTTTGACGCTAAATATGTAGTTTTAAATAACGTTGAAACGCCATTTCTTCAAATAATGAATAAGGGGCTTATGCTTCTATGATTCTTAACGGGTGATATGAAATTGCCTGATTATGTTCTAGGTGTCTTATATTTGTTCTTCAGAGCGCCATATAATTGTAAAAAGTCGAACGTTAAGAATGTTGGCTGACGTAGTGCCTTTAATTCCTTTGTGTCATTCGACTATTAAGATTATTGTGGACTGCTTTAGAAATTATTAGGCAATATTTAGACAAAATCTTTTCTGAAACTTGAGATGTAGAGGGTGTTTTACATTATTTACATTACGAGAAAAATAACCTTGCCTGAGTGTAGTGAATGCGTTGGTTACGTACTATGAACCGGCATGGCATTGACAAGTCAAAGTAGCAGCTAAGCACTGAGTTTAATTTATCAAATGAAAGACAGTTACACTCGAATGTCATGCGATCCAGATAATGAAGGAATAGAAACAGTGATAAAAACCGGCCTGGCCTTTAGTAGCCGGCCAGGCCTTTAATGTAGGAATAGAAAGAGTGATAAAAGCCTTAGCAGATGTCGCTACGGCTGGAGGGCTATACCTGCTTCGACTTGATGGGTCGGGGTTTTCAATCAGGCATCGATAGACCCACCTCGGGCATCGATGTTTGTATGTGTTCGTGTTGTCCTTGCGTGTTCTACCTACAGTTCCCCTTACAGTTAAGACAATCACAGAGGTCGCAGTATGATCTAGATGTTAAAAAGTGACCTTAAAAAAAGTGATAAGAATAGAAATAAAAGTTGGGATTGAAAAACAATGGAGATTTGAATTGAAAAATATATATAAATTTGATAGGAATATTAAAAGGGCTAAAACTAGAAATATAGATAGAAAAAATGGAACTGACACTAAAATAGGAAAGAGACAGGACTCCAAAAGTGTAACAGAAAGTAACCAGCACTACTTTATCGCACATAAATAGACATCGGGTTGGAAAGAGACAAAGAAAAAATATTATAAGGAAAAATATCTTCTTGCACTTACAAGAAATGTCGCTGAGCGTAGAGAATGCGTTAGTTGGAACGGGATTGGAATCAAAATAGAAATAGAAATAAATATAGAAATAAGAATAATGATAAGTGTCGTTATCTCGCACTTCCTCTCCGATTATTGCGCATTTCGCTCTAGTACGCTGTCCATTGGGGATTCCTGTTACGTGCCCCTTGCGCCCATTCGC
>BOPP01000083.1:2818593-2847477 GCA_017312745.1 Gryllus bimaculatus
GTGCGAAGCGGGTTCGTAGCGAGACAGGGTAAGGGAAGGGGTGTGAGAAGGCCGGGGCCAGGGTAAGGCAAGGATTAGGGGCAGACAGCTTCACAAAAGGAAAGAAAAGGTGTACGGAAAGAGGTCAGTGCCGGTAGGATGGAGGCAATGGTAACAACAGTGAACAAAGAACGAAATGAGAAGGGGGAGGTGAAAGAATAGGACCCACAAAGAGAAGATAGCGTCCCACGTTCTCTTCTCAGCGAGGGCTTTCTGCGAAGCTCACGTAATGGAACCAGCGAAAATGTGCAAATTTATTGTCATTGATTTCATTAGTTACGCATACTGTGTTATAGCCAAGTAAGGCGTAATGAAATTAAGTCAATTCCCTTGAATAAACATTTACTAAGCAGTACTGCAAATTGATGGGGTTGCTGATGGATCCAAAATTAATGCTATAGAGGAGGCATGAAAAACTAAGATACAATTGCTTTTAACACTCATCATTGAAATATTTTCTTTTCGCTTTCTTGTCATCCTACTTACTTTCGTAATGAAGATAAAGTATTGTAATGCTGCAGCGGTAAATGACGTTTTTTTGTCAGAAAAACTTGTATTGTGAGACCCTGATATCGAAGAAGCGATAAATCCTGTTCCTATACGTATTAAATAATTGCGTTTACGGCTTTTCTTGATGTATCATCAAATTATATTCGACCATTTTGGATACTTACGAGATAAATTAAGAAAATTTACGTGTTTTTTATATTAATTTGGAAGAACTGGGAAACTTGTAAAATGGCAGAACCTGATTTTAAAAATGTAGGTAACATAGTCAGCAGTTGAAATATTCAACATTTTACAATGTTAATGTATGAATAATGATACCAAGAAATATGGTTGACGTCATTTGAAAACTAGGAATGTTCGCTCCCGAGGTATGGGTGATGTAGTACTTATATGGGGAAACTAATTACAAATTGTATTATTTAGTATTGCTGACAAAATAAGAACCCTCTCTGTGCAAAAATAGAGAACAACAAAACGTGCCAATAGTAAAGCTACATTTACAGTACAGTGGAAAGCAATGGGCTTTGATCTCAGCATTAGCTCCATGGATTAAGTGGACAAAACCCCCTGAGTGAATAAAATTATTGAACCTGAAGCTGAAATACAATACTTGTTACATTTGCCGGGGTCTCGGAATCATAGAGAATGTAACGTATGTGAGAGGGAGCGATCAACCTATTGTCCAGAGTCTGAGAATGGAAGTGGTTGGGAAAGGATCGTGCGATTTTTAAGGTGCTTCTGCGGTATCTCCCAGTAGTTGATACAAAGAAACGACCGATTCGAAATTGACTTCACCTGACTGCTTCATATTATGATAAGTCGAGTTTGATATCGTATTTTTGTGAAATTGGAAAAAACATTTCCTTCAGGATAATGCCTAGGTGCCCCATGATAGAAAAGTTTCAGTACACACTGCCAAAGACTGACATGAGTGCGCGCCTACTAACACGCTACGATGGGAAAAGCCTGTTTCAACGTAAGGTAGAGTAAATTTATTCAGGAAAATGCGAAAACTCTTTGCTTGTACTCTTTTTGTTCAATAAAGCATTGAATTGTAATTGTCCTGTCCTTTGTTTGAATTGTCATTCCTCCTGTCATTTGATTGAAAAAGGCACATGTCTAATTCAAAAAATCCATAAAAAGCGACCTTTTTACTTTCTTCCCTTATTTCGTAAGAGTATAAACCACTGTACGCTGGAATATCCGTAAAACAGATATTTTGACAGAATAACTTATTGTCGGGCGATTGTAATGAAAATAAGGATAAAGTTTCTTTCTATACGTAATGAATTACTTCTAATATGATTTGTAATCAAAGTTCATGTTTGTGTGTCCTTGATACCGATAAATTAATTGGGGGCAAAACGTCTATCCATTTGTTCTGTCTCTCCAATCTGTGCATTTATCTGTCTGTGGTCAAAAATGGCGACGATTTTCTCCAAAATTGATATTACCTGATTGATCTGAACAAACTCCAGGATTTGGGAGTTGCTAACGAATATTTTTATTTTTGAAGGAACTTCACACGAAGTCTCAAAAACATTTTCAAAATGTTCTCAAGAATAGTTTTTCGATTGAACGTGGTTCTCGAATAACGTAGGAATGTCGTAGGTCCCATTTTCGATGAGATACTCGAAGTTTTCATAATTGCACATGTTAAAATTTTTTGGGCGACTCCCTACAACTAAAATATTGAAGAAATAATTTTTTTCCTTAGTAATAAATGTTGTTGAAAGACATCTTGAAAAAATGTCATATAACATTTTTCGTGCGTAAAAAATTGTGTGAAATATAGGCCGTTTTTGATTATTGTTTTCTCAGAAACGATTAAAAATTATTTACTCTAAATGTTTTTATCGTATTTATGAAACGACTGCATTTTGAAAATTTCAAAAATTTATATTGCAAAAGTACAATATTGAAGATACATATTTTGTTTTAAATGATATGTGTCCTAAAAAATAAGATCTTTAAAAAATAGTATGTACATTTTTTTGAAAAAGTAAGCACGTTTACTGCTTGAAGTTAATGCTATTTTCAGAAGAAAATTTTTTTCAAATCGGCTCCAAACTATTTGTTTACTTTTTCAATGAATAATGCAAAAGATATTCAAAAATAGCGCATGTCTCATTTCCTTTGAACTCTGAATTTTTGAAAATTGTAAAAGGTACAAATAATGCGAGAAAGTATGTAGTAGTGTGTTAAAGCACTCATTTATTGTAAATAAATCAAATTCATCTGAAAAGAGTATTTTAGACCTTTCCATGATGCAATAAAAATAATTTAATTTTTTCTACACTTGTATGAAAATGAACGATTCTACTCCCAGATACGCAAGCATGAAATAACACATGCGAAAAGGCCTCTTTTGCACGTCCTCACTGCACATTCCCACTGTTCATTTTCACTGCTCGCCCTTACTGCCCATTCTCACTGCCCATCCTTATTGCCCGTCCTCACTACCCGACCTCACTGCCAGTCCTCATCATCATTTTTTACTGCCCGTCCACACCACGCATTATCACTCATTATCTCCGCTAGTCACATTTGTCGTAGTTTGCTACTGAGTCACGAATATAACACTCCCAGCGTGCGCATCTAACAACAGTGGAGTGTCGATTTCGCTTATCAATATCCACCTATTATCCGTAGGTGTAATTGAATGCTCGTTTCAGTTTCAGGGAAGGAACACGTAAGGAACAACAATTAATTTATTTACATGTTTTGACTCCATGTACTTACTGTAACAGAACTATTCACGAATATAGTACTTTACTTTAGTAAAACCTTGACACCCAGAGATGAAGAAATCATGATTTGAGCATATACTCCAATGATACGACCATAGAAAAATATCTTCAAATAGTTTAACTAAATGATTGTTATTGCTCGACCTAAAATTTATTTTACTGAACCGTATTGGTTACCACCAAAAAGAGATCTAAATCTCTATTGTAAGAGGGTCATTTAGTACAAAATATCGAAATATTTAAAAAAAATTAAATAGTTGTGAATCTTCTGTACAATTGGGAATTCCGATTTATGCCCTTTCCGAAATAACCGATAGCATTTAGGATTGATAATACAATTTATTACGAGTAGCTTTTATATATGTGTCTTCGTGAAAATAAATTGCAAAAATAATATGAAAATTGTTTTATATATTTGCTTTGAGAAATTCTTTTTAGGAGATAGCATAATTTGCTGCCTGAGAAATAATATTTGGTTTAAATTATGTATTTCAAAGTAATATGTGATGTATATATGATATGAATAGAGTATTTCTCAGAATAAATGGAACCAACTTCTAGGGCATGTAGGGAAAGGGTTCGAAAAGGATCGCATTCTATCTTTGAAATTGATTGATGTTTCTGAGTACCTCAACTGCTATGTTAGTCCTGTTAGTGAGTAAATATTTGGTCATGGAAGTTGGCAGTGTTATGCTAGATGGTGATACCCGGCGCCGACCTACACGTTGATTTGCGGAGTGTTCCCTCTTATAGGTACCTCCCTCAGCTGGTATAATGACGAATAATAGGTGAACACGCAGATTACCCGAGAAGTCGTTGGCTTCCACGGCCAGTCATGCAAATGATCTTGGCTGTTCGAGTGATGCTGCGTCAAAGGCTGAGATGCCGACGTTTCGACCATCTTGTCGTGGTTTTCCTCAAATCTGTCTACCCGGACAGCCAAAATCATGTGCACGCAGGTTAACCGATTACTATCTGTTGGATATAATGACTGTAAATCCCGACGTGTTGATCTTTCATCTTATGTGCGGTACAAAAGTGGAAACAATATGTCGACAAATTGGATGAAATTTGAACTATTACGTTAATTTAAAAGCGCAGGTATTACTGGAATTAAGTTGTACCAAAAACAAATTCAGAATTATTATGGACGTAAAGTGCATTCAAATATAGTCGACTAGGTTTAAAAAAATGCTTTTAGAGTTTGAATTGGACCTTCACTTACCCTTACTGGAACAGCAGTGCACGATAAGTTACCTACCATCCAGGGGCAAATGTCACACGCGCAAATTCGTTACGTGGCATTTTCCACTACAAGTAAGTCGATGATTTAGGAAGGGAAATGAGTTCTTTTTCCGTAGTTATTAATAAAAAAACAACTTGATAGCATCCACAGTTGGTATGTGAGACATTTATGTTCTACACAAAAGTTGTTTAACATGCTGTTTTTGATTGGTTGACTATTCTGTAACTTCAAATTTGCATTTATGTGATATACAAACCCGTTTTTATACCGTGGACGTATTTTCTTTATAAAAAAATATATGAAATAATAAAAAAAACTTTTTTCTTTATTTTTGTACTTATGAAACAATATAACCATGGGTTAAATATATAATGTCTAACGATAATAATCTAGTCCAATACTTCTTTCTCTTTTCAAACATTAGAATTTTTAGTTGGCAATAGAACACATACGTCAAGTTGTACAAGTTCCCCTTTTACATTAATCTATAGCTTGAAGAATAACAAAGAAATGTGTATTACACTATTTTTACGGAAGAAGTGGAATTTTTCCCTTTTAAAGTATCCAATTCAAGTTCATTGACAAGAGAACGGCTCTGAGCGGGAGGTACTAGGTTTCGAGGTCCGACAGTGGCGAAATTTCGTCACTAGCTACAACTCTAAGCAGCATTTACGCCCGCAGCACGCAGGAATCCTAGCGTCCGGTTGCTCTGATCCGTAGTTTTTCGTGGTTTATTTGATGAAGATAAAACGAATGCCAGAGTGGTACCTTAATAAACGGAACACAGAGTGGACGCGTACTTTCCTTCGTCTTCCTTGTCCTCTCCTATTCCCTGATTTGCCCACGCTTAGACTATCATGAACTACACTACCACGCACGTTGGGACACCATATGGACGCTTAGAGCTTTTCCCGACTGGGGCTCTACTGGGGGCATACCTGGAGAAGGAAAACATCCACAGGTCTATGTATAAGTCGGCGCCGGGCCTCGCCATCGAGCGGGGGAGAAGCACCACTACCTCCACCACCGGATACATTCTGTACAATAATGGTACTAATGACATTAGCATTTGACGTACCCGGAAACATCAATCAAGATACTACAAATGTAGTCCCTGTTGGCCATGACTCGCTGCCGTTAGTCCGCAGAGCGAGTGCGCAACTAATCTCGAGGCTGCCTGACTTTGCTAAACCTGCCAATGAGGAGAGAAAACATTTAAAATTTCCATTGGCCGCTAGTCCAAACAAAACCTCCTATTAACTAAAAATATACTTTATATCTAACACTATGTAGTATATATCAGTATCCATTTTGATTATGTCTTAATACTCGGATAAATATACGTGTTTAGTTCCATTTGAAATAATAATGTGAACCTCAGTATTTCGTGAAACACAATGCAAACAACAAATAGGTGTACAGTATGTGAATCAGTTAGCTCCAATCGCTAAAGCTCTTATATGTCAAAAGTGCACTGCAATACCATCAGTCGTTCACAAATAGCAAAATGTGCTAAAATTACGTGATTTGCTCTGTAATCGCAGAAAATAGCAACAAGCAAGGTAGGCCTGGCCACTCCATAACAAGAAAAAATCGTGTTCAAGTCCAAATGTAAGCGATACAAACTAGAAAAGAAGGAGAAGAAGAAGAAGTTAGTGAAAGCAGCTAATGTCAAACACTGTGAAGCAGTACATTCTGACTTGGGGTGAATTCGCATCGCAGGTGTAACGACCCAACCGCACGCGTAGCGGGTGACGGATGGAACGGTGGCGGTTGGGATCGTCGCTTGGCTCATTTGCAAGCGTAGCTGGGGTGGGAAGCCTTCGATCATGTTTCGCAGAAGGCTGGTCAAGGTTAGCGCCGCGCAGTCTGCGCGCTTCTGAAGTGTCTGCGAACTGCGCAAGCAGTGCATTTCGACTGGAGAGCGAAGGGAAATTAGCGAACTTCCGCTTCATAAAGTCCAATGTATTTTATTTTCTTTTTCTCGACAGTATTAATACCATATCAATGTCATAATAGGTATTGATAATATATATTCAAAATAAAACCAAAAAAAAAAAAAAGGTTTTTGAAATATTGATCACCACAATCACTAGTGATTGTTGCGATCTTAACAACACTGTCAAGTACATTCTTTCGTAATTTTTTAGGTTTTTATGCGTAGCAATAAAAATGTCAAGAAGAATTAAGTTATTTTCTTTAATTAACGTGAATAAAAGATGAGATGTTAAAGTAAAACAAATGTGTAATATAAACATTTTTACATTTATTTCAACGAGTCATATTTCCGTGTCCAGATAAGCCTTTACGGCAGAATAGTTCTGTCCTTTCGTATGAGCTTTCTAACATTAGTAAACGAATTCTTCATCTGTATTCTCTGTGTGCGTATAACATTGTACAATGATAATGTATAATTAGCGCAGACATTGCGATGCCGAGGACCTTTGCCGCGGCACCACAAATGTCACTCGCCAACCTAGATGCCAGACGTCCGACCAAGTAGAATAATTGTCTGCAAATGAAAACATGGCTCGACACAGCTCATGACGATGTACTCCGCAGCCGCCAAGCTAATTTCTGGGTTTTCGGCCGGGTGCTGCGCCGGGGAAGCCGATGACACGCGTGAGCCGGGCAATGTGGGGAGCGGGGTGAGCCTGCCCGAGGCCGTATAACTTCTGCATGCGGACCTAGAGCCTGGCGAGGGAAATCCAGGCAATGGCCAAGGGACCGGGGGAACGGCGGGGACCAGGAGCGGGGGTTAATGGCGGGGGCGAGGGACGGATGAAAAGAACACGGGGGCCGCGGCCCAGCCGGAGAGGGAGGGGCGCGAGGGGGCGGGAGAAGCCCGGCCGCGGGGGAGAAGCGGAGGGGGCGGGCGGGAGTCGGGACGGGCGCCAGAAGCCAGGGGGCTTATTTTTTTCTGTTTACCGCGCGGCCGCTCTCTTGTGTGCGGTAAGGAGGCCTGTGCTGAGATCCCGTGGCGGAAGCGCGAGTGAGAGGTTGGGGAGGGGCGGTGAGCAGAGTAAGGGGCTGCGCGCGGCGTTCAATAGCGCGCGCGCAACCTCCGCCGGCTTGTTGGCAGCGCCGTCTGCCGCCGAAGCTTCCACGCGCTCGCCGCGCGATGGCCGCAAGGCGGCGGCGGACACAGCGGCAGCAAAGCCAGCGAAACGCGCGGCGAACCGGCGCCGCTCCCCGCAGGAAGCTGTGGCTGGCTTGCGCTCGTGTGTTGGTCTCGCTCCCCTCCCCGCCTTCCCGCCTCGACGCCACCCCGCCGCCATGCCGCGAGCGCCGACCACTCGCTCATTCATCCCTCAACCTGCCGCCTACGGCGCGTAGGGCGTGGCGGCTGGCTTCGGCGGGGCTCGGATGCCGCCGCTGCCGCCTCCCGCGCGGCCTTCCGCCCGCCATGGAGGGCGCATCTTGGCGCGATGAATCACGGCGCCTGTCAACAACCGCGCCCCACCCCCGCTCCACCTGCACTGGCCGAGCCAGCTTGACAGGCCTGGACCCGCCCAGGACCCCGATTTTCTTCTTTGAATTGGTATCGCAGTCTGACATTCCGGGCCGACAAGGTCACAATTAGGTGACAGCAACCGCCGGACGTGTCAACAAGCCCAACTTCTCACAAGGAAGCAGCCAATGTCGGGAAATTTCGAATTAAACCAAACTCCTTTACGCCCAGCTCATATCGTTCGTGGGCTGCAATAGTGGCACAGCTAAAAAAATACTAAATTTCAGTTAATGCTCTCTCCAGAATCGGAGATTGGTTTACCTTCCAGCAGCAACAGCAGCATATTTTACAGTACCGTTTCCCACCAACAAATGACAGAAGTGTTAATGCAAGAATGATGCACCAAAACAAAGTGAAAACTTCAAATTCATTTATCTCAGCGAGATTTTTCACGTTGTGCCTCTATTGCAGCCTAAGAGCGATATAATGCTAATTTTTGAGGCAGAATTGTCATTCGTTTCGGGGAAAAGCGTGTGAAACGCTTCCCGCGAACGGCCGACTGCGCAACTAACTGAAGTGATCAGTCCCTTTTGACGTTACTGCTGGACTAGTCAGACGCAAGGCTTGACTCATCGGTTAAATGTCCTACGTATATCCGAAATTCACTCACTGGTTCGACCCAGCGATGTATTTTGTACTGCCAAATATTACAAATGATTGAAAAATGAGCACTTGGGGGTGGATGTGACATTTCCCTCCTATTTTGTGTACTCAATATAAAATATATAGTCTATGAAAATGTTTCTGTATCTTCTAATATAAAAGACTACTTCACTACGCTGATAATTCATTTCACCATCCTGGATTCATATACCATTGACAGTAACAACACATTCGTTAGTGGAAATGCAGCTGCGGAACAAGCAAGAGCACGTTCTTCCATTGCAACCATTGTCTTCCGGACGGAACGGAATAATCGTGATACCAACTGCGTCAAAACTGTTTCTATAATGATGTAATTCTGTAAGTGGTATAATCGTAGATTTTGAATAACATTTTGCAGGTGTCTCCAAGATATTTTTTCCTCATCGAGATCTCGTGATGTCCTGGTTGCGATAATTGAGCGGCTTCTTCGTTACTTCTGCGATATCGATGACCGGGAGGCTCGACGATTTCTTCAGTACTATGCAACCAGAAGGCTCGCACTGAATGACACTGGCTCAGGCCTTTAGGATGTTGATGATTCCGAAACGAGAGCACATTTTGGCTTCCTAATGTACACTTCTATATTTAAATTTTCCCACAAACGTGTTCTGTGTTCCCAACAGATGGTCCAGGTCGCGCTATTACTCGAGCTATAAAGTCTATGAAAAGGTTTCTGTATCTTCTAAACTGTCTTATGTCAGATAACACTGAAAAGAAACAGGAAAGGTTCAAAAGACAGTTATCAAGTATTAATATATTTTTGATTCGTAGTTATGCTCGTTAAAACAACAGTAAATCATTACTCTTTAAGACAATTATAAATTTAACTTAATACACGCAAACGTATTGTTTTTAGAGCGAGTAGTGTCACATTCCGCCGAAAGCCGATTCAAGGCATAGCATTGCGATAGTAATTAAAGGTTAATAGAGTCTTCATTTTCGGTATATCATGCCATTTTTCTAGTCTGTTTTGGCGTGATAAAACGTGATAAAATGTTCCGCGAATCTGCGTAGAGACGCTCAGTTTTGCCCCTCAGTTCGTACATCTTGTCAGTCGCTGGTTTAGTAAAAGAGTCTCTGGTACAATTTAGACGTTCTAGATACGGTCAACCACGAATTCGCATGAAGAAAATGAAGAGCCGGTGCATTTCGTTCGTGAATGTTTTAGCTGCGGCTAGAGACACTCATGTTTAACCGGACAGGTAGAACACTGCTGTAAAACTCTCACGTATCTCGAACGTGTATGGGACCCTTTATTACCTTATCATAAACACTAACCGGTTGCGATAATTCAGCGGTTACTTCGTTGCTTCTGCATCATCGTTGACCGGGACGCCCGACGGTTCGATTCCAGGAGGGATCCAATATTTGATACTAGATACAGCTCGGACGTATTCAACCACTGTCCGAAAAACAATTAGAGAGTCCGGATTCTCTGACCTACAGCTTTCCGTGGTTTCTCTGACCGATTCCAGATGAATGCCTGCGCAGTATTCTAAGCAACAGGCAACGCTCGTTCTTACCTGGTTCTTCTCCCCTTTTACACAAAAACTTTCAAGCATTCCACTACAACACGTGTCGGTGATCCAGTCGGGAGCCTCGAGTTGGACCAGACGTGGTCGGGGAGGGACCTGGAAGGTAGAAACCGTGCAAGCCAACGTGTAGATTGGCACCGGATATCATGTTCCAGCGGGATGAGAACTTCGCAACTAACCGAGTCATGACATACACTATACTTAAAGGACTAATGTCCTCAGCGGGTGATGCTACTGCAATCAATAAATACTCATTCTCTCTCTCTATCTTCAACATTGCTGGAAGTGTTCAGAAAGGGCCCACACGCGCTCGCGATTGGAAGGAGCGATAATTTTACCTGTCCCTTTTTACCGTCACGAGCATTTGTGGCCACAACACATAGGAAAAACTGCCACGAACAAATCCATCGGCTCCTGGTTCTCTTCGGGTGACGTACTCGTGCTTGCCGTTCCCTTACGCTCAGTATGTGTAACCCTCTTCTAAGGACGGTGTTTTCTCCACTAACCGGCTTAACTGGTGGAGTAACAGCGTTTCGAACTGTTATTCACAAGTTCCGTTCAAATGCGATCCAAACCTTAACTTTTTAATGGCGAAATAATTCTACAAATGCCTTCCTTTGGAAGGGAAGTAAAGCTGGCTGTCCTATGTGGTAAATGTACTGTATGTAAAAGATCATCAAGCCTAGAAGATCACTCTGACCTAAAATCTAAGGCCCTGTTCTTCACCTGAATGATACTTTCTTTCACTGTTAGATTGTGAAAGGAGCGTAGTAAAATTTGTGTGGTCAGGCGGAAGAACAGGGCTGATGGCCTGAGCGCGCCATGTAAAGTGTCATTGAACTGAATAGGATCCTCTGCAGGGGATCGCTTACACGTAGGATCCTCTACAAGGTATGCAACGACGCCCACTCGCTAATCTAGACAAGACTAGCTTCGCCAGGACGAAGGCGGGCCAGGGGCCAGGGGCGACAAAGAGACAGTCTGACGGGCCGTCGTCGACGCGCCGTTCGTCGTGCCGAGAACATGAGCAGCGGGAAGGCTGGTCCGGAAGTATTAGACGTCTGTGGGTACCGACCGTTTGCGGAGATACCATGGACGGGCAAAGCCGTTACGTGACCCAAGCTTGTAATACTAATTTAATAGATACTCCATAAAAATGTAATGTAATCAGTTCTTTTGTCCCAAAAACGCTGCCCAAAGAAGCTGATGAAATTGGGTCGGATTTTGATGAGTTCTTTTATTGTGTCATAGGTCTCTCTCTCTCTCCTCTCTCTCTCCTCTCTCTCTCCTCTCTCTCTCCTCTCTCTCTCCTCTCTCTCCTCTCTCTCCTCTTCTCGCTCTCTCCTCTCCTCTCTCTCCTCTCTCTCTCCTTTCTCTCTCTCCTCTCTCTCCTCTCTCTCCTCTCTCCTCTCTCCTCTCTCTCCTCTCTCTCTCCTCTCTCTCCCCTCTCTCTCCTCTTTCTCTCTCATGCTAATTGTTTCCCTGGCAGAGACAGATCACTATTTTTCAGCAGGAAACATTGAACTCTCCAGGGAGGGCGCCCGACCCTCCGTCAATATTCTACCCAGCCATTGGCGCTTAACCTTGAGAATTCCAATCTGTTTCCCTAACAGGCTTTCTGTATGCTGGCTGTTCAGCCGGAAACACGCCCCGTTCCGTCTGCGTCCATGCGCGTTAGCACACATCTGTTCCCTGTCTATTCTCATCTGTCGATGCGCGGCTGCACTATGTGCCTAGCTCTGGCGCCCATTCAATTTTGAACTAGCGGTGTGTTCTCACCACAACAATCGCCGCACTAATGCATCGGTTGACATTATTGACATTATTATAATAACTTATTTCATGATTGACATTAATGAATTATAATGACATAATTTAAAAAAACATGATTGAGGTAGAAATCATGGGCCTAGAAGCTTATTCGGCATATATTTTGGAATTATAGAATGCAAATTGAAACTAATTAATTAATATCATTATTGAAATTGGTATTATTTTCGATTTTGTGTAGTTCCTTTACTCGTATATAAACCTATAGATTTATGGTGGAGAGTAAAATGGTCATTTTTTTCAGTACAGGTGTGCAGCAAAAATATTTATTTATACCTTGGGAATGACGAATTACACGTCAATCGGTATCTTTATTATCTCTTGATGCATTGAGCAAATGCTGAGATGGTCTCTTGCTCTGCATCTGGGAAATAATCATAACTTTTCTTCTCCCAAACATCACATACAGATGTAACTGGGCGGACATTAAATAAGTACATAAATAAATTCGATTGATTATATAGGTTGATGAATTGTTAGGTGGGTAGTGAGCGGGTGAGTAGGTAGACTGATAGGCAGACAGCGAGTGGGTAGGTAGAAAATAAACACTGATATTGAGATAGGTAAACTAAGAAATTACTAACTATGAATGGTGACAATATTATGACATCCCAGTTTCTAAAAATATAGGAGAAAAAATTAAAGATGTTTTGCAAAAGACAATGATATTACATTTAAACTCAAAGAATCTAATCTACGAGTTTCTAAGTTGTGCGATTGTAAACCCTTCGCCTTTTATTTATTGAATTTCTAAAAAAATATATGGGCATTGTTGAAACATGGTCAGATTTTTAGTGAAATAATAGTTTGAGTTGTGCATTTTTGAGAAGTATTATAATTTTAGAATAAATACATGAAATGGGATATTTCGAGTGATAAAATTCAGTTCTTAAACTGGTTTCTCAGATATTTATCTGTAAAATAATTAAACTAATGTTGCAGCAGTAACCATATATAATATTGTACTGAATAAAAGTGTAATTATGTAGAGCAGGATTGAAATCATAGCACTAAATCATAGTTAACTGTAAAACTGGAGGACTTGGTACGAAATTTCTCGTTACGCATCTCGAATCTGGATCTCAAATTATGAACAATCTTATGAAACTTCACGTGAAAATAAACGTTCTCAGAGACGCGTAGCAGTTAAACTGCAAACTGTGATTCACCAGCTTCTCCAATGTGAGCGGTGATGAGAGAATGACGTGTGCATCATACACTGTCGTTATTTATAGAGAGATTCCGCGAGTCTTCACAAGACCATCAAAAGATATAAACGACCACGGCGTAGCGTGGCGAAATCAAATGAGTAGACAGTAGCGCGTGTGTATTTATTTATTTATTTATTTAATTTATTTATTTATTTATTTATTTATTTATTTATTTATTTATTTATTTATTTATTTATTTATTTATTTATTTATTTATATACGAAACGGTGCCAAGTATATATGCTAATATATTTTCTACGATAATGCGATAATGTATGTTTAAGGCGCTCATACGAATGCAATGGCGTTCATGAAGTAGTCACATAAGTACCGTAGATTGGGGTGACTTCGATATCTCCTTGACATTCTATGTTTATGTGATGTAGCAGCTACTACTCTTGACTTGATACATTTCTTGTGCGGCGGTAAACTTGTGTGGATGTCTATGAGCACCAATAGACATGTTACAGTTTCATATGATTCGTAGTTGTGGCTGTGTTTGGTTTTAAAATTCATTTGTTATATTTTGAAGAAATTCGTGCTGCAGAAAATTTCATAAAGCATATGTTTTATTGCATTATCAAACAAGTTAGTAGTTAGGATGACTCTTTCAGAGAAAAATAGTGAATAGAAGAATAGTCTAACCTGCAACATCAGAGAATTTTGTGATCATTTGGTGAATGGGGTGACTTTGATAATAGTCGAAGGGTGACTATGATTAGTGTTTTGTGCCAAATAAATCGTGTAATACGAGTATTAAACAACTGTATTTATGTTACATATTACATTATTTAACATAAAACAATTCGCATTGCAACTTTCAATCCTTGTAAAGTTATGACCAAACTTTCTGTCTGCTAATTGAACCACAATGTTGAAAATGTAATCTGGGACTTACTGATTACATATTTGAAGAATAAAAGTCTTGCTGACGTTGATGCTAAGGAATTAAGAAAGAGGAGGAGACTTGCCGTTGAACTAGGAAAAAGTATCCCTTCTGCCAAACGCGGTGCCACATCTGAGACTGGTGCTAATGTTTCACAAAATGGAGAATTGTGATCAACTGAGGATCTCCGACATAGCAGTGAGAAAGACACAAATGAAGTATCATTGTCAACATCAACGTCACAAGCACTTCAGCCGGGAGTGTACATGTTGGTCAAGGTGGTGTCAGGAAAGTGGGAGTGCACAACCTTCAGTTACGTTAGTGTGATCCTCAAAATACTGAGTGGGAATATAGAATAATTGGTGTGAAGACTGTGGATGCCACTCATCAAATATTCAAGCTTGTGGAAAGGGATTGATGTTGATTTTGAGGGCATTTCGTCCACTTTGCTTATTCCATAGAAGAAAGAAAATGACGAAAGAATGATTTGCAAATTTAATGGTTCTTTAGATGTGTAAAGGAATTCTAGTTAAGAGATTACTTACATTAAAGATATATCTTTAATAGAAATGTTTATTAAAATTATCATAATATAAATGTAATTCTTTGTTGTCTGTTTTTTAAACGTAGAAGTTTATCCATCCCTATCAAAGTCACCCCTTATATTTAAGATTAAATAAAAGGGAAACTGCCTGTCCAATTTCACTGAAGGTTGAAATTGACACTATTATCACTAAAACATGCTTTTTAATGATCTTCAATTTAGGGTTTGAAAGTCACCCCTAAACAAGGGCGACTTTGTTAGGGCGGTTTTTTAAATATTTTAAAGAAGTGAATCATTATCTATATCATTTTGTCCCGTAAAGTATCCTTCAAGATCCACGCATCAGCTACAATTCTCAAAAGTACAATTTTTAAAACCAAACATGTACTTCTTTTATAAAAAAAATGTGTAAGTCATCAGTCACCCCGTTTTATGGTCATTTGGAATAGCACTCCTATCCGAAGGCGAAAGGTGGTGACATCTCACTGCATAAACAGCATGAACCTCACAGCCCGTCCTATGTTGCCTCTCCTCAATGCCGGTCTTCACTGCCCGTCCTCACAGCACATCTTCACCATCTGACCTCAGTGCCCGTTCTCGCCGCATCTTTTCGATGTACGCCGTTAGTTCACGTTCTGTCCACGACCTTTTTCTATTGAACCATTCACAAAGATGGAGCTAGGTTTTGATGTGACAAGTAATCAAGCAAATCGCGAAAATGCAAATAACGATCGTGCATGTTCTATCCTTTCATTGCAATTGTTTGTTGAATATAATATTCAGTTAGCGTTCCTATTCAATGGTTTCATTACTTTTCTCAGGATATTTTTCTCTGAAAATTAATGTACATCCTTCTTCAACTGCTATTTGTTTGGCTTGAATTTTGGAGTGGTGTAATTTGAAGATAACACTACATTTTTCAATTTCTTCCTCTCTTGTAACTCAGAAAACATAAATGTCCGCTTACATTTATCTCCGTGGAGCTAATCTGAATAATTACCAGATTTAATTTTTGACGTGATCTACGGAACTTAATTCACTCTCCATTGTCTGCCGCCACAAAATTGTCAACAACCCCATTTGCATCGCCAACGTGACCTTTATGTGCTGGCTCCGTATGGAGAGAAAACCACCCAAATCATCGTTCACAAACACAAGCTGTCAGGTGAACCACCAGACACAGAGTATTAGAACAAAGATAATACGCAACTACAAATGGCGTTTACTATCACACGTTTTGTTACAGCCTCTTAGGTGCGTTACTTGCTAATGCATGCAAGTGATATTCCCAAACTACATAACATAATCATTTAATAGCGCCAACGGCTATAATTTGTTTTGTTCCTTTGTAAACAAGTAATGGCTTGCGCAACGCGAACCTTAGTTACAATTCAAACAGTGCCATTTATGTCTACTTTATGTGATATCAAGGCGATGTGTGCTTGATGCCAAGGTGCAGCTCAAATGGCTGGTTTGTTCTCGATAGATACTTGAACTATACCTAGACAAATACTGACAGATATGTGCGGTATATTCTTTCTTTTGTTCCTATTTCCGAAAATCTCTCAGCAAGTACCACACCAGCCTCTATCCACAAATACTACACCAGCCGCATTCTAAGCAACTGTCACACATGAGAAGTCAGTCTCAAAAGGGGAAGGTGCAGTATTTATACCAAGTAGATAAGTTACATGTAGATACTGTTGCGTAGGTGCATTTCAGTTTGCTACGAAAATTGTTCAGAACTTTCTCGTAGGTTTGTTACGTTATCTTGTTTTTGACATGAAAGCATGTGAAAATATTGATATTTTCAGGCACGTCAACTGACATCGTCATTATTCCGATAGTGTTGTGAATGTTCATCCCGGGATGGCGGTGTTCCACAGGCTTTAGATAGTAGGATCCAGTAACGATCTGCACGTGGGGGGCTTCCTTTTTTAGGTACCCCCAAAGCGGGACATCACTACCTCCGAGATGAGCTCCCGTCTGGTCCTTGTGTAGCCGTCTGGTCCTTCCTCTGGTGTCTGTAGGTAAGGGGAGTG
This sequence comes from Gryllus bimaculatus, assembly GCA_017312745.1. Lineage (NCBI taxonomy): Eukaryota > Metazoa > Arthropoda > Insecta > Orthoptera > Gryllidae > Gryllus > Gryllus bimaculatus. The sequence continues at coordinate 2,835,343 of BOPP01000083.1, forward strand.
TATGGGAGAAGGATAGGGAAAGAGATCGTGCTCGTCCCGTGGCCCATTTGTTAGGATTCTGCGTAAACATTCACCTGATATTGATAGCAGAAACAATGGAAAACTACTGACCAGAACAATCGGCTAACTAGTTAGTGTCGAAAATTCGCCTCTGCACAGGCAGCAGTAATGCTGGCGCTGAGGTAACCCAACCGGTTTAAATCAAAAAGAGAATACGCAATCTTATACTACAACACTTCCTGAAGTAATCCGGCACTAGCAAGGCATTTATCACAGGCATCTATTAGACAGGACAAGGAATGAATTCTAAGTCATGTCAAATAGTAGTAATTTTATATACTACATTCTCGCCACGCCCGACCACCCCACTCCACTCTCTCCACTCCACTCCAGTCCACTCTACCTGCTCTAGTCTCTCCTCTGTCACGTTCCGCTCCGCACTACCCTGCTCCAACCTCTCCTGCAAAGCCACATCCTTACCCATCTCATTCGATCCTGTCCTGGCCAGGCCCTGCCTCCCCACCAGGCACATACCGCTGCGCCGCAATACGTAGATGCGTTGCGAATTGCATTATAGTGTAACATTTGGTAAAAATCATTGTGCGTTTTATATCATGCGATACAAATCATCAATCTGAAATGCAATTTCGTGATAAAAATAATCACGTCGACCTATTACTAGTTAAAATATATCAGAATACATCACGGGCATCTAACTAAGCGTATAAAAATTAAATGAGCACACTTATATTGATCTAAAACACGCCTACACGTCTTGACAGTGATTTATCAGATGCGATTTAAAGTTCCAAGCATTATTTACATTTAAGATTGAAGTCTTTTCTATTGCTTAATTGTTTACATCATTGGAAGTTCTTTGAACTCAAGAAGAATAAACTAGTAAAACATTATTCTTGTGGCAATCAAAAAAACATCTTTATAACTGAAAACAACGAATATAGCTTCTTTGTGTAGTAAGTTAAAAGAACATTTATTTTTGATTTTCTCGTACACTCGACTAAGTATATCGTCGCTGCACGGGCATTTATTTATCTGTTATCACAACCATCTATTAGGGAAAATAATTCAGTGGTGGCAGCAGATATCTCGAAGTATAGTCGGGTTCCCATGTTCTCTGAAACACCTCATCTATATTTCCTCTAAATCGGAAACCCTGCTGAAGTGTCTCAAATTGGCTGCTAATATTTGAGTATCGAAAGGTTACTTCACAGAACAAACTCGTCTGAAAAAGGGGGTTCGATAAATACAAATCATTTTTGATACACAAACGTTTCTAAACGGAATTTTCAAGGGACAGAAAAAAATGTTTTATAGGGAATTTTGATGTATACAGGTTCGATATATGAATTCCCGACTGTACCTTAAATTAGCAAGAATAAGGGAATCAAAACACGAAAACTGTACGTATTAACAATTTATTCAAACAAGAACAAAACAACTCTGAACCCTCTGTTTTTTGTTTTTCCACCGGTTTATAAGTTCTTTACGTGTGATCCGCGTTACTTGGTATTGCTGAATAGCACTGATGATTGGAACATTGTGTTCCTAATTACTACGAGTAGTCCTCGAATTGGGGTCTATGATTTAATAAATCATTGAAATGTGACAAATTTTTGTAGTTTGATTACTTCCTCTTTTTTAATAGTATAAGAAAAATAGCAAATTATTTCGTTAGTGTACTGTAGAAGTAACTTTATTTCCATCTCCACCATCCCCACGACAGCCTGCCCTGCCCTGCCAACCAACCTCCGCCCGGCCTCAGAATCCCCGTTCCGCCTTCCTCCCTCATGCTTAGGAGGGGAAAACTACTATGTTAATGAAACGTATTGTATGGAATTCGAGACTCGGCCCTATCCTTACCACGGAGTGAAAGTATTCAGGAAAATAATGGTGCTAAAACACGTTTTTTGTCGCCCATATTTTCACGCTAAATTGCCCGAAAAGTACTCAAATTTTCGAAAAATTATATCAACGGATTTCAGAACATATCTTTAAAGAACAGATTTAATTGAGGGAAAATATTTCTAACTTTAAAAATTTGGTTGTAGGAAGACCTCGAAAACATTTTGAACTTTTGCAATTTTCGAAAAATCAAGGTTTTCAACGAACATGATATCCAAGAAAAAATGTTTTGCCATTTTTGCAAATTATAAAATATTCCAGGGACTTCATGTAAAGTACCCCCTAAAATTAAAATAAAGGTTTCGAATTGAAGGGGCCGCGACATGAGCCAGATCGATTAGCCAATATCAATTTTGGAAAAAAACAGCTGAACGGTTTAGCCGTTAGCGTTGTTCACAAACAGATTCGGAGAGACGTTTTGCCGTTATTCGATTTTTCGGTATGAAGGGCCCACAGACATGGATTCTCGCTGCATCACGTGATAAATGATTTTTTCTAAATTTATCAACTGAATGCCCTGTAATAATAGTTTCCTGCCGAAAATTCGCCGATTTTTCACCGGTTTCGCAGCATTACATCACCCTCTCTCTACTCCGTAGCGAGAAAGTAAAAACGAATCACAAGAAATGTGACAGTTATATCAAAAGATCTCATTTTGTATCTACATGAGAGAGTTTGTGGTGTTGCTGGTTTTACTACCAGCCCTACTTTCTTGCGTAATCTGTAACTTCTGCAATTTTCGAATGTTCAAAAAGTTCAAGAAACCTGCGCCCATTTGGTTTTCGTTTTTCCGCACCATGCGAGAAAAAAATACAGAAATAATTGGTGTCGCTTTTCAGTACATTTGCTTTCAAAATTTCGTTTATTTCAGGCAAAATTGCTAAAAAACTACTCATATTTTTAAAAGATGGTGCATGACCTTAATTTAAGAATCTGATTTTAAAGAATATATTTCATTCAGTATTGTAGTTCTCTAAATTTAACACACGAAGCAAATTTTCTCGACATTCCTGGGATCGAACTCGCGATTAGATATCGGCACACTCGAATGAAAGACAACACTTCATGGACTTCGCTTGTTGCGAAAATTAGCTTGCTGATTATTGAAGATCTTACGACCTTAAATTACCTATTAATATTGAAACTTTAAAATTCACTATCTTGTTACCGCAGTTGTAGTCACTCATGGTCAATATTTATAAAAGTCGTTCAGCGGTTTCTGTATGAATTATGATCCAAATTTGTGACATCCCAGAATTATTATATGATGTGCAACTGTTGCAAATTGTTGTAATGACGCAAACCTCTCGCATATATAACAGTATTTCACCGAGATTGGCATCACTCTACTTCGTCGTGTCAGATGCAAAGGGTCTTGAACCCGAGTGGATGAGGCCGTTGATCCACGTCTATCTTAAGACCGCGTTACTGAAATGACAGCAAAAACAGCTGACACTGCAGGCACGTGAGTAGGGACATCGCTTGGGAGCTAAAGCCTCCCCGAAAGTAAAAAACACCCTCAATGTTGTACGGATATATGGCTCTATTTGCAACTGACAAAATGCGCAACTACGCCATTTAATGTAACAAGGTCATGTTTCCCGGGAGTTACAAAGTCCACTAATCGTACATTGTATGAATAAAACGATGGACTTTCACATTTCATTGAGAAGCCACTGTGTGAAAATTGTGTAACCGCAACCTTTTTCGCGGAACTCGTCAACTCATTTTTAGTCTACTCTTGTGTCAAATATTGTGCCAAATATGTCATTTGACCAGATTGCCCCAAAATTCCAGCTGCAACACTATGTCATTGCAATTTATAGAAGCGCAAAGCGCTTTGGGCCCAAGGCGACTAGCATTCTCAATTCGGATCTGCACAGTTGTCTTACGTCGGATACGAACTCACGCCCCTTCGGTCGCGTCCGCCTTCACCGCCGTCCGCGTCACCTGGGAATATGAAGAAGTAAACGCGGAGAGGGAGGGCTATTCATTAATTTCGGTGAGGGGACTATATTTACTAGCCGCGCGCCGGAAAAAGCCGGAGGGAAAGGGACTCGGCTGTGGCTGCGCGTCGCTTCATATCGTGTCGGGTCGCATCGTGCCGCGTCGCGTCGCGTCGCGTCGAACGCTCCTCCCCACTGCCCGCCCCGCCTTGCTCCACCCCGCTCGCGCATGCGCCATGCGGCCGAGCAGCCGGCGCTTCCTGCAGCGACGCCAGCCGGCGCGGGCGGCAGCCAAAGGACGGCAGGATGTGCGCGTGGACGCCGTCAAGGCAGGTGCGAGCGGGTTCCGGCAGCGGCGGCGGCTGCATCAGCGAGGAGTAGTGAGGAGGTGGAAGCCGGAGGCGGAGGAGGAGGAGGCGGCGACGCGCGAACGGCAGCGCGGAGGAGGCGGTCGGAGGCGCTGGCGACGGCGGCGACGGCCCCGGCTCTTGAATGCGATGGCGGTGGGCGGGGGCGCCGGCGGCCGGCCCGCCCACCCAAAGCTGCCCGGCCGACCCAAGGTAGGAGGCGGCAGGCCCTCCGGGTGTGTGTCGAGCGTGTGTGGTGGTAGAAGGCCCGGCGCGGGGGCGGGCGCTTACACGCGGCGAAGGTTTGGGCACGTCCCGCCCGGGCGGAGCTCGCGACATCCAGTCTGAGGCCCGAGCCCGCACGTGGCTCGCGCCGCGGCGTGCCGCCCCCGCGCCCGCGTTTGCCGGCCCCGCGCCGGCCAGCGCCCCCGTTGCCCCGGCGCGCCCGCCCGCGCCTGGCCTCGCGCCCCGACTCTCCACGCTCCTACTCCTCCTTCGCCGCCTCCTCCTCCTCGTCCCAAGAGACCCGCTCCCTCCAGGCCCAGGCCCGCTACAACTGCGACATGTGTTCCGACTTCCGGTACACAGCTGTGCAATGCCAGTGTATGTAACCAACGGCACTTGTTTTGATCGTTTGCATCGTATTGTCAGTTAGAGTACGGCAGTAAGTATAATACTAATAGTATGTATGACATTAATAATCACGCGTTTGATTTAATTAGCAGCGTTCCTCTCGATTTTACAATACAGATGTCGATGGAAGTGTAGGTAGCCGCGTAATACACCGGAAGGGTTACTAGCTTATAACCGGAAAAGCGACTTGTGTAGCACGGAGCCTGGCGTGGAGGTGTAACGCCGTACGTTCTGTGAGGGGACGTACTACATGAATGCGGTCGTAAATCGTGGCTTGCGCGAGTGGCTCTCGGCCGCGCGGGCGGCGGCGTTGGGGCTACTGGCGCCGCAGCCCTTGCTCGCTTTCGTTGCCGCGCTGCAATCGCGGTCGACGTCGCGCTCACTGTCGCCCCGAAATTCACTCGCATTCAGGTAGCGCTCCGTCTCCGACTGAAAGCTCTCCAGTTCGCGCTCGCTTGCGCCTTGAAATTGTGTACGCGATGTTTCACCACGTGCTGAAATCAAGAGCAGATCGAGGTCAAATCGCGCCTGCTGTCGTCCTCGAGTCGCTGTGAGTTAGCACTCCATCTCATGAAGACGTCCCGTTCAGATCGTGCTCGATTTGCACTCACTGTCGCTCTCAAATCGCGCTCAGGTAGAACTCGATATCGGGTCCTTATCCCGTTCAGAGTTCGCCTACTGTCACTCTAATGTAGTGCTCCACCACGTGTTTAAATTTCGTTCAGATAGATCTCACTGTCGCTTTCAAATCGTGCTCAGGTAGCACTCCATCTCGTGTTTAAATCCCGTTCAGGAAATGTTCAAATCGCGCTCCCTGTCGCTCTGAAATCCCTGAAGCCGAAGTAGCTCTTCATCTCCTGCCTAAATTTCAGTCAGTTTGCCCTCGCTGTCTTCCTCAAACCAGCTCACTTCGCACTCCGTCTCGTGCTTAAATCCCGTTCAGGTCGTGATTTGGCGGCGCTTCATCTCGTGCTCAGAGCATCTTCAGATCGCACTAGCTGCCATTTTCAGTCGGTACTCGCCGTAATGCTCGCTGCCGTATTCAGCACACTTGTCCCATTGCTCTCATATCACACAGGTACCTCACATTCGTTCCCACTGTCTGACTGAATCATGTTGCGCTCTCTCTCGTTCCTTCACGATTAAGCGGTTTCAGATCGCCCTCACTGTCGCGGGTCGTGTCTGGCCGACCCTGGTCTTTTACCGCGCTTGTTGTCGATAGTAGATCTCACTGAGTATAACTTCTTGCCGTGCTAGCTGTCGTGTTGAAACCGCCTTCAGATCGCGCTGGCTACAGCTCTTGGCTCACACTAGCCGAGCTCAGATCGCACTTAGATAGTACTCACTGACGCTCTCGTGGATGCGCTCGGGCCGTCGTAGTCGCTTTCACGCTCGGATCGCGCTCGATTACCGTCCCTTGACGAACCGAGTGGCATGCTCGGATCGAGTTCAGGTTGCGCTCGCTATCGCGCTCAGGTAGTGCTGAGGTCGCTCCCGAATCGTTCTCACTGTCGCTCTCGTTGCGTTCTGGTAGAGTTCGTTGTTGTGCTCCGATCGCGTTCAGGTAGAGTTCAGATCATACTCGAATAGCAATCGTTGTCCGCACTCGCCGCACTCAGGTGTACTCGGTCCAGTCATGGTACGAAACATTTTGACACTTAGGAATGCCAAACTAAACAGGGGGAACGGCTTGGTCGGGGAGTAACACGCAGAAATTCACTCATTTGACAAACGTGAAACTCGTGCTGGTACTCCATATTGTTGGTGGTACACTGTGGTATTATTGTGGGATTCCCTATTGTTAGGTCATTATGCCACCTGGAAAATGATCGTATGAAAACAATTTATTTATGTTGCTAGTATTCAAGAAATTGACTTTCCTAAATTCTATTTAAAAAAAGTAATTTACACGGATTATTCTTGGAATAAAATGAGGCCTATTGTGTGATTAATTGAATGCGTGATAAAAGTAAACAGCGCCGACTCTTTGATATTCGGTAATTGTGAGCGCTCCATTTGTTTTCGACGTGCATGACCTTAATTTAGTTTCTCCCTCAGAGAATTCATTTTTATATTGTATCATTTTTCTACATGATTTTGATCAATTCCTACAATATTCCTTTTAGAGTCTAAATAGAAACAAAAGTGGCGTCCAGAGGTAGGGTGAGAGGTTCAGTTGCAGCAAATTACTCATGCTCTGATTTAATTTGAAACACAAAAAAATGTTTTTACTAGTAATTCAAATTAACCGCTATCAGTTAACTTTATTGTATGGAGATGTGAATTCTGTTTATATATGAGAGTTGATATAACGCGTCCCCGTGGATCTATTGTCTCTGGCATCTTGTTTTCTCTGGGCACCCACAAGGAACAAATCAAGTGACTCGTGAAAAGTAACCATGAACTAACCATGCTTTTGTTGGTACCTTTATTCATCATTCAACTAAGTGCGGTAAAAGGGTGGAGTAGGTATTCTAGAGCCTAAGGAAACTTGCGCAAATTACACTTCACCCCCGTACGTCACGTACAGTTTTAGTGTTTTTGGCAACCAAAAAATTAACTTAATTCATCTGATGCATGTGATGCACGATTGGACCTCCAACCCATCTTGCTCGCGAAAGAATGTAATTCACAAAGCGAAGCGATGTTCGAAGGTGATTAAATGTGTTAGTCGAAAACTCGGTCGCTGTCCGAAACGACAGTAGCTCGTGCTTTGCTCCTTGTCGCACGGTAGACAGTCCTCGCAGCAAAGATGCTTGGATGGAGTTCGTGCTCGTTGTCGCGTACACTGCGGTCACATTGCCGAGCCCATAATGTCCCCGATCGTGGTCCGTGGCTAGGCTCCCTCCTCCTGCGATCTGGATTGTCGTACTCTTCGCGGAGGTGGTTGAAGTGTGTACTTCTGTGGATCGTGACACATTTTCACTATAATTGAAATGCTGATATTTTATCACAATGAAACTGCCATGTCCCGGATTGATAGTTAATGTTTATTTACGTTTGCCGGCAAAGATGACCGATACGATTAGAGCATGAACTACCCCGGCGTCTGTGCGACGTCCGGGTTGTGGGTTCGAATTCCGGGTCCCTCATGTGCCGGCGAATGAATCCCGACGCCGTGGGCATTCGATTTATTCCGCGCGTGTTGTTCGATGGAGAGCCTTGTGTTGTGCCGACCCCTCCGCTAATGAGCTCACAAATGTGGCTGTGGCTGGTGTACGGTCCGCAGAACATTCCTCCGGGGGCGTTAAGGATAACACGCTTGAGCTGGAACGAGCCCCCGATAATAAAACGCCTTATGCCGGAAACCCGGCTTCCGAGTGCATAGAGCGGCTGGTTGATTTGCATATAGTGCGATGCTTTACATATCTGATGAGGTGTAAGGGCGCCTGTAGAACCGCGGTGCGGATAACCCCTCCTCTTTTTTTAGGGCCCTATCCCTAACCGGCGTTAGCATAAGGAACTGATTCTTGATTTTTTTTCTGGACAATTATGACATAATGAATGATGATGAAGGTAACTCAGGTTTTCCGTCCGTACATTTGAGCCAAAGGGGTGGGGTTAAAGGATTCCCGTGCTTACGCACACAAACTTAATGGGCTGAGGGGGAGAAGGCTGTTGTGGTTCAGCCTTTTCCCTGGCGTCGGAATTAGATGGTGCGATTCTATGTTCCGTTCGCCTTAAACCCCCGCTGTTAAACGAACCACTAAATCTTCGATGTTCATTGAAAGGAGATTGAGTGGATCTCAGAGTCGCTCCGATTAGGGAATTATTGGATAAAAATCCCCGCCAACGCTGGGACTTCAATCAAACTCCCTCAGACTAAGAGGGGAATATTTTAACAGATACTCTAACATATACTCTGTCTAAACTAAAAAAATATATTTTTTTAAAAAACAGGTTGGGCGTGTTGCGAAAATTGGACGTTGTTTCGTGTTCGATCAGTGAAATATTCCATGTTATGACCAAAAAATACATGTTATATCGATTAAAGTCCACAAACTTACCCCCTACACCGATGTCTTCTTCAAAACACCCCTTTCTAATTTGATTCCCAGATCCCTACCGGTATGTTTGCGACAAAACATAGAAAAATACTTGGTTGTTCTGAAAAAATTGTGAAATGAATATTAATTCCAATAATTATATCGAATCCAAGATACTTGTTCTTATACTATTACGCCGCAATTACAGGACCAAATCACTCGTAGTGTATGCGATCTTAGAATTCACAACCCAACCTAAAGAGGTAGCGGATGCAGCGGATGATCTTTATTGCCATTTATGTTTATGAGTTTCACAAAATATACAGGGGGCGTGTTTACTCAGTCATGAAGCAGGTATCCTTACATGTATTTTGTTCCAGCTCTGCTGCAGTAAATGTTACAACCGACTCTTTTGTACATTCGACCTTGCTATATCCTGAAGATCATGCTTTTTGGAATTCGTAGGATGAGTGTTCAGCTATTAGACACTTATACTTATTTTTACTTATGTTACAGTATTGTGACATTGTATCTAGTGATCATTGGAGTATTGTAGTGATGGCGGGAAGTGCCGATGTTCCCTCGTAGTCCACAGCTGTCGGGTGCCGATGACTGCACCTGTTTTTCTTTCATGTAAAAGAAACACCCAGAAGTTTCAATTTAATCTTGCAAAAGAGATTGACGGGTGCGGTGTGTACATGGTCTTGGCGACTATAGAGACATAGACACTATTTCTATGAAATTTTATTATTATTATTATTATTATTATTATTATTATTATTATTATTATTAATTATTCAATTTTGAGTTTGTCTCAATGTAGAAAGTAGATTTCTCACCGATTCTGCAACTTGCATGTAAGGAGAGGAGAAACCCAAGTAGGTAGCTTCAGGAGAGGCAAATCCCTGTCTACCTCCAAGTCTTAATTTTTGAAGAGAAATTCTGCTCGCGCATGGCAGTGTAGCTTGCGTAAGAGAAATGAAATACTTCGTTCAGGCCAGTGGACGATTTTTTCACAAGTTTTAAAACAGTTGAATATCACAGAAACAGCATCGCTCTGCAAAATGTATTATTCCTCCTGTCAGATGAGCCGATTGCCAGTTGTTAACGCTTCAGTGTCAGTTCAGTGCGTGCAGTTAGAGGTTAGGGATAGTTCTTACGAGTGATTTACATTGTTCCTATATCGTCACTAAAAACTAATTTGAGAATGTATGAAAAATCATGTCTATAAGCAGATGAGAATTTGTATCCCTGTGAAAGAAATCATCAAACGGAACAAAACGGAAATATGAATGTTGAAGTACCTACATTGTTTACGTTATCATGTTTAACTCGCGTTTTAATAATTATCATAATTAATTATTACATTATCATAATTAAACTCGCATTCGCTTTGTTAATCAAAGACATTATACATTTAAATACTATTGCTGAAACGCAATGTTTTGTGGTGACTATTTTTGTTAAATATATAAATTGATTTCATGCAAACAAACTCCCAATATACAAATTTTCAAGCAGAGAATAGTTCACGATAATAATCTGCCTTTAAATACAAATTTCTGACAAAACGATACGTAGTACCACTGCACCAGTAGATTGCCCGTCGTTTGTGAAAAGGAAGCGAATCATTTCTACGTGTCATTCACGAACCATGCCTCCCAATGTAATTAGGCATTAGTGAGCGTGAACATAACCAGTCACATGGCTTAAAAGAGAATACCAGGGTAGATCGTCGTTGCATGTCTTACTCCGTTGTTCGCGCACTATTCCATGCACACATCAGCCAAAGGAGAGATACAGTCGGAACTGCATGTACAGAATCTGACTGTTCCTTCGATAATATTAGATACATAAAATGAATATGAAATTTTTGCAAATACCTTTAAATAAAAATTGGCCAAATGGAAAATTCAGCGAATAATTCACAAACGTTCATTATTCTTGCCACATATTTATGAATAGTAACATGAAATTAGTATTGCACACATGTCTGACCAAATTATTGAATTGAATTTTCAAAAACAAAAACAAAAATCCAACGTCTTGTTGCACATATGTTGCTCTCCATTCAAAACACTTTTCACACTTGTTAACCCACTGAAGCACTTCATCTGGAACATCTTCATTCAATCGAAATCCTTGCCAGATTGTTGAACGTAATTTAAACTATGTATTGTTCATTTTTATTTCATAGAAACAAATTGTCGTCGGAAAATAAATTCGATATATAGAAAAAATTTCCATATATATTAAAAACATTTTTAAACGGAATTTTCAACTGAGAGAAAAATAATTCCATTTCTAGAGAACTTCCATGTATAGAGGTTCGATACATGGAGATCTGACTGTATGTCTAATCATTCATATACTTTTCAGTACATTGTGATTCGTCACGAACTTTCAGAGTCGTAACTGTTGTTGTGTTATACTGGAACTTTTTTTAAATTGTACCAGTTATTCATCCGATAAATTTTTATGTTGTCAAAGTTTTTAAGTAAAGAATAACAGTATTTGGGGATGTTCGAAAAGTTCGTGATTTGGTTTTTCAGTCTACCCTTTTAAATCCGTCACGCTACTTGTTATATGGCTGCCTCGATGGCGTCGGGGCAAGAAACTACAAGCAGATTTACAGAGCCAAAGCGTACGAGTTCGAGCTTCGCATAAAGCATGCATTTTTCATCATATGATTGTGCCGTGGTTGGCTATCCCATACCATCACGTAACTCGTCAAGTCATTCACTTCATGGTCACTCTGCCATCTTTCATGCACTGGAAGCCAATGGCAAACCACCAATGCAATAATTTGCGGTCGACAATAAAGTATGTATTATCGCGTAATAATGTATGTGTCCACCGCGCGCGCGAAATCATTATTATGATCCCCAGTACCTCGTCTTTTCGGCCATTTCCCGGGATGAACCGTTTGATGGATGGGTGATGACTGATGACGATATAATATGATGAAATGGGTCGAGGTGGAATGAAAGGCAGGCGAAAGGGGAAAACCCGCATAAAAACCTGCTGCAAATCCGCTTTGTGCACCACAAATTCCTCGTGGATCGACCGAGATTTGAACCGCTAAACCCAGAGGCGGCAGGCGAGCGGTCCGTCCGCTACGCCACGCGCCACCTCATCTATATGCGTAAGCGAAATGCGTGAACGGGGCCGCGGGCGGGGGCGGCGAAAGAGCCAAGGCCGAGGGAGGAAGGAAGGATCGCGCGCAGTCCGCGTGCGCAATGTAGGTCGTCGTCGGCTCACCCGTTAATGAACTAATTTCGCGGTTTTCGCCCAGCGGGC
>BOPP01000083.1:2847705-2863662 GCA_017312745.1 Gryllus bimaculatus
AGAGAGATTGGGGAACGACTTCTCCGCTCTGCGCGCCTCTGCGCCGCGCGGCTCCCCATGAATAAAGCGATCCAGCTCATTTAATCGCTTGCCATGCATGAGAATGCGGGGGCGTGGAGGGCGGGGGCGAGGGAGGAGCGGGGAGGAGAGGGGAGAGGAGATTCCCCGCGGGACGGAGGTTTCTTTGGGCGACGGGTCCCCTCCCGCGCTCGCTTGTCGGGTGGGTGGTGTAACGCGGAGGCGGCGGAAAATGTTTCTGTGGTGAACACACGAGTCGTATCTAATTAAGCACGTCGTAGTCAATGGATAAATTTAACAGGTGTGTTGAATGCAAGATTTTCTAAAATCGCACGAATCCCTTAAAGGATTCTGCTCTTTCATATAACAATATTAAAGTTGTAATATTAGTATATATCAAAAATAACTAGTACGATGGAATAACTTCTAAATTATGCATAGGTTCAATTTGAAGTTGAATTAAATACAAAAATGATATTAATATTATCTTAACTAACGTTGGTGTTCACTAGATGAAAAGATGTAGAATGCTTTGCCATTAGCGTCATATCTGGCACGTGGCTATCAGGAATTCGGCTACCAATCACTTGCCGTATGGAAATGTGCTCGTGGAGGTCGCCGAAGTGAGGGAGAATCCCGAACCACCGAAAGAGTTTTTTGTGGTTGCTTCCCTCCCGGCTTCGTAGGTTGCTGGCGGGCTGGCCTGTGCCGCAGATGGCTGCGGGAAGCAATGGGAAAGTTGTGTAATTAATTTCACATCAGTCCTATTGAATCACGACCGTATTTTTGATACAATATTAGAAGTGGAGCCAATCTAACAATTTATCGGATACGAACCTCAAATACCTATCGAATCTATAATCTCGATGATTCCCAAACATTTCGACTCACAAATATTTGAATCGTTAAGGAAAAATATTAATAATGATTTTATATAACAATCATTAAGAATTAAATCTGTTAATATGAAATAAGTGTGAAGAACCCGTCAAATTACGGGATATATTTCAAGACACTGAAATTCTGGGAATTATTAAAGTTGATCTTCATCTATTCTTATTAATTAGTTAAGCAGCTTGAAATAGCTTAGCAATCATTTTTAGATTAACCATGAAGTCAGAAATTTGACTGGTTGTCAATTTTGTCAATATGCAGTAAAGAAAGAAGTAAACATTTCGAAACAAATATACGTAAAATCATCAATTACTTCTATATCGACTCCCGACTAGTATATCATTAAATGAAGAAATTTATCGTGAATATTTTAAAATGAAGTTACAGAATATTATGTTATGCTATGTGTGTGCCACTTTCTGCCTGAAGACGGAACCCTAAAATTCTTTGCTGAAATGGAAAAAGTTCTTCCTGAATTACTCTTAAGTGTAATATCATGAAAGATATATAAATGTATTGTAATGGAAACGTAAAACACAAGTTTAAAGTAGAACGTAATAAATTACAATATTACAGAATTCAAATATTTGAATAAGTAAAGAAATGCAAAGACTGAGTTTCTCAACAAAGAAATTTCTTTCGCAATCGATGGATCGGAAAATACAGATGGCCAGTTCCCAATAAATGTTTTAATCTTTGGGATGGGCGTTTGTTGTATAGGCACAACCGATCGTAACCAATTTGCACACATATTTAATTTAATTTCATTGAGCAAGTGACTCCATTCAAAGCCTGTTGTCTCCTGCGACTTGATAACTGCACTTACGTTGAAGTGCAGAATTGTATCTCGGTATCACTGTCCTTTCTTTAACAGATTCCAGAAACAGCGGACAATATATGCTGCAACCAGCTCAATTTGAAAGTCTGATTTTAATTTACTGTGTTATAGTATCTATTATTCAGTGTACAGGTATTTTGTCGTATTTAGATAACGTGATTAAAAGTATAGCTCTATAGTTAATTCTTTGTCTTTCGATGCTTAATGGTTAATATTAGCCCTTCGTAACGTAATCTAATGTTAATGTCGGTTTCTACAGACAATCAGCTTCATCGGACATACTCTCCTTTTTTTTCTGTTGTATCGAAGTCTGAGAGTGTTATTGATGATGCGCATATTCACTCAATGTGAAGGGACTTACTTCAGCCTCAAGGAAAAGTTTTTATCGGGGCAAACTTTTTCATTTTTAGTCGTCTCGTTCTCATAAGAGAATTTCCCAACATGTTTTGTATTGCCTAAGCGCACTTTCCTGTAGTCATCACTAGTGCTTGTATAAGCTGGTTCGAATTATCTGGTCTGTATTTGTCTTCATGTCGATCTTGTTTGATTGCCTCTCTTTTTTATTGTATGCATTGTGGTATATATCCAATGAACTTTTATCGATTCACCTCCCGAATAGAATCCAACAACATTTTCGATTATTTTTTATTTCATACATTCCGGCTCTGATGTTGTGGAGCTCTATACGCAATATCGAATTCGCACATGTATACATACGATTCAGGCAACTTGTAAATTGTTTAAAGTCACAGCAAAATTTAGAACTCTCTTCATATTTACTACGAAGAAAAAATCATTGTTTACTTATTATTGGCGGAATACGTATTATTAGCGGAATTATTATTATAATTGTGGCTAGTGTATCGTAAAGATTCCGTGGGGAATCAATGCTAAGGACGTACGCATGAATATATATATATATATATATATATATATATATATATATATATATATATATATATATATTTATATTCTGACGGTAATTTTCTGAAGACTACGTCTTGTCGCAGTTTCAGATTCCTTCCACACTCTTCAGCTCTACACTGCTTTTGCGGCTCATTTTTCACATTACATTATCCTGTATATATATGATATCTCGCTTCTTTTCAAGAGTGCATGTTACATTAAGTCAAATTTGTTATCGCTCTCTGTAAAAATACTCTAATAGTTTCTAATAATAACTGGCATATTTTTTATTAGGCGCGTTCCTGTAATCAAAAGCAACAATGCAGCAAATACATACGTAGCAGAACATATCAATCCAATTTTTATCCATAGGTTACCATACACTAATCAAGCTGACATGATTATGTGAGTAAACCCAGTCTCTCGAAATGTAAAATAAATTAAAAGGCAAAACAAAGGCAATTTATGATTAATTAGTGATATTGTGTAATTGTATATTTAAATATTTCATAAAAACTATTGACCTTTTCGTTCGTCAATTTTCAGTATAATTTTTTCTTTGAAATTTAAATTTTTTGCGAAAAAGGGCATATACATTTTTTGTAAAGTTAATTCGTGTTATGTAAATCGAATTAATTTGAGGTCTCTGCAAGACAACGAAAGATACTTGAATTCAGTATAACGTACTGCATAGTGGGAAGATGCACACTTGTTTATTATTATTATTATTATTATTATTATTATTATTATTATTATTATTATTATTATTATTATTAAAGCTGTAGCATCCCTAACCAGGGCAAAAGCCTCCCACTCTCTGGCGGTGTAGCTCATAAAATAAGTTACCAGGTGAGCTAAAACCTGACGAAGTTAAATTGTTTTTCCTATTTATCAATTCTGTTATAAAGATATAGTTCTCAACAAAACCTGCGAATTTCCCTGTAACATTATACGCTGTTAAGCAGTAGTTTGCTAGACACATGAACATGTTTAAGAGTCACTAATCTTCAAATGGATAATTTACACACACGCGCACGCGCGCGCGCGCACACACACACACATGTGTGTGTATGTGTGTATGTATGTATGTATGTATGTATGTATGTATGTAGGTACAATTGCATTTAAAGTAGTAGTGAAGTGAAATGTATTTATTACTTAACAATTTCGTGCAGGATAGGCATAACGTTTATAGGTAATGCTGTTATTGTTATTATTGCCTTAAAATGCTTTAAAATTACAGTGTATTAGTATTCTTAGTTGTTAATATGTAAATTGAGTGTTCTGCCAGGCATGTTTTATACCTACCTGCAGAATATAAAATCTCTCTCTCTCTCTCTCTCTCTCTTCTCTCTCTCTCTCTCTCTCTCTCTCTATATATAATATATATATATATATATATATATATATATATATTCTATTTAGATATTCGTTAATTCTATTTTTACAAAATCAAGATTTAAATTAAAATTTCAAAACTGTGAAACCCAGCCTTAATATCTTGAAGACTTCAATTGTCACCACCCCGTCATCTAATGGGAAGGTGACAGGATAGTGACAATCGAAAATTTAATAATATAACATAGGATCGTTTTGAGGTATCACTGACCACCTGACGAATTTGATTCAGTGTCGTCCAAATATTTTATTTTGGAAAACTAGCTGAAAATTGGAAATACTAAAAGTGTAAAAATTACACATTTAAAAAAATATTTTTGTATAGAAACCGCTTAATGAAACAAACTGAATAACTTGAAAAAAAGTGTGAAGTGTCAGAAACATTATTCGTTTTCAAAATGGTGGAATGGATGTAGAAGTGTGAACGTAATCTGTTATTTCGTACGCTGAATATGCCGAGTTTTCAGCGTTTCCAGTTTCTAGTCTTCAACGCTCTCAAGTTCTTGTGGATGCGAGTAATGTGACATTGACTCATAGTTTTAAGACTATCGATTTTGATTTTAATTGAAATGAATTGATGCCTTATTTTACGTGGCGAGACTCAGGCCAAGAGGCCTGCTCTTCCGTATGACCAGGAAAATTTCGCTCCTTTCACCAACTAGCGGAAAAAGGAGGTATTTCTTGAGCGACGATATAGGCGATTTGCATTTAGCTCATTCTCATTCATATTTAGCTAGGCTTCAGACGTAGTTCACTGGGACTTTATGGTATCGGTGCTAAATGAAGCGTATTTTTTTTGGCAATTAGTTGAGCGAAGCCTCCCGAGGGGCAAAAAGCCACTAATGCGAGCATTTCCACGGCGCACGCACCAGGCGTCCGCCTCGGGCGCGCGCGGCGCGGGCAACGGCGGTGTGGGCGACGGGGTGGGGAGGGGAGGGGGGCGAGAGACGGGGAGGGCGGGCCGCTTGATGTTGGCGCGCGCTTTCGGGAAAGCAGGAGTGTCGCGCCCTCCTCACTCTTGGATGTCCGTCCAGCGCCTCGCCCTCGCCCCCGCCCCCCCCACCCCCCCCGCGCCGCAGCCGCGCCCTCGTCACAGCTCCCCTCGGCGCGAGATCTTCGCCGCGGCTATTCCTTCGTTGCGGCGAGATGGGAACATGGCGGCCCTGCCACAAGACGAAATTGATACCAAGCAGGGACCTGCTTCTGTTCGTATCTTAATACTTTCTCAGGAATCGATCTTTTTACATTTGCGTGTGAATGTAAATCAATGTAACTTAGTTTTCCTAAGGATTGTTCATTTATTTACCTAATAGAACAGCAAATACCCTTCGAGAGCAAAGTGAAAATATCCCTAAAACAAATATTACTTTTTAGTATCTGTGTGTGTGTGTGTGTGTGTTCAGAGATAACTCGCTCTGAATTTTAACCTAAAAGTAATATGAACTAGGGAAGTTATAAATTGTAACTCGTTCATATATATATTTGCTCTGATAATTACGAATTGTATTGCAACTTTGAGCCACGGCTCAACAACTCTACAATGGTCATGTTTACCTCTAGTTTTATAGGTTCGCCGATAACTGTAGTGGACAAATTTCGAATGTCCACATAAATTAATGGAAAACTAAGCAACATCTGACCGTGCACGTGGTGTCAAATGTTTCGTTACATACCCAGAAAGCCGAGAAAAATTCAAATAGAACGTAACCATTTCGATTATTAATAAAAATGCAACTGTTTGATTACGTTAATCCACAATTTCTTCTACATGATGTTACAACAGTATTATCGTACCTAGTGCATCACTGCTTGCGACACAGCTGTCGTCAGGCGCCGAGGAAGAAAGAAGCTTCAGTATTTACGTGCGCCGTTTCAGATCAATTTTCACTCTTTGAGGGCACTGCTTTTTAAACACCCGCTCTTTCCACGTAGCAGGCGGAAGCCAGTAGTAACTACAATGCGCCAGTACGTTGTGCCAGTGTACAAAAACGAACCAATATATATCCTCTTTAGCTGTGGCACCCGCCAACTGTTTTTAGTTGTAAACGGATATTCACATTAGAAAACATATTCGTGTGGTTCTGCTCCTGCCACATTCTTGTGTACACAGATTGAGCGCGGGCGTCTTTTCTGGGAGAAGGGTTCTTGCTGTTCCGGGCCGTGAAAGACAAGTTGACGCCGGTCGGCCACTCGTGTGCGAGAGAGGCGTCTCGCTTTCGCGGCCCCGTCAATGCGCCACAGTGTTCTCGAGTTGCTCTCGACCGCCCCATCGGGATTCCTTCAGCAGCTGTCGCGCCGAGGCGACGGTGTTGGCGGCGGCGGCGATGGTGGTGATGCGGGCTGTGACAGCTGAGATGAAGGCTTCGGCGGCGGCGGCGGTGGGGACGGTGCCAGCGGAGATTAAGGCGGCGGTGGTGGTGGTGGTGGCGGCGGGGGCAGCGGAGGTAGTAGCAATTATGGTGATGATGGTCACAGAGGCGGTTGTTGTTGTTGTGATGGTGGTGGTGGTGGTGAGATGACGTGGACTGAGGAGAAGGTATTGAGAGAATGGTGGCGGTGATGGTGAAGGAAGCAGATTCGTCAGTGCCAGCGGCGGTGGCAGTAATGGTGGGAGTGATGCGGCTATGGTGGTGGTCATGGTGACGGCGATGGCGGTGGTGGTAGCGCTGGCGGTGGCGATAGTAGTGGTGCCGGCGGTGGGAATGATTGCCATGGTGGTGATTGTCGCGGCTGTGACAATGGTGGTGGCTGCGGTAATGGAAGTAGCAGCAGTAGAGGTGACAGGCAAATTTCTCGTGAAGACGGTGGCACTGGCCGTAGTGTCGGTGTCTGATCTAGAAATTCTGGTGGCAGCGGGGCAGAAGTCGGGAGCGGCAACGGATTCGGGAGAAATGGTGGGGAATATCGTGTCAATGGCAGTCGCCTTGATGGCGGTGCCTGTAGCTGCTGCTGTGGTGGGGGCGGCAGGGGCGATAGCTTTGTCGGTGGCGGTTAATGCAATGGCGTCGTTGTGGCTTTTAAAGTGGTGGTTGCATTTGTTGAAGCGTTTAGATTGACAGTTCGAATTACGGTTAGCATGTCCATTGCGAGGGCGGCGGAGGTCACAGAGGCGATGTTTACGGCGATGGTTGTGTTGGTATCGATGCCAGAAGTGGGGACGCTAGAGTGCCTAGGGTGTCCCAAATCGTCTGGATATTGTGCGATACCCGTTTTGCGCGTAGAGTATCATAGTTGTATACAGGATGACAAGATATTTTAACGACTTTTTTAATCTCAATGGTTTATAAATCAACAAAATCCTGCAAAAGGGAAGTGAGTGCTGCTAAAATTCGCATATAGACAGTTCCAAACCATAAGATAGCAATACAATGGGAACTTCTTAAGAGCTATTGCAAGGTAGTGATTCCAATGTTCAGTCTACCATTTGGCCCTCGAGTGCCTCAGGGGCAAGTATCCAGGAAAGAATATGTGTTTGCCCGTACTAAGTGATAATAATGTATGATTGAATATGTAGATATTGATTTCTGAAACTTCGCGATTCCTCAATGATTGGATTAAATTAAGTTAATTGTTATCTTCTTGTATTATTACTAATGATGAAATGTAAGAAACTTGACGTTAAAACTGTGTGGGTTTAGTCACTTTAATTCAATCAAAAGAGTTTAGCGAGTTCATCGAGGGAATTTTCGCAAAAGGAATTCTGCTTTCCTAATCTGCGTCTTGGCACGAGTGCCATCATTGCTCCCATTGCGATGAAAATATTCATTCGTCGGCTAGTCAGGTAGGTATAGTTTGTGTTCCTTTCGGGTTGCAGTAGGGGGAATGCTTCATAGCCGTGTGATAATTTGCACTACATAGTGCTGAATGACTGTACAGACTTTCAGACATGTCTAGGACGAACGTGATATGTATGATATTCTCTCCATTCTCCTCGTATGTTTCGTGAATGCAGTAACCATCTGATAACTACATATCGCAATTTACAAAGAGTTCGATGATAGTAATAATAATTATAATGACTATTCCACTCGTGAAATTTAAAAAAAATAGTGTTTAACTTTACATCCAAATGCCCTAATCAAAATGGTGTATTTCAAAAAGTTTATCGCTTTTTCTATCCGATTTTTCTTCCCGCTTTTCCTACTGGCCAATCATAAACTGTGACTTATCTATCTAAGAGGCGATATTATATATCGATCGCTATGTCGATGCCTAATAAACTGCGTATGTATTATAACCTCTTTGTAACATAACCTCTTTGATTTTAACACAGCTTTCAGTTATTTTCAATATTTAACGCATTTTGGAACTCTGGCGGACATAATTTCACTTGCGGAATAGTTCTATTAAATACCACTCGTGTTTTGGAAATTTGCTAGTATTGGACAAGCTGAAACGATATTATCTATGGTTTCTCCATATTTCTGATTAATACGGACTTTACCATCCTAGGAAACTTATAAACCGATTTATTATGTATTCTCAATGCCTGATCTTAGGTAGCAATTACGACTGCCTTCGATTCTTGCTTCATTATTTCCATTTAAAGTCTCATAAATGATAGATCTTTGATGATCTGTACGTTGTCCACTTTTTTCAGAAATTGTCCATGATCTGGTTTGTCTTTCCATGATTCCTTTCAAATTTTTGTGTCTCACATTTCATGACAAGAACAATCAGCGGTTCAGTGTCTGATTTATTCTGCGCATCTTAAAAAATGGTTTTGCAATATTTCTTGCTTACGATGCGTATATTCATACCTTACATTTTTCTTTAATGTACGTGGGGCCTCTTCGTGTCTGACCACATCCCACGCAGCTTTCTGTTTTTCGTTCCATTGTTCGAATTTCTTGCTCATTCCAGCAGTTGACATTGGATTAGGCTACATGCAGCACCAAAGTGCCCATTACGAACATTTGTTACGAGAAGTCTTTCTCGTCCGTAGCACTCCTTGCGAAATATCTTCATAATGGAGAATGAGATGTCATATTCAGCAAAACCTATATATCTGTAGATTTAGATTTAGATTTATTTAGTCAAAAAACTGTATGTGATGGGGGAGAAGATGTAGGGTTTTCCTCGCTCCAGTTCTTGAGCCACAGCATACATATTAACTCAAATACTGCTTGCCGTTTTACTTCTCTTTAAGTTGGCTTTTTCACGTTTATAAAGCCCGAAATTCATAGCAATTGCATTGCTATATTAATTTACCACGGATATTTAAGAACGAGTCGTTTCATTCCTTCACAATTATATATTCATGTAAAACAGATGTTGTTGTTGTTAAAAATATAACTGTTTTCCTAAACGCAAGGGTACAGATCTCCAATTATTGTGTATACCCAATGATTCTAGACGATTTAATACGACTTGCGAGAGTTCATTACAACTCAAAAAGTAATCTATACAACTTTTCACAGCTCCTTGTGTTTCTTTGTAACCCCCTCTTACTCATCGTCTTGCGTACTAGGGTCGCCAGTCGCGAAAACGTTAATGATAGATTCTACGATTTGACAACTTTGTAGGATTTTTATTTATTTGGGTCGAAAAACAGTTAAAAATTGTGTACGATGTGCTATGGGTAGAAGTTAAATTGAAGTTACATTTATGTCCAGAAGCAAAGCAAGGGGCCATTACATCTCAGCATTTGCTCAAAGATCAGGGAAACTGGACGAAAACCTGATCGAGATGGGGGTCATTGACACAGAAGCTGAAGTTCAATACTTATTACAAGTTCTTTTGAATTATACAATCCAAATGGTAAATAATACATTAAATATAATTGTTAAAATTAATATTACCTTCCTTTTGAATGCTCGGGATAGTCTCAAATTGTATAGAAAGAGTTGTGTAGCAGAAAAAAAAATTTACTTCGGACTTAAAATTTTGCGTCGAATTTAATTGTTTAATGTCATCTGGCAAGCTGTTCTAAAATAATGTACATGTATTGTGTGTGAATTTTTTATAGCGAGCTGTTGATACATTCATCTGATGAATATGATTACTATGATTACTAGTTATAGATATCAGCGTTTGCTGAAAATACATTCCCGCCCTTAAGGAAGGGATTTCCGCCCTCAATTTTAACAAAAAATACTGATTCATATATGAAAAGACAAGATAAGATACATTGAATTGAATTGAATTTGCCTTATTTTACGTGGCGAGACTCGGGCCCTCAGGCCCTCTCTTCCGTCTGACCACGCAATTTCGCTACGCTCCTTTCACCAACTAGGAGAGAAAGGAGGTATTTCTTGGGCGAGAAACAGGCGATTTTGAATTTTAGCTCAGAGGCGTCATTTAGGCTTGAGGATCTTTTACATGCAAGTAAATCTACGAACATGGGACAGCCGGCTTTACTTCCCCTCCGAAGGAAGGCGTACGAAGGATTTTTTCGCCCTTAAAAATCCACGGCTTCGATCGGGTACAACCCGCCAACCCGCCAACCCGCCAACTTGGGTACAACAGTCCAGTACGCTAACCATTACACCATCGCCGCCGCATATTCATGGATTAATAAAGAGAGACTTACGAGTAGCACGTGGGTGGGATTTGCTTAATATTCGTATAATTATTTTTGTAATATAAAAGTCTTGAAGATATAAAATGTATTCCCCCAGAATATTATGCCATATCTCAGGCGGGAATGAACATTCGCAAAATATACACAACGAGCAGTATGAAGGCTGACTGAATTTGAAAGAATTCTGAAAGCGTACCATAAATAACGTAATTTAGTGTTCAATTCATTTAAATGGACGTTCAATTTAAGGTTTGACTGAGTTCAAAGACCTAAAAATTTCGTTGCCTTAACATCAGTCAAATGCACACCCCTTCATTTTCAATGGAGTATAGAGTTGTTTATTTGAAATGGACAACTGCATTGGAACAGTTTTCTTTTTATTAGCTGTTAATTTGTTATTGCGGACCAATTTGAAGTATCTGATATTGTACTATTTACGGTTTCTTTATTGCAAAGAATATTCGTATCATCCGCAAAGATATCTGTTCTTTCGTTTCTAATCTTCCGAGGGCATGTTGTTTGCGTATAGTAGAAAGAGAATAGGGCCTAAAATTGATGATTTGACGTGATATTTCGTTAACACTAAGAAATATCTCCAGACAACTGAAAAGAAATATATCCATAACGGCAACATGTGTATTGTCAAAGAGCATTATTGTAATTTGAGGTGCAAATGTGGAGACCGTAGTTTCCTTTTTGTTTTATTTATCGCTATAATAGATAAAACTGTGTGATGTATGGTGGAGACGTAAAATGCATATTCATCCCAAGAAATCACACGTTGGGCCAAAATAATGTATTCAGGTGTTACGGCAAAAGTCAACGTTCCTCGAAGTGTCCTTACATGTTACAAAATGTCGTTACATTTTTATAATATAATTAATTTAAATAAAATTTTAAAATGTTATAATTAAAATAAAATATAAGTTTTTTTTATTACGGAATACTGTTATAAATGCTACGGTGGCCTATAGGGTAGTGTCTCCCCTGCCGGATGAAATTTTAATTAGCTAGATTACCAAGAAGAGCGAAACAGAAAAAAAAGTGTTGAAAATCTCAAGGATTTTTCGCAAGAATATTGCAATTATCAAAAAAATTAAATCGTTATTTTAAAATTGAAAATAGCTTCAAACTGGCACACAAACATTGTTTATGGCAATCCTTGGTACGGAGTGACGGAAACACTAAACAATGCAATAGAACGTCCAAAATGTGCTCATTGTGGTTGATTATGGTAAAGAAAACATAGCTTGTGACCAACGGGGATTCAGAAAGCATGTTTTTGGGCTCTATGAATATAGTTTCTGTGTTACGAACGATGGTATGTTTTGCGTTGTCATTTGTTTGGCGGGTTGCTTGTGCGCCCGATAATCCAAATAGCCATAATCTGCTAACTTCCATGTTTTTGTCTTAAATTTCTTTACCCGTGGGGGTAATTACCTATCCAGCAGTAACACACTTAAGCAATTTTGGTCATGTTTTTTAGAAAGGGAAAAATCCGTTATCTTTTTTAATGTATTACATGTAGGAGGCATTTGCCTTATTGATTGTATAGTTTCTAATTGTATAAAAACAATTATGCAGCAGAAATAATTTTACTTTGCGTTTAAACTTGTGTATAGGTTTTAATAATTAAATGTCATCTGGAAGTGTGTTTGAAACTACGTGCATGTATTATAGTATGTGGATTTTTGTTGAGAGAAGTTGATATTAACACCAATAGAATATGGTTCTTATGGCATGTAATTAAAAATATCTGCACTGCATATAAATATGCTCCCACTCTTAAGTATCGTTAAAGCACTTTTGACAAAAATTACAGATTCGTAAATATATAGGCCAGACAAAAAGAAGAATCCAAGTTTAACGAAGAGAGACTTCAGGAATCACATGCATGGCAGTTGGTTATCTGTATAATATTTTCTGGTTAAGTCAGGTTATTATAGGATAAGCTTCCTGGGAATATTGGGCCGTATCTCAGACGAAAATGCACATTTTGAAATACAGGCGACGACCTGCATGAAGGCTGAGTGCATGTGATAGAATATTGAATGCGGAAAATAATTTAATTAATTTAGTATTCAATTCATTTATATGAATAATCCATTTCAGGTTTGATTGAATTGAGACACCCGGAAACTTTGTTACCTTAACATCAGATAATTGGTATAATTCATTTGATGATTAGAATTTTGTTTTCAACAAAATATTTTTCATTTTTATTAGAGCAAGCAATTCCTAGTTTGAAATATAAAACTGCATTGAAACAATTTTTCCTTAGTTAACAGTTAATTTGTTCTTATGAAACCAGACTAGAACATTTGAATTCGTTCTACATATTGTTTCTTTTTTGCAAGGAATTGCCGTTTCATTAGAATATGTCTGTTCTTCCGTTTATAATAAAGTACATCAATAGATAAATCATTTACGCTTCAAGGAAAGAGGATATGGCCTACGATTGAGAACTGGGAGACCCTATTGGCATATCAATTGGCAAAGAATGGGAAAGATTAGTAAATAATGTTCCTTTGGGGCAGTACGGTATTTCTACTCCTCGTGATCGATGTTTACGGTACGAAGACATCCAATGTAGGCAGTATCACGAATTATATATGAAGATAATTTTGAGAGCAAAACGTTTTAAACAATTGTGTGAAGAGCTTTCGATGAATCTAAAATCCAAATTTTTGTAAGCTTGCAATTTTTCTAAATTGAGAGAGTTCAATGAAAATAAGACGTGCTCTGTTTTAAATCGTCCTTTGATTTATTGGAGGAAAATAGTGCCATTTTAAATTATGTGTAAACAACCAACTTCAATTTGACAATTGAAAGAAAACGATTTTGTTATGATAAATAACACATTTTTATTGAGTCCTAGGCAGCTAGGCTTTTTGCTGACGCACGTGAAACTCAGAAACCTGTTGCCTTTCATAAGTTATTGACCTTTTTCGAAACACTTCCCATTGCATGAAAATTTCATGTTTGACGTATTTTTAAACAACATGAAATTTTCGCTTTTCGTAAAACATTGCTAATTTGTACAGTGCAACTGCACATCATGAGTTATGCGGGTTTCAATACGAATTTGAAAAGCTGAATGGCGCAGACTGTGTCAATGAATTCTAAATTGAGAAATGAGGCTACGGAAATTACATGAATCGCCGTGCGTAATTGCTTCGAAGAAATTAAAGTGTCCGAAGCGCGTATTCCTGGGAATTACGGCATCAGCTGGGAAAGTTTGATTTTTGGGTTGATGACAGTGAGAGAGTGCTTTTCGACATTCAGTAAAGATAAAATCGAACTAAAATTGTTTCCCTCAATTATATGTCTTATATTGGCAATGATGTTTCCCCTTTTTGTCTGTTCCGGTTGAACGTTTCCCTTTAATATCCGATTCCTAGTAATGATACTCTACCTGCTCACATCCTCTTCCATCCCTGGTTTGTGTAAGAGGAACCAGAATACAACCATTGCTTTAATGGGCATGGATTGTATAGTTGAATTTTGTTTAAAATTTAACTTTGTGAAGAACTACAAGAAAATATTTTTTCACAGTAGTGAAATACAAAATTTCAAAGAGACTAGGGCTACTGAGTTTTCAATCCACTTTTAACTAACTTCATGTGAGTCATAATACATTAAAATAAACTAAATAGTCACCATTTTTATTGGAGATTAATGTGACATCAGTAAAGAAGAACTGGAGCTACACGTACAACTTACTAAAGAACAAAGAAATGTACGTTGACGTTGCTATCAACAAAAACCCCAAAATGTCTTTGAAATTACTCCATTTGCCAAAAATGCAATTTTTTCGCGTATAGGCCAACTTGGACTACGCGTGAATCCTGCTTCAGAAGGTGCAAGTAACTTTCTGCAGGCAGGGGGATCATCAATTTAGCTGGATCCCCGATTACTAGCCCCCCAAGGTTGTTAGCCCTGGGGGTATGGACGATGAAATGATGATGATGATGGTGAGGGCTGAAAGGACGGCACACACATATCGACATACAAAAAAAAAACACCAATACCCGTGGCGGGACTCATACCCGCGGTCTTCTGCTCCGAGACCGCTACGTCACTAGTGCCCTAACGATCTCGGCCATCAGACCGGCGCCGAAATGCAATAATGAAACCACTAATATATTTTGTTCAGAACGGTCGCGGTTAGTAACATTGTGATACATCGCATTATGGTAAATATCCGGCATTTGCAAGGAAAATATTACAAAGAAGATTCTAGCATCGAACAGTTTTAACTAGGGCTCGGAGAGCTATGCATTAAAGAATGTAAAATATGTTTGTAATTATGAGATATGCAGATAAGCTGTTGGCTAATAAAACTGATGACGCGAGACAACAACGTGATCAAAGTTTCTAAATATTATGAAACAATAAAAAACAACACCTCCATTTTGTTGTTTAGAGAATTCCATTATAGAAAAACTCTAGTTTCGAATACAAACTTATAAGAGTTCTTTGCTTCAGTGTTTCCTCGAGGTCTTTCCTGTCGTTTGCTCGCCAAAGCGCGTCATC
This sequence comes from Gryllus bimaculatus, assembly GCA_017312745.1. Classification (NCBI taxonomy): domain Eukaryota; kingdom Metazoa; phylum Arthropoda; class Insecta; order Orthoptera; family Gryllidae; genus Gryllus; species Gryllus bimaculatus. The sequence goes on from BOPP01000083.1 coordinate 2,862,819, forward strand.
TTGGGAATTCATTAGACTTACCCATGGATTCTACACTGTATTAAATGCCAGAGAAAACTAAAAACAATTATTTTTGTGCAACATATTCGTGTGGGAATTTGTGTGTTACGTTTTTGATGATTTGAACACCAATGTGTTAAAACATTGGAGTGCTGGAATCGTGAATGTCCGCAGTAAGGAAAAGTGACCCCACATTTGCGAGCGGTGGGCGACTCCTCAGTGCGTTGCCGCCGGGCGCGCCGGTCGGGAACCACTGCTTGGAGACGTGCGTTGCGTCCTCGACGTAAGATGCGGCTTTTGATGGTGTGGGCAGCGTCTGCGCTCGCCGATCGGATCCGGGAGGCGGAGGCCGTCTCGATGGAGGCGGTGGCGACGGCAGGGAGGCGGAGACGGTGTGGTCGGCGGGTGCGGAGGAGGTGGAATCGGAAATCGTCGGAATCGGGGGAGAAAACGGCGGCCGGGAAAGCCGCGGAGATAGAGAAGGCGGAGAAGAAAGTGAGGGAAGAAGTGACGAAGGGGGAGAAGGAGGTGAAGAAGGCGGTTAGAGGTAAAGAAGGCGAAAAGGAGGTAAAAAGGCGGAGAATGGGGTGGCGAAGGCGGAGAAGGAAGTGGCAAAGGCAGAGAGGGAGGTGGTAATGTCAGAGAAGAAGTTAGCGAAGGCGGAGAAGATGAACATGACAGAAGAGTTAAAGTCGACGAAGGAAGTAAAAAAGGCGGAGGTGCTGAAGCAGGTGGTGGTGGAGGTGCAAAAGTTGGTAGTGAAGGCGGAGAACGAGTGGCGAAGGTGGAGAAAGAGGAGGCGAAGGCGGAGATAAGAAAGCGAAAAAGCAGGTTGAGATAGCGG
>BOPP01000083.1:2863895-2910163 GCA_017312745.1 Gryllus bimaculatus
CGACGCCATCTGCTCCCCCTCGGCTGGGCCCGACTGCGATCAAGAGACAGCCGAGTCTCCATATCTCGAATCGAAAACGGAAAAGGAGAAAAGAGCGAGTTATTGAATATTTGGGCGTAATGAGATTCGAGTTACCCACCAGCATCGGCTTCCAATCTGTGGTCGGAGGAGAACATCAGAGTTTGCATCGTCGGAGCGCTGTAGAGGTTCTGCGAAACGAAGCGAAAATCTCGCATATCAGATGGAACACGAATTTTAAAATAAAACCACACAAGGCTAACTGTTGAATTGTCAGTCGGTGTCCAACCAGCAAACAAAGGTTGCGTCACGTCATTTGATTCCTGTGCTTTGAATGCAAAAACAGCGGGTTGTCTCCAAGTGGCCAGTTCCCTCACCCGCACGGTCCACTGCTCTTTGGTATTTCCATTAGGGTTTCAACTTTAGGGTTCTCCAGAACAAAAAATGTCTTTTGAGTCATTTTTTCATATACTACGTACAGAGTATATTGGTATGGAGAAAAAGTTATGTAATGCAGTCAAAATTTATTTCAGGATTTTGATGGAAGTAACCGATTTCGGGTTTCCTGTTTTTTTTTTAAATATGTATTTGTCTGCCTGTGCCCATAAACTATACTCATAGCTTTTCCTCGAAGTGGATATTCTTCAATAGATGGACCCTGAAGTCTTGAGAATTCGAAACTATTAATAATTTTTGGGGAGTACTTATTAGTACAAATTACAAGAGAATGTAAGCACTACTAGTTTCTTCTTCTTATGGTGCCATATTATTCATTGGCTGTTGGAAATCTAGTACAGAGATTCGTACTCGGATTTCGTAGCAGTTATAAATGTTCATAATTAATTATATGCAGTTTGCCTACTGCTTAACTTAGATAAACATTTAAATGAATCTATAACATAATTTCTAGCCTTCCCGAGATTGTATCGTTATGTTTCAGCATGAAGTGAAGCATGATTGAATCTTTTTTGTGCATATTCTTACCTAAGTTTTAAGGATATACAGCCAAAACTGATTTTTTGCATAAAACGTCTCCATAAACATTAAAAAATTAAAATCTTGACTTCGCTATAAATTGTGATATTATTGAAACGCCATCTGACGGTAAAATTCGGTAGTTCGTAAAATTCGGTAGTAAAATTTTATTTTAGAAGGGGCAACAATCGCCCTTGCACGATTGTGTAGAAAATCAGTGTCGTGCACACGCCTGGGCAATCGCATGATTCGAAACTCAAAAGTCTGTGAAGGCAGAAAAATTCAATCAATGACCCTGGCCGCAACTCGCGCTAGAGATGTACAAAATTGATTAGGAAAAATCTACAAGAGCTCAGTTATAAATACACTGTCAGGTTCGATTAAATTTTGTTATATATTAGTGCAATAAACCAAAAATACAGATTCATTACAAAGAACATATTCTCATTATATAAAATTAGTTTCTAAAAATAAATAAATGAGGAAATGATATAATAAAAATACGACTAAAAAAGGAGGACAACCTTGAAGATAGAAGACCGAGTTCTCAGAAGAAAATGGAAGTAGCCCAAGGGCAAGCAGTGTGCACGTACGTGCGATTTCTGGGAACAGAGGAAACCTAATCTCCGATTCACACGTTGTTGCATTCAGAGATGACGGTGTGACCAGTGGTGGTTCGTGGCATCGTTGCAATGATGCCCAACAACCATTGTCCAGAACACGTTAAAATTTAAAGGAAATCTCTTTATAATAACGTGCGAGTTGTCTATCTTCGAATGCACTTATCTACAAGCGTTAACAGACCAAGAGAGGCCCTAGCCAGCGTCCGAGAGCTGACGTCATCGAGAGAGTTGGGTTTCAGCCACAACAACCGGATGTCCTGACGTAGGATACAAGCCGAACTTCTTCTTTGTATTATCCCATACTCTTTCTAATGTGTTGTAAATGATTCTGAACAATCATGTGGAGCAGTACCTGTCAAGCCCGTGACGGATTTCAGTCACCGAGGTAAATTGAATGAAGATTCTGGTACAGTTGCGATTGTTGATATGCGGAGTGGACAAGTTCTGTGTGATCTGTTTGGAGTTTACAGTGAATTACTGTGATTGCAAGTATTCAAACGTCATTTATTAGGTAATTAGTTGGTTTACGGAACTTATATACGTGAGTTTTTGACAATGAATTCTGTACAGGGTTTGCAGGAAAGAAGTTTTTCTCAGCCGTCTTATGAAGAAAAGCTAAGTATAAAATAACTCAGCAGGCTTGCCACATTTAAATATAGTGCAAATTATAAAGACAGGAAATAGACAAATTTACAGGGTTTTTAAAAGAGAAGATTATTTCAGAAATGTATGGCTGTGTGGATGGGTTGTGAAAAATTCTGTTTTGATACAAGCATATCATTGAGTCATACTAAAACCACTGGACGCTTCTTGAATTTCCACCAAACTTTAACTACTCAAGATTAATGGGGAAAATATGTTTTATCTGAAAGTCCGAGCTCTATGAATGACGTATGTCAGCAACAACCTGGTTCGTGCGGCACAAGCCACCACCGGGTGTGACTAACAGACGACTATAAGAAATAGAGGAACTTAAATTCGATTTCTTCTTGTGATTTGGCAGCCAGTGGCAATAATCACAGATAGCTTTAAATTTCACCTGGTACCCCATCCAGGGATTACATAATATCTCTTCACTATGGAAAGAGTACCTTCATTACAAGAAACCTGCTAAATATCCTCTACGAGTGAATGTTAATTGCGTATTGCAATTCGTACTTCGTCTACATATCGTGCTTACCGTAGTTATGCGTGAATGTTCCATAGAAGAAGTTGAAGTTAAAGGCACCGAGTCATATGACAAGAATTTCTCTTAACAAAGTAGTACTTCACTATATCTTCCAGGCATGTTCGCTTTGTCACCCGTGAAAATCTATGCAATGACGAGTTTTGTCTGCATTCAGGAAATTACATCCAGATAACATTAAACAAAGTTTGAAAGAAAAAAGCTATATTTAAATTTTGATCTGTAATGAATATGCTGGCATAACGTAGAACTAGCGACACCGAAAAAGACGAATGAAACATTCGATTTATTTCTAAACATCATTTATCATTAATAGTTTCTCAAAGCGTGGTTCTCTAAGGCATCCACTTGTAAAACTAGGTCCATAAAACGGCAAATATTCATATAATAATTATTATATTGTGACGGGTTGACGAGGTAATATTTCTGTGTGTTAAGATGAATGTGAATTAACAAAAATTGTGATTTTAATATAATTCAAATTAATGAGCTCTCCCAGTGAAGGGAGACGAGTGTAAATCAGTGTGTCGGTCTCAAAATAAGATATAAATTTTTGTGCAAGTGAATATTATTTCCGGACGCGTCAACTGCTTCGTCATTAGACTCGTAGACGCGGCTTTGTCTTCAAAAGTGCCGATGTTCTTCCCCCGCTGGAACGTGAGGTCTGGCGCCGACCTTTACTCCGGATTTTCCTCTTCCAGGTATCTAACTTAATAGAGCACCGCCCAAGCTGAGGCAATTTCTATGTTCCGGACTGGTCCACCGACATTTGTGGAAGTATACGTCACGTCATTGTTTGTGTATGTGTGTGTGTGTGTAAGGGTAGATGAGGGTTAGGGATGATTAAGGAAAGATCGTGCACTGTCCGTGGTCCGTTTGGTAAGGCGCTGCTACGGCATTGGTTCAAAACACAAAACAAAACAAGGAAGCTGCCGATCAGAGCAGTGAGCCGCTAGAATTCTCCCTTAGGCAGTGATTACCTGGATGGTTTGATCGATCTTCAAAGTCAAAAATATCGATCAATGATGAGACTATACAGCCTCTCGGTCAATGCTGGTGCAGAATCAACCGTGTTGGTACGGATCTGTCGCAGCTGATAAATTATTGTTTGAATGTAAAATCAATTGTTAACAAAAATCCACCGAAATACTTCATTGTTTACGAAACAAAGACTAAGAAGAGATGTCAACCTCGCAAGATTCTCCGAGATTACTCACGCAATTTTTAATTAGGAAAATATTTTTTTAATATTAAGTTCAACTAACCCCACAGTGGCTGATATCGCAACAGTAGAATCAATGTTTTCGATGTGACATTGAATTAGTAGCTATGTCCCGTGGTTTACTGACTGATACTGAAATTAGGGATTCGTTTTAGTACAATATAAAAAATGGCACTTACGCTTTCCACCGTTTCTTTAATTGAATACAATAGAAAAATATGATTGTAAGGATATTTGAGAATAAAAAAATATATTTTGTGCCGTGTGTTTCATAAAATGTTTCAATGCATAAGCTATCAAAACGGGCTGGTTGACGTAGAGGCTGCAGACAACGTCCAGGTGCGCGAAGCGGAAGTCTGCGGAGTCGCATCACGAGTAAAACCCGTTTTACTCGGTCACCTTTCTCATCATTTTGTGCACAGAAAATGGATTGAAAAAGTATGTTCATTTCCACGCGCTACTGTTTCAGTATCGAAACTGGATGGACGAGAACGAGCGTTTTACACGGTCATTTCAGTTTCTGCACACAGTCACGATGAAAATATTTCCACTGGGTGCCACAAAAAGCGCTCAAGATGAACCATTTGAAATGACATCTAGTAAGAAATTAACTTAGGTTATATTAGGATTGAGCACGTACCGAGATATCACAAATCAATACATGTTTTATTTCTCACTACATAATCACTTGACTTTACAATAGAACGCATTCGAACGCTCTCAAAACTCACAAATCCCAAACCAGAAAGGTTCAAAAAACAAGACGCCAGGAGCGCGGTAGTCAAACTGGATGAAACCTGTGAAGAAAAGTGAAGCATGCGTAATTTTTTCGTACAAATGACATCCAGCCCGATCCGTTTTTGTACCGATAAAAATGATTAAAAAATGACCGTGTAAAATAAGCTGAAGTCATGGGTGTTCTCACGAAATGAGTGTGGAATGGGTGATGGGTGGCTTTTCAATACACCACGTATAGCTTTTGAATATGGTCTACCATTATCACTCATCTCTGTATCCCACTATCATCGTACAGACAGTGGAAAGCAATAGCGCCCTAAATGTCACCTATCCACAAAAAGGAAGAAACATAAATGTAAGATTTTTCATTTTATACGCTCAGTAATGAATGTAAGCGGCACTCATCAATGTAATATAAGAACTTGGTAAATAATCCTCAGTTTGATAATATTTTTCTTCCAGTTTTTCTTGTTCCATTGAACAAATATTGAGATGGTTCTTTGATTCTGGAGAATTAATATTCTAGCCTTTCCCCTTCTAACATCACATTTTGGTTTAATATTTCTGACGTTCAATAAGCATCAATTAATGCCACGACTAAATAAATTCACTGAATGATAATACTTGTACTTACAGGAAGTGGTGAATAATTTATATTTTCAATGTGTGTACAAATTGTACAATACGTCCCATCACAAATGTTCACAAACATTTTCGGCGAGATTGTGGCAGATCTCGTGTCGGTTTTATAACCTGGCCCCTTGCCGCCAACATTTTTGCACAATGCTTTCTGTTATGAAAAGATCATTACGATGGGACTACGACTGATATTTCTACATTGGCACGATACCAATCATGGCCATGTGTTAAACCGAATTCTATGTTCATAATGAAATATTGATTCGGTAAATGAACAATATCTTAGCTTGACATCGTTTCAGAATATATAATTCTTTCAACAAGGCTTACTCCATGTCATACTAAATCATATTACGTAAAGATTTGATTGCTTTCTTTCCAGTTCTCCTCCATTGTCCTAAAGAATGTTACCACGTTACATCTGGACTATTAAAACAAGTTGTCAAGAAGTAGAGTAGTGGGGTTCTGTAGGCTAATGGGAAAGCAAGATTCATAGGAACCACCTCTCACATCCTTACGTGAGACTAGTATGGAATGGAGTAAGTCCCACATTTTGAAACGTTGTCCAACTAAAATATTGTTTATTTACCCGACTTCCCATTCTCTTCTCATTTTCTACGTGAATGTACATTTTGGCCCCATTTGTATGAGCCCAGACCACTGTGCGGCGCGGTGAAAACCCCTTGGCTCGCCTCGCACCTGCACGCCGCTGGCACGCCGTCAAGGGCGCGGCGGTGTGCATGCATGCCGTGGCCCGCACTCCACTCGCGCCCCGAGGAAGGGGCTGCCGACTTCCAAATGCAGAGATAGTCCTCGGCATTTGGATTCACGCGGCACCTCGGCGGAACATAAAGCGACCGAAGGAGGAATGGGAAAACGAAGGCGCGGAAATTAAGTTTTCTGATTTTGGATCTTGGACTTGTGATTGTTTTTGGACACAAGCTCTATTGGTAATTTTGATTCAGCCGTTGTCTGATGGAGAATTCTAGTGTCTGACTGATCTTTTCCGCAATTTTACGTTGTTTCTCGACGCGAATGCCGGAGCAGTACCCTAACAAGTGGGCCGCGGACAGCACGCGTTCTTCCCTTCATCCACGTGGTCCCCTCATGACACATCACACACATACGCGCGTGTGTCTTACTAGCACTACTCGCCTACACATGCCGCGGGAAGAGCCGTGATAAGATAGAGCATATTCCAGACGGGGCAGGGCCTCTCCGTAGAAGATACCTGGATGAGGAAACCACAAGTGGATTTACAGATTGGGGCTGGATTTCAAGATCCAGCGGATGAGGAACAACGCCACTTTACGGCTATAAAAAGCCCTACGCTCACGGGATTATTGAGCAATGAGCAATGGGCTGGAATAAGATGTGCATTTCTACAATTTTGTTTTGCAGCCAGAATCACAAAACAAACAACCCATTTTACAGTTACAATACGATTTCAGCTAATTCACTTGAAGTCCAGTCACCACGTAAACATTAAACTACAAATGCAAATATACCATTCGTTCAATATTTCATGCCTGAACTACTATATTCACTTCAGAGAATCTCTGAAACATAGGCTTTTATGGTCACCATGTTTGTATATTTCCTCATTTGATTCTGTGAAAGTAAACACATTGCTTATCCCAAATTCTTGTCTTGGTACTCGATGTCTGGCCATCCATCCTACAATTTTATCAGCATGCGAAAGCACGAAAATAAATATTTTCCTTAAAGTTTACTAATTTTTCAGAAAATGATATAACATACGATATCTAGAAAATGTTTCAATAAACACGATATATTTAACTTTCAATAACACTTTTCTGTACAATCGATATTTTTACTTTCTCCCTACGGAGAAAAGAGAAAATTATGTAATGCTGCGCGAAAAAACGGCGTATTTTCGTCTGAATACTCTTCTTAGAGGATCCTGTTTACGAAAAGTTGATAAATCATATTTCTAAATTTAGACATAAAAATCATCTATCACGTGGTGTTCCCAGAATCCATTTTTGCGAGTCCTTGATACCGAAAAATCGAATGACGGCAAAACGTCCGTCCGTCCGTCCGTCTCAGACCGACTGTCCGTCAGTGGACGCTAGCGGCTAAACTATTCAGCCAATGTTCTCCAATATAAATATTCCCTAAACGATCTTTCTGATGTCTCGGACCCGTAAATTTGAAACCGATATTTCAATTTTAGTGTACTTTACATGAAGCCCCTGTGACATTTTCCAAATTTTCATAAAATTGGCTCCATTATTTCTGTTTAAATTTTATTTCTAAATAGTGTGAAGGAAGTTTAAGGCATCGTGCAGGTCTCATGTTCAACAAAAACCCAGATTTTTCGAAAATTGCAAAAGTTCAAAACTTTTTTGGAGTCTTCCTACAACTAAAATATTAAAGATAGTGATTTTTCCCGTAAGGAAATCTGTTTTGAAATCTTAAAGGTAGATTTTGAAATAAGGTCATGTCATTTTCCGTGTAATTTTGCGCTGTTTGATTAAAAAACATCTTGATATTTAGTATTTTTTTCATCCCACTAATAGCTTCGACGAAAAGAGGATTTTGAAATATGATAGTGAATTTAACTCTTTTGCAATATGCAGATTTCGAGAAAAAACAATTGCAGCCGTTTTTGAGAAAACTTGGTTGCAACTTGATCGAAAATCCACCATTTGCAGTTCCAATTTGTTAAAAAATTACGGATTTTTAAAAACCATCAAAGAATTATTAGATTTATTTTGAAACTTCTGTGCTAACAAACGCATTAAATTGTGAAAATATATTTACATCTGTAATCTTAATTTTAACGACATGAGTCAGTTACAAAAACACATGTTGCAAAAACAATGTTGCGCTTAGGCCATGAGATTAAGTTCATTTTCCCATATCTGTACAATAAGTTTTAAGGAAAAATTTGGAGCCATACTTGAGAAGATATTGTTTGTAAAATTGCCCTTGTTTCATTTGAAATTGCACAAAAACGATGTATCTTGTCGAAAAAGTGTAAATGACATTATTTGTAGAAGTCATTTTGGAAAGCAATTTTTTAATTGGAAGAAAAAATCTCTGTCTTCAATAATGTAGTTGTCCGGCGGATGTGAAAAAATGGAAACTTTTGCCATTTTCAAAAATTCAGATTTATCAGAGAAAAGCGAATGTATGTCGTCTTTATAATTGTATTTCACTCTATTCTAGCACGAAATTTAAGCCAGAAAGGCAATTAAAGCTAATTTGGAGAAAATTTTGAAAATGTCTCTGGGAGTCCAAGAGATGTACCCCCCCCCCCCAACATTCATAAAATTCATTTCAAATTCCCAAGATTTCAAGTCGGGCCTAATCACTCAAGGAATATTCATTTTGGAAAAAATATTGTGAATGGTCAGTGTCTATTCACACTGACGTTTTGCCGAAAACAATGTATCGGTATTAAGGAAACAGGAAACATATTATGACTATGCATTAGAGAAAGAATTAGAAAAACTATAATTTAGTACGAGTGTTTATACGAGCAAGTAAAACCAACTTTTACGATATCTGGGACCCACAATAATAGTTTCTTTCTGTCGAAAACCGGCACTCTCTGCTGCAGCATTACAAAACTTTCTCGATACGTACGAATACTTCATCAATATGCGTAATACGTAATCAGAATACGTAATACTTCATCAGAATCGATGTTCACAAATACAACATTGTCCTTGTCCATGTCCTTGAACATAAATTGATTACTCAATTTAACGAGTGCATAATTGAATCGACAGTTGATGCAGATTCAGTCTGCTGCTAAAGCTTCGTAGGTATGTCCTAGATTCGACTCCCGGTACTGATTTTTGCCAATATTTGGATCTGAATATGCCGATGTCTGAATGACAGATCAGGTTCATGAACTCTCTGATCGTTAGTTTTGCGGTTTCATTTTATTCTAGTTGGATGCTGGCGCACTACCTTAGTACCATCTGTAAAAAAAAATATTTTCTATGGTATAAACATGAACCTGGTCATGGTGCCAAAAAAAAGAGCAAGATCGGTTAGATCTGAGGCCAACCGGGGCAGTCTACCTACTGCATTCCCGGGCCTCATAGATTTTGAACTCAACACGAAACTTGTTATTTTCTTCATACGCTGGGTTGTGTATACGTCAGTATTATTAGAGGTCAATTCTCTAATTGTTTGAATAAAAGATAAACCTCTCCGCTTTCCCTTTCAGTGAAATACTTCAACCAACAACTGTTTGAAGTAATTGAACGCCATAAAAGGACAAGAATTAGTTATTGCACAAATTTTACAATATTAGATTAAAGAGACAACAAAATTAAAAATTGTATTTGTGACATAGAACATTTACGAAAAATCTAATTCTCTCATACTAACATGAGGGATTCTAAAACTATTAATGAAACTAAAGCGAAAATACTTCTCAGGGAATTGTGGACTTTAGAATTCACAAAATGAATTGCATAAATGTTTACATTTCATTGTATACACGTTCTGCAGTTGCAGCTGTTTCGTTTTTCATTTATTAAAGAATAATTTTAAACGCTTAATTCAATTTCACTAGAATTGTTTACACATTTCTCTCTCAAAATTATTCTAATAATTCGCATTATCCGCTCTCATGCACACGCAGTGATGCGGAAGTGCATTTAATTAATTTTATTTATTTATCGCAAAAAACGCTTAAAAACTATTATGTGGCGTATAGGAGAGAGGTAAAATTTATGTACTTTTTTTGAATTCGAGAATTCATACCTTTACTCTTTTATTGTACTAAGTTTACTAAACTTGTATTTAAAATACGTATACAAGTAGCAACGATTTTTGAGAAAATTACAATGAAATTACAACTACAATTTTTGGGACTTATTCTTAATGATGCTCCAAATTAACGAATAGACTCATTGCTCCGAGAACGTAGAGAACAAATATTTGATAAAACAATTCCTCACGAGCGCCTTACAAAGCTCATGATAACGTGCGTAGATATTAAAACATACATTTGTTCTCGAAGCAAAACAAGGGGCTATCTCTGCATTTGGTCAAAGGGCCAACGGAAACTGGACTAAAAACCTGTTTGAGGAAGAAATAATTTACTTAGTAACTGAAGTACATTATCTGAAGCTAAATTATTCCAGGATCTTCAGTAACGCATGATAATGCGCTAGATTCGATATTTTAAACAGAGAGAATTCTTTTAATCGTAATAACCAGATCCCTCCTCTTTACGTCATATCCGAGTGGAGTGTTTATCACCAAGGAAAACACTACGTTCAAACGCAGGAGTTAATATTTGAGAAACAAATGTCCAGTGAAAATTGAATTGGTACTGCTTTGTATTATTCCGACACATTTGATTGCTCTGTGTTATCATATTCTCTGTTATTGCTATTAGTATTTTCAGACAAAGCATGCTTTCTGCCGCAGTGGATGTTGATGAATACGCACGAACGTTTGCATAATCACTTATCACAGGTTTTTCAAAGAGAAATTGTGTCGTTCGTTAATGGTGCAGCAAGCTAGAGATTGTTTGCAATATATCTCTTCATTGTGTTTGCTTTTCTGTGAAAGTACTTGATTATTGGTTGGAATTTACTTTCCCCAGTTTCAGAACAAGATACCATTCCGTACCATCGCGAGATGACACACAAAAGTTGTATAGTAGAAATTTTGAAAATTTCGCTTAATAATATGACAGATTTTGCTCTAAATCTTTCTATTTTATTTTTTTAAATTGAAAAATAGTAAAAGGTTTTTTATGCATCAGACCAACGAGAACTGGCGTTTTGAAATGAGTCGCGGAACCTATGCGTTCAAGTTTTAGTCCCAACCGAGATAGCCAATGAGGCGATCCCTAAGTGAAGTTGCTGTCCACAATAACATAGGAAGTCGCGTTCAAACGTACAAAATTTTCGCACGGGCTCATCTAGCATTACATTATTACATTAAACTACTATTAAATTGTTAAGTTAGTAATACTACGACAATTTACTTGCTGTTTTAGCACCAAATAAATTTGTGTGGTTTTGAGGTATCAACAGTCACCATCAAATTTCCGGTGCCTTTCTCAAAGTAGAAATTAGTCTTATGGTCAAACAGCATAACAAAATTACAAACCACATTACGTGGCATGCATTTTTCGAATGGGATTTTAAATTTAACAAAATCAATATCAAACACATTGCTATTGGAATAATTCAGTTCAGGTTTACGGAACTATTCAATGCAATTCGACTGGCTACTAATGTTTGAAAACTTCTCCGTTTGGCAGCGACGGGAGGGCGATGTTACAGCGTTGGATGATGCTCCGTTGGCCGAATCCACCCTCGAGATCGTAGGACACTTTCCAGACTCTGTGCCAACTAGCTGATGAGGCGTGGGAAATTCTTGGCTTTAGAAAAGACATGTTTCGAGATTTAGTGTTTTCCCTGCTTCGATGGATCGCGATGATACGAAAGCGAAATCGCTTTACTTCTGAGCACTAAATCAGCCTCTCCACCTTAACGTCACGTACAATTTATTTTTACTGTTTTGGCGTTAAAATTCGAAGAAATTTAGTACAGGTGATCGGCGCCTTACATCCCGCAAGCATCAGGTAAAACAACCGTATGGTAGTGTGCTTTCACCTGACATTTCTATTAACTAACAATTATTAGATATGCTTTAAAAACGTTACGCATTAAGGTAAAAATATCTAGAAACTCATGGAGAATGTTTTGTACCCGTGTCAGACCGGTAATTTCGTATCATTAATTTTCTGTTTTCAACTTTACCACTACGCCGCAAGGTTTCTTGGGCGAACCCAGTGATAAGCTTATTCTTTCATAAGATGTCCAATAGCATAGCCGGTATTTTGAAAAATATAAAAATAAAATATGATAAATACGTATACGTGAAAAAATTCTCAGTTCCAGTTCATAATGCGTTCTTTTAATGTATTTTTGATTACCTATGGTTTTCGTTTATATAAAAAAAGACTCAATTAGTTTTCTATACAAACGTGATTTGGAAGGTAGAATGAATGTATCAAGTTCAAATCCTCTGCAAATTATAGACATTAGGAATAAGTCGAAGAAATTCTATCATTGCGAAAATGATTACAATTTAAAGTAGTGTATTCGTGCCAGTCGCTAGTCACTGAATGTAACACAATACTGCATCATTTATTACGTCTGTACATTATCAATAGCGACGTATAAACGTGAACGGAGCATTTAAATAATTATTTGCAAATAGAGGAAAAGTATTGAATATTTTGTCTAGGAAAACAATGTTTATTTTCATGTTTGGTCTCTCGGATCATATTTCATTTTCCAAATTTGACAATACCGGTTAGGCTGACTTCAGCACCAATATCTTTCTTTCTGGGTTGAATATTAGACAACAACGTTTACATGGAAAGTGACTTATCGTGAAATAGTTTGTGTCTATTTGTGATACAAAATTTTAATTTAGGACAGTTCACACTTGTATCCCCAAGAGAAACAATGCTGATAATAGCATAATTTGTGCATCACAACTCCTAGGCCGAGAGCCAATACTTCCGGTTGCGATGAATTTCGAAGCAGTTTTTCATCAATTACTTCTCAGAATGTCTGGAGAGATAAGTTACATGTAATAATATCTGATTCCTCAACATTATTAGTACGTATTGAATTAAAGAGAAATGTAGCTTCACCGTGTAACCTTTTCAATAATAAAAAACAAACATATGCCCGAGAATGTTGTTCCTGAAGAACCTGTAGCTATTTAAACTTATTTTATTAAAACATTAGGCGAGTAAGGGCCACATGTTTTATTACCATCGTGAAGAACAGATTTTACTTTCAATTAAAGTTTTTTTGGGGTACTTCACCGTGGTCTATCAAACGAACATACCACATTAATGTCCAGCCTTCAAATATTTTCCTGGTACTTTCTGTGCTTTGACTCTAACCTCAAGCAATTATTCTCAGTTTGTGAGCATTATCCAGTGATATATCAGTACAGTTTTGTTTGAAAAGATTATTATAGAGAAATACGCTACTTACCTTGGCAATTGTACGTACAAATATATTGTGAGGCTTTTGATTGAACCTACCGAAAGACAAACGTCCAGGGGTCCAGCTAGTTATAATGTATATATTTTAACCGAATTGGAATTTTTCTTCATATTTTCACTTACGTTCGGTGTTCAGAGGATGTTATTTTCTCAAATACAAATGAAGTGCCCAGCATTGCATGCTTCTGGTGAAAAAATAATTTAGATCCTGTGTTTATATCATAAGAAAATTGATTTGAGAGATGTAAATATTTTTTCTCTGCAAGAGATAACTGTACGGTTCGGGAAATTACCATATTTCTACCTAAATGCTTCTCCTCTTTTAAGATTTATTGATTGGTCGGACTTTGAAGTTGTGATCATACATTAGAAAGTAGAGACAAACAAGTGTCAAAAGTAGCTGGCAAAGTATAGATGAAAATAAGAGAAAGATGTACCAGAAGTCAAGAAAGTAACAAAAGATGAATGTCAAGAAATTAATCTAAGCAATATTGAGAATCGATACCTATATTTGCGATTATCGATTGTTAGAAATTAAAATGTTTTATATATAAAAAACGTCATTTTATAGTAGTATATTCTATCTTGTAAAGAGAATGTAAGGTTATTTTTATTATATTTAATGTGGGATGTATTGCATCCCACATAAGTACATTGTATAAGTCATCCAAGATATTTTTAAGAGCATTTTGTTAATTATGCGAAATAAATTAAAATTTCCCGAACTACATGTTATCCCATCAGCAATGTCAGATCTTCCTCTCGCAAGAACGCAAATTTTTAGGCACTCTCATTGTTGAAAATTGCAATGATTCGCTTTCGACTCTTTCAGTGACACGCTCCAATGTTAACAAAGTGTTTAAAATCAGTAGAATAAAAATATTTGAAACTAATTTAATTATTTGTATCCTATCTCGTAGCATTTGTATCTGCCTTTTTATAATTTCTACACTGTAAAAAATAAACCGAGTTGAAAACATTTACGAATAAGCGACTTCCATTGTTCTTAAAAAGCTTATTTTTAAAAATGTAATAGAATTTGAATTATGATATGTTATATTGTATTTTCTTAAACGTATGGCGGTGTGAACGACATGGTGACTGTAGTAAATAACAGAATACTGCTAAAGCGAGAACCAAATGCGTATACGTTGCAATTGATTCGCAACTCTTACCCCTCCATTGTTAACCGACGCAGTAGTACCGTAATAACTACTCTTCTCTGTCTGTTTTATCGGTGACAGCTAAAGTTCTACAGGCCACAATTGACCAGAGGAACTCTGAATATTTACATTGAAAGGAAATGAGGAATTCCTTTGGACTCTCTCGGGAGACTCGGGCGAGGCAAAGTTGTTATTGTTCTGTTCCCTTCATGGCCCTAGTTGTCACTGGAAATCTATGCTTCGGATGAAAGCCTTACTATGTCTGGAGCGCCCAAACTACTTTCCCTCCGGAAAGCATTCACTTCGTATTAGTTTACGCTGTCACTGCTTGTTATTGATAGTCCGACATTTCCTGGTGTCTTTGAATAGTAATTTTCTACATCAGGCATGTTTTCAGAAACCTCTCGTAATAGGCAGATTCATGAGAATACTGATATACACTACTTTAGGCGTCGTTGGAATTGAATAACTGAAAATGACTAGTACTTATGGCTGATCTGGCCGTATTTGCCAGTTTAAACATATTTTACATAAAGACGCGCTATTCCACTAAGAGTGCACATTCTGAAGCAATTTTTGGTGTCCTATGGTGGTTGTGTATTGCAGCACTAAAAAATGCATGTGTAGTGCTACAACCCACTACAAAACACTACATGTCCAGATCTTAATAAATATAAAAAAAATTACATATTTAGACACATGACCATGTGTTCTCAGTGAATAATCATTGTGTTGTTCCAAAATTTGTAAATATCACTCGATCCACTAATCTGAGAGAATATATACCAAACGACATTAAACAATATTTTGGGACGTATGTTGTACTTTTCTACTGTCCTTCCTTACAAAGTGTAATTTATCTCGCAATAGAATGGCGATATGCACAACGAGACAATCCACAAAAATGTAAAAATTATTAATGGCGCTTTTTAGCAATATTGCCTCTAACTTTCCGAGACATTTCAATCATATTGATTCTTGTGGATTGGAAGTTTTCTGTATAACTTCAGAGAATTGTAGATCTTTATATGATGTCATGCACTTTTTTTAAAAAAATCTGAGTAATTGGTGAGTAATATCATTAAGAGGAGGAAATGTTTTGCTATATCGCACGTTCTAGGTCTCCATTGGGTTCAAATATTTGATGATAATCAAAAAACATTCTTTCTCCAACTGAAGTAATCTATCAACTTACTAATCTGTATAATGAAATGTTTTCCTCGTGTAAACCGATTTGAAACCGTTCAAGAGTCGATGCATGTTACTGTGTTTGTCATGCTATTGAATGTCTGTCCATTTTCAAAACAACGTCAAGGAATTGCAAGGTTGAATATCTTGAGATCCTTCCCATCTCTGGCCCCACTTTCCTGGACAAGTACGGATATTTTGGAACACGAAATGATCAGTCTACTTGCTAAGATTTTTTAAAAAATTCAAGTGGCCGTAAAATTCATGAATAAAGCATTACTGGGAGCCTGTTCAGAAACAGAGGCGTTTCCCAGTTGGTGGAAAAAGAAAAGCGTGAGTTGCTACTTCGCTCTGCGTGGTATCTATAAAATTTGCATGTTGCTCTGTCAGTTGTGTTCCAAGTCAGGCAGCAATTGTATAATAACGAAAAAGCAATAACAATATCATTTGTTGACTTCATGTACGCGCGTGCTGGTGAGTGGATGGCGTCTGTCGCTTTGTGCCCATCCTGTGTTTCGCGTCTCTGCCATATCGCTCACTTTCTCGCATCCATGGTCACTCCACTTCGCCTTCCATTAAGGCGGCTCCACACATGCGACATTCGGTGAATCCCGAGCAACCGCTCGCCGAATCC
This sequence comes from Gryllus bimaculatus, assembly GCA_017312745.1. Lineage (NCBI taxonomy): Eukaryota > Metazoa > Arthropoda > Insecta > Orthoptera > Gryllidae > Gryllus > Gryllus bimaculatus. Next base: position 2,880,317 of record BOPP01000083.1, read on the forward strand.
CGAGTAGCGTGGACGGGTTGCTTGCGATTCGCCGAGCGCCGAACATTCTGTATTCGCCCTATGCACCGCGTGTCGGTCTTTAGGACACATCAAAGAGAGCGAACATTCACCGAACACATCAGCTTTTCGGGATTGGACGAGCTTCTCGGCGAATGCCGAATGTGTGGAGCCGCCTTCACGTTGGGCCAATTGACGCCCCCCACGCACTGCTTGCTGTACCGTCGTTCACCGTACACCCTCCATTGCGGGAGCTTCCTACCACCATTCACCGCCTACGTCTCAACTCAGTCTTTTCGCCTGCTACTTCTGCCCTCCTGCTCTTTCTGCTCACTCTCCTTGCGTGCTTTTCTTCCTCGTTCTCCTCCTGTCCACTCCCCCGTCCCTTCCTACCGCTTGACTGACCATCCTTCCCAACCTTTTCCCTCTCGTATCTAACCACCTCCTACATCCGCGGAACGTCCCCGCCCAAACCACTTGGTACTACTCTCTTCACCAAACTTTCCTCGCCGAACTCTCTCTGCCCACCTCTCCTCACCGTAATGTCGCGTCCAGCCTGCTCATGCGCACCCACTCGTCATGCCCCGTTCTCTCGGCCTGCACGCCATACGCACCTCCATCGCCGACAGCCTCCAACGCCGCTGCTCTTCGCGCCCCGTAAGATTTTTTCCGAGGCAGGCGCTGCTTTTCCGAGCGGAATGCAAAATGACGTTTTGAGCGCGCACTGCGTCCCTGCCCCGCCACGTCCGCAGCGCGCTCCACCCCCCCTTCGCCGTGCCCGCGCCTTCTCTCCAGAAGTCGTAAAATAGGTTCGCGGCGGAGGCGGGGGCGGGCTGGGGGGGAGGCGGGGGCGGGGGGGGGGCGGTGGCGGCCCCGCCAGCGCCCGGAGGGGGCCGAGAGAACGTGCTCGCGCTGGTCGCAGGCCTGGCGGCAGACTGCCAACTCGCCGCCGCCAGCCCGTCCTGCCAGCCACTTGCCCCGCTCCGCCCCCAAACGGCCGCCGCCTGGTGCACGCCCCCGCCTGCCGCCCCCGATGCCGCGGCGCTCGTGGACCCGGGCTTCCGCGTGCGCCTGAATGCCGACCTGCGACGGGGGGCGTACGAGGGACACAGACACTTCGGCGATCCGGATTTCCATACAGGGTGCACCTCAACTACATCGACGCCATCCGAGTGGACTCTTGAGGTGGCTTTAGCTCATAGGCACCTTTTCGATTTCGTTTTTTTAGGAAAATATTTAAAACGGTTTTCCCATTCCTTAACTGCAGAACATTGGGGCACGATGACTGTGAAGTTGATGATAGTTCTCAAGGAGAGTATCTCATGGCGATGTATTTGGAAAACAAACGCTTAACGCATGAGAATAAGATGAATACTCTTGTTCGTAAAAGTGATTCGCTGTCGTACTTAGTAATCTCTTTATAATGAAATTCAAGAGATTGGCTACTGTTTTTCAGTATAGTGAGTCTGTTTTCTTTTTACGAAGAAAAAATTACATTTTACAAAAGATCTGTAAAAACGTTAAAAGATCAGAACATCGTAACTTGTACAATGATACAAAAATGTTCTAAATATAGGCTGTTGTTTTTCTTTACTTGCAATTCTGTCTGTATTTTGTTATGCATTTGTCTATATATTGTATATGATGTTATCATCTTCGTAAAACAATGCGAATTTCGTAAACAATTAATGTTAAACAGAACGAGCCCTCAACAAAATACAATAACGATTCTGTTACTCTTAGAGCTTTCGGTACCTTAAAGATACCATTGTTGGAGTCTGATGAAAACATGTTCGTGGACATCTAAGCAAGGGGAAAAAGAATTGTTTCGTTGAAGAGAATGGCTGCTAAATGTTATACAAAGTTTATCAGTGCATTTGTTAAAATAAACCAACCCAACTCAAGTATTGTCTACGTTAAGGGTTCTCTTTTTGTTATAAAGTTTGTTAAAGAGTTTACACGTGTGTGTGCGTACTAGGACAATTCTTCCCCCATTCCAATTCAGATGTCGACTCTTGAAATGAAGGTCGATTTGCAATTAATTTTGAGTACGTCGAGTTGACCACGGCCAAGAGCGCCATCTTGAGACCGCGATAGTAAAAAGCGATAGTTTGAATAAACGAGTAGCAGCCTCAATACAATTTTGTTACTGTCATCTAGACAATAACACAATTGTAATGAGTCTGCTCCCTGATATTGAATGCACGAAATACTTCATAAGTGACCTAACTGTTTGCTTTGTCTTGATTTTCGATGCTATCGATTGTGGCTCTGCTTTTAAAATTCCACAAATGCCATTCAAGACTTCGGGTTTAGACATACTAATGCTACATTTTGGCAAACATTGTGATGACCCTTTATCCTATCAGCCTTTTCTAGTTTGCTCCTGTAATAAGTTTTAAATGTTGAAAACAAATGATCGTTCAATATAATAAAATTTGTTAACAATTCATTATAGCTATATTGTGAACTTATTATTCTCTTTATCTCCGTTTCTGTCTGAAGTTGCATAGAAACATCTGCTTCCGAACCCTTCAATTGCTTATTTGTTGCTCCGCTTACAAAATCATATTGCTTCAGAATATCGGTACATGTAGACTTGCGCATGCTAATACATTTCTCATCTATCATATATCATATTATATCTTTATATCATGTCATTATTATTTCATACTTTCTCAGACATAGAAAGAACATAATCTTTTTTGAGAACAATTTTTTAGTTTCTCGCACAGTATTAGGTTGTGTAGGGTAAATAGTGTAATGCTAAAAAAAAGTTGATTTCGAGATTTTGACATAAATACACGTCTTGAGATCTGTTCTCCAATCTGACTGGTGTCGCGGCCCCTTGAATTTGAAACGGATCTTTTATCTTTTGAGGGTACTTTATGTGAAAGTGAAAAATCAACATTCTAGACACTGGGTACAAAATACCGCAAATTTCTACGATCTTCAAAACGACATGGATTTAGTAAACTGCATTTGCCAAAGATTGTGTGAAATTTGTGTAAAGACATCCTAAGTCTAATTTTTATTCTTAAACTCTATTGTTCTCTCTACCGTTTTTGTGATGTCGCATACGGGGGTTCTATCACTTTATCTGCCAATACTCCGGTTGAGTCAATGTTTTTCTGATGTTTACCTTCGTATCAGTTCCCGGACACGGACAGCGCCTGAGCTAACGGCCTCTGCCTGTCACACTCAGAACGAGGATAAAATAGTTGTGTGAACTTTGTCCTAGTTGCTCATAATTGTGCCTCATCAAGTAAATTTATTATTATTATTATTATTATTATTATTATTATTATTATTATTATTATTATTATTATATTTCCGCAGATGATACTTCTCTCATACGTCACGGATGACTACTTTTATGTAATTTAATATTACTATTTTCCTATTAAGATTTCAGTTATCACTCATACAACATAACTCAAAATTACACAAAACTAGTCATATTTAGAGAAGGTGAACAATAAATGATTTATGCTGGCATGGAAGATCTTGTTAAGGAATGTAGCTCTGTCTTTAACACTGTTGTTGAAAAGTTTTGAACTATCGCAATACTAGAAATTCCTGGGATTTTAATGTAAATCAGACATATACCTTATTATTAAGTGAACATTGATCTCATAAAACTAAAATGAAAACATTCGGAACCGTTTTTGATAAAATCTAGTTTACGTATTTTTTTTAAATTGTCGCGATCTATCTCATAATTTCACGAAAACTACTAACTTGATAGATTGTTTGCAGCATTACATAACCTTTTCTACATTATGTATGTGAGAAAGTTATAAGGTAGGGTAAGTAACACATGTCAAAACATCTTCAATATAACTCTTTAATGGGCTCAATTTTTAAGTGATTTAAATATTAAGGATATATCTTCTGTTTTGTTTCTGTTTATTCACTTTTCACAGGCTCAAACATATGTTCAATTTTTTAAGTACTGCAGACAGATAAATAACGTTTGAAGACTCCAATTAGTTATAATATTAATGACGATTTCACACAATATTTTGATCGTAAAACCAGTATGACAATTGTTGGCAGTATTTCATATTTGTGGGTTAATTCATATTTCTGATAATTGTTTTTTTTCCTATTTCCCACTTTCTGCATGAATTTTAAGTATCCAGCGAATACTGTTTTTTAGTTTTAATTTAAGTATCATGCGTAACTCATTTACAGCAAAGACGGCAAAGGGAGAAGTAAAATGATTTACGTTTGAGATGGCTTACGTTATACAATAGCATTCCTAACATCTCTGCGTTGATTTACAAATTTAAGAAAAACGGCGAAGCCTTGTTCAGGACGACTTGATGTCAGAGCTATTCTTTAGAAGAACTCCACTCGTGAAGGCTATATACGGCATAAACAGCCACGTGGAAAATGTATCTTTGACGTTTAATGTGAACCGTGAAGAATCTTCGGTCACTGGGTGGAAACCAATTAATCAGTTTTGGGTACAGGATGATACTGCGCAAGAACCAATGAGCCCGCTTTGTGTGATTTATTGGCTGGGTGGCGGCTGGCCCGCGTCGGGGGCCGTTATCTTGCGTGAGGAGCGAGAAGCCGTCGGAGGGCGGATGACGGTGACGGTGACGTCGGCGGGGGGGGGGACGATGGCGGCGGGGACGGCGCTAAGACGAATACGAAAGCGCTTGCGGAGATGGGGACGGGGGACGGCGGGGAGCGGCGTGGACGGGGACAGAGGTGGAGGATGCGGGCCGAGGCGGCATACCACCCAAGGCGTGGTACAGCTGAAGGGAAAATTCCCTTTCTGATTTCAACAAAGATCATTCATTGAAATATATTTTCAGCTATAAATTGTTTTCCTTGGATCAAGATAACGAGATTTGACTTATTAGTCAGATAGATTAATGGTGTTGTTTGACTATGAATTAGTTTATTAGCATACATCGTTCCCGCCCATGTTGCTGTCGTTTTCAGTGCCTACGGATATATATTATTTATATAAGTGGCAATTAAAATTAAATTTATTATCATTAATCGGCAAATTAATTAATTTACACAAATAAACACTAAAGGAATAATCTATATTCTAATTTAATACTTCTAAAATTCAATCATACCTACTGTATTACAAGGCTGTATATCCACTGCAGAACAACAAATCATGAAACGTATGGGGCAAAGGCGAAGCAATAATGTGATTTAGATTCAAGTAGTACGACACATTATTTCTTTTAAGTTTATGAAAATAAATGAAACAAATCAATAGTTTGTGGTATTTTGAGACTCGTAAGTACCATTTAAACTCCTGAGAAATATTTACTATTATTGTTAATTTTGTTCATCATGTCTTTGAATTTATAGAATTCACACTAATGGGTAGTATGAGCATCAACGAGATACGCAGTTATGTACTGATTTAAGAGGAGGCTCAATCTGAATTTTCTCCTAGACGAAAATGAATTCCTGAAAAATAATATGGGTGGCTTCTTCGAATCATGTTAATGCACAACGTTTGGGCGTTCCTCAAATTTTGTGATTCGCTTTTCAAGTGTCTGTTGTGTCCTAGAGAAATATTTTCAATATTTGAGGACAGTCAATGTAATTATTGACAATGGCAATGGTCTTACAAGAAAAACATAACGATGGTTGTTTACGACCAGGGTTTTGGCTATCCTGAGAGCGAATGCTGGGATGAATTCATGGTGGCTCTTGGATAGTATTAGTACTCCTTAAACATCACCTGCTGTGTGAATTGATTACCATTATAATACGTTATTGCTGTGAGAATGATAAGGAAAATGACGACAACCGTTGAATTGAAAGCGGGATAAACGAGTCTGCAAACCCCGTTTGTCCTCCAACGGAAGAGTCGGGAATTGAACTCTGGTCCTCGGAGGTGAAAAGGGCACCCAATGCCAGTTCGAGGGTCCGCGAAAAGATGCATTTAGAGAAATACGTCACCCTCGAAGCCGACCCAAATACTTGACCGGGGTGTGAACGGCGGTCGCGAGGAGCCGAGGGGACAGCGTGTCCAAGGAGCGGCGGAGAAGGTCGCCGGGGGGAAGGAGGGGACTCTTCCGGGGCGACGGCGCGCCCCCGGGCGGAAGCGCCTTGGCCTGCCCCCGCCGCCGCCGCCGCCCCCGTCCCCGCCCCCAGCGCATATGGTGCGGCCGGCGGCCACTTGTGCGGAGGCGTTTTGGCGCAAGTTGGCGCGGGGCGGGGCCGCGGGCAAGGTGGCGGCCGAGATGGGTAAAGGCGGCAGAAGCGGCGGCGGCGTGGGGCGTTGGCGCGCGGGAAGGCGCGGGGCGAGGAAAGCGGTGCACGCACGGGACGGGCGGGGCGGAACGGTGGGCGGAGCGGACGGGTGGTGGGACGTTGGCACCCCCTCCAGGGCCCGCGCCGCCCGAATGTTTGGAGGGCCAATCGATAGCGGCGCCTGCCGGGCGAGGGGCATGGCGAAGGGCGAGGGGTGGGGCGGGCGGCGGGCCGCGCCGGGACCGCTCGGCGGACGTCCGCCCTGCTTTTTTTCCCGTTGGAGCGGTCGAGTGCAGCGTCCCGCTGACTCCAGGGACACACACATCGGATAATCCATAGTGGCCCCGCTCGCCCCGCGCCGGACGCGCCATTCCGGCTCCGCGCCAGTCGCCCCTTCCCCGCCGCGCGCACCCGGTGGTCGCGCGGTGGCTTCGGCTCGCCAGGTGGACCACCGCGCGCCCTCCGCGGCCCCGCCCCCCGCCCCCCCCGCGCCCGGGGGCCCGCGCGCCGCGGCCCGAGCAGCATTCTTAATGTGTCCAGAAAGGGCGTTCCCCTCCGTAAATGCCCGTTCCGGGTTATAGAGGCCGCGCGCGCGGTCAATAGGCTCGGCGTGGCGGTGGCGGCTCACCGTGCTCGTGCTCGTGCCCCCGTGCCCGCCGCCGCCTCTGCCGCCCGCCTGCGCCACCGGCATCGATTGCGCGCGCTCCAGCAGGCGGCCAGCTGGGCCGGAGCGCGCGCCGTCGTCTCCGCTGCCGGGCGCAGGCGCTGGGCGCAACCGGCAGACGCTGCTCCCCGCACCGCGCGCAGACGTTCGCAGACAGTCGCTCGACTTCTCGGTCTGACGCTGGGCCCCACCGAGGAACGCTATCCCTTCCGACCTGCTCTGGCCTCTTCCAACAGACGTTCGACGCCTCGGACTAACTCTGCTTAACCGACTAATACTTCGTTAAGATATTAAACTGTGCGGACAAACGCGCGAGTCAACGGTCTGATGATGGCTCCAACAGAAGACGCTGGGCTGGCTCCGCTGACCGACAATCGACCCCTTGGTCTGACGTTGGGCTCTGCCGTCGAACGCTCGATCCCTTGAACTGACTCTTGGCTCGGTCGGCAGACACTCGGACCCACCATACTATCGCTGGCTTCAGCTGAATGACATTTCGCACAGAGGGCAGACGTAGCTGGTGGAATTGTCAGATGATATGCGCAAGGGGCGGGCGCTGGGCTCAGCGTACAGACGAGTTCAGTGGACTGACGTTGGGTTCGGCAGGCACGCGCTGTGGTCAGCGGTCGGACGTGGAGACCCGCGTATTCACAGCGGTGACGCCAGTGGAGGCGCGAGAAGCGACAGAAGGGGCGTTCGGAGCGGGGACGCCTTAGACGCGAGCTTGGGCCCGAGAGCGCGGCGTGTCCGCTGGCGATGGACCGCCCAGGCGTCTAGCAACAAGTGGAGTGCGCTGGCGGGTGGCCGCCGCGGCCGCCGTGGCCTCCGCCGTCGCTGCGCTCACTCGTCAAGCGCCGTCATCGACCGGCGGGCGCTGTGCGCTCGACCGCCCAGTGGACGGCGCGGCGCGTGGGGCTGGAGGGTGGGAGGGCGCTGGGGTGCAGGGCACGCCGCCGCGGATTGCGGGCACGCGGGGAGGCCGGGACGCTCGGAGCACGAGCGCTGTTCGCTGCCAAGGGAGAGCCGGACGCGACGATAGGGGGTGTGGTGAGTGGGACGCTAGGAATGTGTTGTCGGAACTCCAGAGCTTAGTGTCTGTCTGGATTGGGGAAGAGGGCGACAACGCGCCGACCCGCCGATGTAGGAGCGCGGGGTATTGCAAGGATGTGTAAATGTGGGGACGTGGAGATGCCGGGACGCGTAGTGTATGTGGTTAGGGATGCGTGGCATCAGGGTTGTGCGGACACACGGGCCACAGAGAGGGAGGGTTACGAAATGAGGTATGTTGGCAACATGAAGCCCTGGTCTTGAGAGGAGGGGGTGTGCAAAGGGAGGAGCAGTGTCAGGACCCGGGCGTGCGTGAGATGAGAAACGGCAATGACGAATGCGGGTAGCAGACATTCGAGGATATGGGTGACCCGGGAAGAACGGGTGGAAGCAGGAGGCGCACTATTGTGACCCGGGTTGCGAGGATACGTTACGCGGGATATGGGGACACTGGAATTTGAATGGCAGGTGCGGGAATGCGGAGCATGCGGTATGACATCTCGAGGCAAGACCCAAGTTGCGGGAAGCCAGGTTGCTTGGATAGAGGTTCGGCGGATCGACATGGTGTGGATCGAGGATGCATAGATCGAGGTTTCGGGTATCCAGTTTGCGTCGATCCAGGTTGCGGGGATTCTGGTTGCGCTGATCCAGCTTGAAAATGTTCATGTTATGTGGATCTTATTTGCAGGGATTCATATTGTTGGCTTCAGGTTGCGTGGGGCCACGTTGCATGGATGGCGGCTCTGCGAATGGAAGTTGTGTATCCAGGTGTGGATCAACGTTGTGTAGATCCATGCTACATACCAGGTTGAGTGTATTCAAGTTGTGTGATCCAGGATACGTAGTTCGAGGATGCGGGAATTCCGGTTTCGTGAATCCAGGTTGAAGAAATCCAATTCAGGTTGTGCGGATCCAGGTTCAGCGGGTCCAGGTTGCATGGATCGAGGCTCTGTGGATCACAGTTGCGTGTATCCAGGTAGTGTGGATGAAAGTTGCGTAGATCTAGGTTCCGTTGATCGAGGTTGCGGGGATGCAGGTTGCATGGATTCGTGTTGCGTGGATCCAGGTTGCGTGGATTCAGGTTGCGTGGATCTAAGTTGCATGGATACAGGTTGCGTGGATAGGGGTTGCGTGGATCCAGGTTGGGGAAGCAGAGTGCGGTGACCCAAGCCGCAGAGACTCGGTGCGCGGGACCGCGCGACTACGGGGACGTCGTTGCGGTGGCACGACATCGCGGGAATGTGGGTGGTTGTGTGGCGCGAGTGCAGCTCGCGTGTGCGCGAGGCGCTGACGTGCGCACGCGTGCATTGTTGGGCGCTCGTGAGCGGCGGCGGCGTCCCTTTTCCTGGCGGCTTTTTGCGGAGCCCATGCGTTTGGGCCGCAAAAGTGTCGCTCGAAATATACAGCTTAGAAAACTACTTGCAGACGGGGCTTGTTACCGGGCCGCGGGAGATACTCCCCTCTTTTAGAGATCTTTAGGCGTGCCTGTTGGGAGCTACGGGACAGCCGGCAAACGCTAAGCTACGTCAGAGCGCATGCAGAACGTGTTTCCAGGGGGAAATTTTTAGTTCGAACCTTTTATATATAAATACTTCTGAAATATTAAATATTAGCTTGAGATTTTAAATCTGTATATTCATAATGAGAATACTCCTGTAAGTGGTATGCGATCTACGTGTAATAATTGAAGACTTGAAATAAAAAATAATGTTAAATTTACGTTTTTACCAGAACGATGATAATGAATCAAGCCCTCTAACATAAATAAGAATCACAGACGGGTTTCTTGGTAGCTTTACGGGGTGATTCTAAATTGCAGGAGTTGTATGTGCGTATAGGTGTAACGTATATATACTCATTTTTCTCGAAAACATGAAAATGACGCTTACATCATTTTTTTCAAGCCTTCTATTGTTTTGTGGGGATAAGGTATTTTTATATTAGTTTTGTGGTCGTGGCGATGACCCATGCCTTCCCTTCCGGAAGAAACCACTGCCGAGTATGTGAGAATCACTTGGAAGGGTATCGACTCTACCCGATGCTGAACGGTTGGCTATACACCAAGAGGGGATGTTTTCCGGCAGCATTGGCTTGCAGTGTTGTTTTCAGACCATTTATAAAAACTGTCAGACTATATATTGTTTGTGTTTTGTTGCAATTCTCGTAAATATTTAACAAAATTGTGACATCTTCGTTAAGAAAAAAAATATTAGTACCTATAAAACTATTTGCAAAAATGTGCATTGTTTGTCAGAGAACTCGGGGAATCTCCTCTAGCCACTATAATACTATATCAATGAATATTCCTTTACTTTATTAAGACAACTGTCAATAAAAATTTTATAATCAGTAACGTACGTGCTGTTTGAGTTTTGATTTCAATATTAACCAAGAAATATTCTTCTTGTTAACACAAGAATGGCAAAATGTATTTTGTGTTTAGATAGTTTTTCATTTCATACTATTAACATTCAATGTATATTCTTCATATTATAAAGTAACAATATGATGAATAAATATCTTAAAAATTACAAAAATGAATTATAGTAAACAGAATGCAATCTCGTACGGCTAACGTCTGAATTTTCAATGGGTTTCTTTGCAATTCCGTCACATACGATCATTAATTTATCTTGTTAATTTCGAGTGTAACATGAAGGGCTTTGGAAGCGACGTGCTCCAGCATTACTGTCACAACTTGAAAGGCGATCAAGAAGAAGTTCCACGGAGACGCAACATGTACGTAGTGTAATTACCGCTCCCAAGTGACAACGTTTGTGGATGAAATGATAATGTTGATTCGATTGTCTTGCGTGGCAATAAACGCCTCATACCTTGTCAAAACTACATCTTAATTTACAAAATCACGAAATTCTGAATATGAAAATATTTAAATTTCAGTAATGAATTATTATTATTATAATTAATGACTGACCGAAGTGTATCAGTGCGTAGCGCGCTGGATTCGCAATCGGGTCCGTGGTTTCCCTTGGACACAAGGCGAATGTTGGGATGGTTCCAATATTCCACGAACATCTACTTCCCATTACCTCCCTATTACCTCAGTCCAGTCTGTCCTAGTCCGTTTTACCCCTCACCATCGTCGTATAAGAGAAACAATAATAATAATAATAATAATAATAATAATAATAATAATAAGGTATTTCATTACGGTATATTTTTGGTATATTACTTATTTTTTTACCAACGGTCATTAGACCGCCCTCCAGATAACTTCAAAATGATATTAAATTCAAATTGATATTAACTTACAGCAATAGAATCATGGGATATATCAACAAAAAAACTGATTCTTCAAATAACTTTTTGTGTGAAGCAAGAATTGATTTTAACGCTTTCGCTATTGGCGCATATTAAAACAAATACGTTCCGTACGTGTACTAAATGCTTTATTGCGGGAGATGGCGATCTTCCCCCGCTGGACGGCAACAACCAGCGCCGACTTGCGAAGTTTCCTCAACAAGGTATCTCTCTCCAGCGGGGCCCTGGCCTAGCCTGGACATGCTGAGTTTCGGATGGTGTGTCTACGACATGTGTGGAAGTGCACATAGTAGTGTGTAATAGTAAGCGTTGAGGATAGGACAAGGAAGAGTAAAGAAAGATCACGCGTGGTCGGTAGACTGTTTAAAAGGGTTCTGCTCTCGCCATTTTCCTGGTGTTGATCGGAGATACCACGGAAGACTACCGATGAGAGCAGCCGGCCGCTAGAATTCTCCTTGAGACAACAGGTAAATTGGACCAGCCATCTTCGGGACTCGAATCCTAGACCCTCCCGGCACTACAGTAACATCAGTTGAACGTCATCCGAATGCATGGTTAAAGATGTTCGAATAAATTCTCTAATGCTCATTTGAAGTAAAGATGTTATTTGTACCATTTTATTTATTTCCTTAGCAAGATACTACAAGAATTTAAATCTATTAAATATGTTTAAAACTTTGAATCTAATAAATTGAAACACTATTCCTTACATGCTAAATAAGTTATCGTGATTGCACATTTTACAAAAAGAGGAATATATCGAAACGTCTGGTAGGCGATTCGATACCATACACCAGCAACCAATGGATGTAGCTGTTACAATGCTTTTATCCGATGGTAGGAACATCCGCGTCTTTGAATGTGAAGGAAGATTATCCTATCAAAACGAAATTAATATAACATTGATTCATAATGTTAGAGGGCAAAGCCATGTATTATTGTATGCGACATTTCGTAATTATTGGGAAGAATGGAAATTATTTAGTTCGCTTTGCCAATGGTGACGTTTAAATCGTTGGATTTATGTTGTGAATGAGTCAATTGAGCCCCGGTCATTACATTATTCCGAGATTGCACGCGAGCTGAATGAGCTAACAAGCCGCTGACAGCTTCAACACACTCTATCCAACCAAAGGCGCCGATGCTTCAGCAAAGCCTCTGTCCCTTTCCTCTTGTCACACTTCATGTTTCCAAGTAAGGGCGGCTTCTTGGAGGGGATAGGGCTATGACGCCCCTTTAAAAATGTGTAGAATAAAGAAAATATTTTATGCAAATTAAAAATATCAATAGAAATGATATGTATTTTTTGTGAATAATTTGTTTTAACACTGTTAACAATTATTAACATATTTACTTATTAAATTTATGTATTTAATTTTCTAAACTTTGGCAATGAGCTTAAATTCAACTTCTACTAAAAGACTATTTCAATTTCTACTAAAAGAAGTAGTGTCGAAAAAAAAGAAAATAAAAATAGTTTCAATACTTTGTTTTCAAAGCGCTTATCAATTAAAATTCGGAATTGGAAAGTAAAGAATAAATTAAATAGATATTATTACAAATAAGTTCATTTTTAAAGAAACTGATTTTCTTAATATTGAAATGTCTCCCTTTAAATATATTTTTAAACCACTACTGAATTCCAATGTGAAACATTAGTGTGTAATACTGTATGAAACTACTTCTTTTCACGTTAGAGCCCTCTATCGCAGCTAAACAGCGCAGACGTCACCCTTTTGATTATACATGAGAAGTTCTTTAAAGAGATCAAAAACCTGCGGTGACGAGACTTATCTATTCCAACAAAGCTGGCTGATTTACCCCGCGTGGATTTATTCAGCCCTTGGTTGGTTCGAACGTTTCTTATGCCTAGAGGTATCTCAGAACTGAAATCTCAAGAGGTACTTCCTTAGGATGTGAGCAACGCCGAGTTATGCGATCTTTATCAGTTGGTGAGCCAATCTCGAAGACCTAGGGAACGAAAGTGTTTCGCGAGTTCCAGGGCGACGATTCCTAAAGCGGTAGTCACTGGTTAAAACCACTTTATTAATTACAGATAAATGTTGAAATGACTATGATTATCACATGAAATTAGAAGTAAAAAACGAAAATCTTTTTATTTCCGTCTAACAATTGGTATTCGTCGAAGAAATCTTTATATTTATATTCGACGCTTGATGTGTTCATTACAGGCATTTTGTTATCATCTGAAATTGAAAATGACAAGCAAACGTTTTTGAAGATATTGAATAAAAATTCAAAAATAAATTGCAAAGAAACAGAGAATGACAATCATTTAAAATCGTGAATAACTGAAAAATATATATCAGTAATAAGCACAAAATATAAAATAGCTGGGAGCAAAAAACATTAAGATAGTTATCAATTCTGTAAACCCTTTTGTAAACAAAAATATCGATAATGTGCAGTGCTAAGAATCGACACAACTAATTCGTTGACCGACATTATGAGAGTTTGAAGACCACTGTACGACCTGCTCGTAGCGGACGCGTTGTAAGACTGTCCTATACAACGTTTAATATCCAAATTATTCGCATGTAACAAGTACTTCAAACTGTGGTAAATATCCTGAGATGTATGACGTCTCCATTGCGCAAGAAGAAAATAAAACTCTCAACAGGAGTACACTCTTCCAAATACCGAAAAATCACGGAGAGTTGATCTATACGACCTTCTTCTGGTGACGAATCGATGGAAATGGAATAGTAACGAGATTTTTTTAGTCTTGCAATAATGTCATCGCGCAATTTTCTTCCTATGACTTCAATGATCTCACTGGAAACGGAAGACAAAACGGTATTGACGTGGCCACTAACGCGATTGGCATTATCTGTGATGTAGATTTTTAATAAAATTGTAGTTTTCTGACAAATAATTGAAGCAACTTGAGGAAGTACCAAAGATCGGGTTTCCGTTCTTCAACGGAATGCCAACCCACGTTCACAAAAGAATCTTATAACTTTAACAAGATTTTCTGTGCCTCTTATCCGTAATAAATAAGTGCCGTGTGTGCTTTTTTAATAGCTTAGTTTCGAATATTTTATAAAAATTCACTGTATGCTTATAGTCGCCATGCTTTTTTAAAGCCCCGCCAACGTTAGATCTCAATATTGAAAATGTAACGAAGCAGTAAAGGGATATTCTCTTACGAATCTTCTCTCATGAATTATTACAAAGAAAAAAATGAAAAAACGGAATTTTATACACATTTGTGTTGAAAATATTATTTTCCTTCCTTTTTGTTGTTGGTGCCATGGCACTCTGGCACTACTCTACTACCCGCCACATGAATGATATTTACTACGTAGTTGTTTGGGTGTATTTCCTGTGTTAGCTAATTTGCTAGTGTACAACAGGACTCTATCATGCTTTCTATTGTTTCGTCTGTATCACAGGAGTTTCGACAATTATCATTTGTGATTGCTTCGCTATTATTATTATTATTGTTATTATTATTATTATTATTATTATTATTATTATTATTATTATTATTATTATTATTATTATTATTATCATTATTATTATTATCATTATTATTATTATTGTGATTATTATTCGATTGTCTCTGTCTTGTTGCAGAGGCGCGTACGAGATCGTCGTCGTTGGCGACGGCGACGGCTGACGAGGACGAGGAGGAGGTGGCGGTGGGGCGGGATGAGCGGCGGGCGGCGCGGGCGGCGCGGGCGGCGTGGGCGCTGCCTGCGGCCGTGTGCCTGCTGCTGCTGGGGCTGCCGCCCGCCGCCCGCGCCCTCGACCTCGGTGAGTACGCGAGCGCCGTCCATTGTTTGAAAATTACGCGTCCGACCCGTAAACAATGGGGTGATGCTAATCAATGGAACCTGATCCGGAAGGAGCGTCTAAAGTGATGATTGCGCAGAATTTTGTTTCTGTTTTGTTTCGGCGCCGCGCGTGTGACGAGGGGTGCGCGTCCCTAGTGGAGGCTTGGGAACGGTGTACCTTCTTTTTTTAATTTTTTTTCCAAATTGGGAAACTTTTCCTTCAATATTTCGGTATATTGAAACGGAAAATTTGTTTCAGTGTGTAGCGATGTATTGGAAAACCTACCGGTTTTTAATCAAAGAGCATTCAGAAAATCCCTTTGAAGTTCATTTCCATCCATTCATAAACTCCATTTCATTCACTATTAATTAAATTTTAAAACGTGTAGTTGTTGGTTAAATTTGAGAGCTTAATCAATTCAGTGAAATGATTGTTGTCACTGTGTTTTGTGTTTGAGTTAATTTTGTAGTAATTATTTTTGTTTACTAGACTAATATATTTCACAACATTAATTTCAGTACATAAATAAAGGAACTCATGTGACAAACAACAATTTTGAAAGTGGATGTATTTTCCCCAGACACTCTGGTGTACTTAGAATTCTAGAAATATATTCATAGTGTTAATATATAATATATACTATTATTATATTTTATTAATGGTCGTATGAGAGCTGGGTTGCAAGAAGTGACGTATTGAGCATGAGAATTTAGTCGATCGTGCAGTGTGAGAATATGCTCATTGACTCAATCAAAAACGTGCATTTTTTAGATAAAATCAAAACTGTTTCATTGTTTTTGAATTTTTACGAGTTTCTGGTAATCTAATGAAACCAGAGACACTGCTCAAATGCCCAGAGGCTACAGAGTTATGTTTCTATTCCTGTGAGCATTGGAAATTAGTAATGTAGATATATTTGTATGCGATATTATATCGCACACAGGTTTTTAAAATAGTGTAAAAGTGATAAAATTTTTAAATTGTCATCCCTACCCTAGTGTAGAGAGGGTGATCTCGAAAACTGTTTCGTTAATTTCCTGAATTTTGCAGTCGCATCGTAGAGATAACGTAACAGGTCTCTAATATATAGACACCATTAATTGGGATGATTGATTAATTCTGAAACTTTTACCGCACAAATTATTACTTGAAAAATGATATTACTTGATTTATTGCTTAAACATATTTCTTAGAACTCCCAAATTGTTTATAAAATGAACACATTCCTGAATACATTTTTAATTACATTCAAACTAGGTTTAAATTTCCCTCAATATATAAAGAAAAAATATTTGGGTTTTTTCTCCCTTCACACAACATAGAATAATAGTGTGGCACAGCGTAGATTATCTCAGTTTAGAATAACGTATCATGGCATGGCATGGAATGGCATGACATGGCATTGCTTAGCATTAAATTGCACAACGGTCTTGCTAACTCGGCGTGCCTGGGTTCAAATCCTGGCCTCTCTAAATGACATTTGCGGTGTAATTGTTTATTGGGCTTGATATTCAGGTCTGGTAATAGAGAAGATTGGATCTAATTGAAAATCGCAGTGTAAGGCACATGCTGACGCATCGAAATCCGGCGCTGTCAATTTAAACTGTCAAAATTATGGGTGTAAATCCAAACAAAATTGTGTCTGTTGAAATAAACCTGACAACACAAGTACGTGGTGCCCGGATGCTACCGTTACAAAAAATCACAGAATTGTGAACAATGAATTTGTGAAAATGGCAGGTGCAGTTCTTTTCGAAAAACATGTAGCGGAGAAAATTGGATTTAAAAGTCACTCCCGGGCGTGAAATTCAAACAAGCTGCCGTCAGAGACTTGTCCTACAGCTCTGAACGTTACCTCCTTTCCCAGTGTTATAGGTGTTATAGGTCCGCGAGGACATTTCCATGTTTCGGACCCTAATATTACCAAGCATTTATGTGTTAAATTCTTATTTTCTTGTATTTCTTCTGCATGAACTGTTGTCATGCTTTAGATAGCCACATAAATGGTAGTATCCTGCAGAATATTATTATATTACACGTTGCAAAAATCATTCTGTAGATGAAATTTTCGTTCACAAAAATTTTGGGTTTATTGATTACATTTGGCTACAGAGTTTGAACTAATGCTGCCGGCAGTAATTTTTTCTGCAGACTGAGTAATTTCATTTCGCGTATAGGCTAATTCGGACCATTTCGGATGCCGTGCATCCTGCTTCAGCAGGTACTAATACCTTTCTTTGGAGGGGGGAGATCAGCATTTTAGCTGAATCCCGATTTTTATCCTCCGAGGTTGTTAGCCCTGGGGGCAAGGACGATGCGATGATGATGATGGTGAGGGACGGCACGATTACGAGACATACACAAATACACCCATGCACGGGGCGGAACTCGAACCCGCGGTACTGATCCGAGACCGCTACAACACTACTGCCTTAACGATCTCGGCCATCTGCCAAGCAGACCGACCAGTTATGAGACCATAAACAACAAAAGAATGCACTACAATGGGGATGGTGCGAAAGAGTAAACACTAGGGAAGAGCTGTTTCTCTGGTGTACACTCTACTTTCATAAGTCACGTTCTCGCGCGCAAACTAGTACGTTTGATCGTGTCGTTCACTGGGATTCCAAGGACGCGGCCAGTGACTAGCCAGTGTTACTGTGTGTTTGCCTGTTGTTGGGCCGCGACGCGTTATGTCCCAAGGGGTGCCGCCTTTGCCAAGGGGCCTACAAGTCGCCATGGCCAGTTTCCTCGCAAGGCGCGGTAAGAGTCGGGGCTGGAAGTGGCCAGGGCTGCACGGAGTAATACACTATGTGGTCAAAAGTATCTGGACACGTCCTAAATGTTGTTACGGTGTGTTCGTCTTTTTCATGGAGGGGGTTTGCACCCCTTGGTATTTTGTGTGGCACTAGCACCGCACATGCATACGTGGATGGTTTTAACACCATCTTGCTTCCCAAGGGTGAAGAGCAATTAGGGGATGTCAGCTTTCAACACGATCGAGCACCTGTTCATACTGCACGGCCTGTGGCGGAATGGTTAAACGACAATAACATCCCTGTAATAGACTGGCCTGCACAGAGCCGTGACTTGAATCCTATCGAACAACTTTGGAATGTTTTGGAAAGCCGACTACGTGTCAAGCCTCATCGACCTACATCGATACCTCTCCTCAGTGCAGCACTCCGTGAAAAATGTGCTGCCATTCCCCCAAGATACCTTCCAGCACCTGATTGAAAGTATGCCTGCGAAAGTGGAAGCTGTCATTAAGGCTAAGGGTGGGCCAACACCGTATTGAATTCCAGCATTACCGATGTAGCACGCTACGAACTGGTAAGTCATTTTCAGCCACGTGTCCAGATACTTTTGATTGCTTAGTGTACCTTCCCTCCCCATGCACCAACTCCAAGAACGTCGCCGCCGACAGAGTACATTACAAACTAGTAGTGCTAAAAGAGCACGCAATTTCTCGCCAGTACTTGCACGCAAATTTACGCAAAAAAGACGCAAATTTTCGAAACTAATTCATAACAAACATACATATTTTAAAATCTATTATTAAGGAACAAATACGTGGTTCTACGTCGTCGCCAGATATGTCAAGTTGTGCGGCTTCTTCGCAGGTGTGATATTTATTGACTACCTGGGAAAGAAGAAAATGATAACTGGATCATATTACGCCGGTTTACTGGATCGTTTTTACAAGGAACTGTTGAAGAAACGACCACATCTGTAGAAGAAAAAGTTTCTCTTGCACTAGGACAATGCGCCTGTGCACAAGTCTTCTGTTGCCATGGCAAAATTTGCGGAAATGCGCAACGAACTTTTACGTCGCCCAACCTATTCCCCAGATTTGGCTCTTTCTTTTCGGAAACCCGAGTAATTGGCTGGGTGGGAACAATTTCATGTCCAATGAAGCATCATGGAAGCAACAAACTTGTATTTTGCAGACTTTGAAAAAGTATATTTTTTGGAAGGCTTAAAAAAGTTACAAAAGCGTTGGGGAATGTGTATCGAGTTCAAAGGAGACTGTTGAGAAATAAAGTTGAGTTTTGAGAAAAAACGTTTCTTCTTTAAAAAGTCACGGACTTCTCAATCCACCCTCGTATAAGAAACGGATTTGCGACAACTTTACATGAAAATCTCCCAATTTCTTTGATTCTCCTTGCTATAGTCCATCAATGTCGCCCTTATTATTTGCTCGTTAAATGCATTACAACCCCTGGGCAAAACAAATAAAGCTGAACTACTTTGTTTTTCAAATTTCTATATTAAACTGATTCTTTCATATTATGTACTTTTTTTGTCTTAATATAATAAGCTGGTGGATCTTATTTTGCTTAAATAAGCTGAATTATATTCAAGGGCCTTTTTAACGGTTCAGGATATTCAGATGGAATTTTCGTCAAACGATTCACGACAAAAGGGCTTATCAGTTGTACGTGCTTGTTTTGCTTTTTGATAGCATACCGTCAAAACACTTTAAAGTACCCTAAAAATCAGAATATCCCTTTCAAAGTGGCAGGGTCTCGAGTAAATTTAGATTGATAAGGGAATATAAATTTCGATGAAAATAGTCTGAACGGTTTAGGCGTTACCGTTGCCCAGTGACAAGCGAATAGACATTTTGCCCCACAAAACGTCGATTCTGACTACACAACGTGTTAGAGAAAGGAATTTACTAAGTGGTTTAAGAACAAGATTTATCCAGATTTTCGTTACCAGGCCCAGGGAGTAAAGGATTTTCTGTCAAAAAAATGTCTAGCTCACCATTACAATACTTTCTCTTCTAACGAAGTAAGGTGAGAAATTAAAAAGTGCTGATGTGTGTGTTCGGCATAAAGAGAAAATTAGCGCTATGAGATAAAGATGTCTGCTCGGTTAGAGGAGACACGCGAACTTGCCATTAGAGCCTCGTGCGAATGGCTTGAGATCGTTTTAAATTATTTGGAAAGACATTTAAATTCGATATTGACATACAGCACCGCGGACTAAATTTTTCATTCAAACACTTTGTTATCAATATTTATGGAACCGAAACTGAGCAGTATAGTTTTTGTAAGCGCAATCTATTAATTTCGTAAGTACAAAAACGTTCAAGATCGTTTACATTACAAATGCTATCTTTTGTTGGCTTTAATGCCCAACATGACTATTTCTGTGGATGACAAAATTATATTCTTATTGTATATGATATTCGTGTTATAAAATTTTTGCATATCAACTTGTAGTATGTATTGCCTTCCTAATGAGAGATAATGTATGAATGCAATGCTTCTTTTTTATCGTCAATCGTTTTCTATTACTCAATGTTTTACATTTTTTTCGGTTTGAGTAATTTAAAAAACCTTCTTCATCAGTGCACATTTTTCTGAGCTTTCCAAAATTTTGTTTCGGTAGGCTGAATGTCTTTAGGGAAAGAAGAGAACTGGAATGCGGTACTATTTTTTTCTGTCCGTGATACATGAACATACAGTTACTTCACCAGATTTTTTTATCTTCATGGCGTCAGCTAAAAACATCGACCATATGAAAACGTGGTATGAAACTGGATATAGGGATAAGATAGTCGATATCCTTTCAATCAAATAGGTGGACGCATCAAATTGATTGTATAACTGTTTTATATATTTATTCACCTATACTGTGAATTTGCGTCCCAAATATTCATAAGTGTTAAAGAAAATGGAGAAATAATGTGGCATTTGAACAAGAATCTCGAAATTTCATGACACATTAATGAAAATTCTATTATCATATGAAAATTTAAACTTTGTTCAGTACAAAAAAGGAAAAGGAAAGCATCATTAAACAATCTTCAGAAATATTTACTTCATTGGTATTGGTAATGCTATTGAAAATATGGATAATTACTTCCATTATATTTGAAAATATCGAGGGAATAAAATTTCCAATATTATAGGCCCTACTCGTCGTACGTCATTTTGACTTTGTCGTCGACTACGTACTTACATACTTACAAAAAGTATTGTAACGCTGCAGTAAAAAATGCAGATTTTTTAACTGAAAAACTATTATTGTGTTGGGTCCCTGATACCGAAAATGTGGATAATACTTCCTTTTATTTTTGTGAATTACGTCCTTTCATACGTGGGCCCGTCCCATGAAGCCTCAACATTTTCAAATGTTCTAAACAAAGGCCTCAAATGTTTTTAATTAATATTTTTCTTGGATAAGGGAAAATATGCTTATAAAAATTTCACGATTTTCGTTGAACTCTCTAAATTTTCGAAAATGTCAAAAGTTTGCAATTTTTTCGGTCTTTTGAGAGTATAAATTGTATATCTTCAACTTTCTTCTTAAAGTGCTGGGGAAATTTTTATTCTGCCTGAGCCATTCGATGTAATCAATATACTCATAGCTTGCTTACCACAAGTACGTGCATTTTAATCTCTTCGATTGAAAATGTGTGCGGGTTGGAAACACTACAGGTTCAAGTTGCGTAACCGCAGTGCCGGAGCAAGACAATTTAGGACCCGGGACAATGCTGAAACGAAGCCCTTCCCCTGAATAATAAATTTTGAATGTATAATAAGAAACCATATGAGTTATTTTATTTCTAAAAGTAATAAAAAATTACAGCGTTTAAGCCAGAAAACGTTTTTGGAAGTATATTTTAAATAATAGTTGTAAGTAAAAGTATTTAGTGATGAAATAATACAATAAAGTGTCGAATAATATAATTTTCACGCTGAGCTTTAAACGTTAAAAAATGTGTTTAGTTAGTGCATAATAAAATGATTTGTTAAACGCAGACCGATGCAAAAAAATAATAAATATGAAAGAATAAATAGTGGCGGTAAAATAATAAACTTCAATATAAGGAAAACCTATTTTAATATTAGCAGCATTTGAATTATTTCACAGAGTCCTATCTTATATGTAATGAATGTAATTAACTAAAGTAAAAAAATAATGGAAAACTTTATGAAATATAAAACTACTCTACCGAGATTTATAAAATTATGATAACTATTTTCTAGAGTTCTAATTTCTTTTTCAATTTTTTACTAATTTTCCCTCATCAGTCCCGTCATCAGGCGTCTTTAACTTGACGGGCCTCGGGTGATCGCCCGGTCTGCCCAGTCTAGCTCTGGCACTGCGTAACCGTTACAATGTTACAAATTATGCGAAAAAGTACGTAATGTCTCGATACCTCGAATTGGTGTGTAAAGCCGAAGTTCAAAATAGAAAGTGCAAATACGATTTTGCAATATATTCTTTTGAGTAGCAATAATCCAAAAAAGGAGGAGTTTTAGTTGATAATAATCTTAAAACGCAATTTCAATGAGAAGAGTAGCTTTCCTACTTGCGCATGTGTAGAAAATTCCCTTTCTGGATGATTATTCTTTTTCAATTAATCAACTGTTTTTTGTCAACAAAATAGCAGTCAATCAATCTTTTCCCAACAAAATTGCAGTCAACAGTGGTATTGCGTAATACCAGAGAGTAGGGTACTGGGTAGGAAAAGAAAGTGAAGTGGAGGGAAATTTAATATTGAATCTCACAATCAATATAAGACCGAAAAACGTAACAAAAGACATGACAAGGTCATCCATCCATCCTCATATTGTTCCTATGCAATAACAAATTTCCAGAAAATTGGGAAAAATATAAGACCGTCTGCGCTCTACAGATAATTATTCGTTACAACGAAGCCAGTCCCGTAGTGACCAATCTGTTATAAAAAAATAAATTTCGGAAGAATTTCGAGAAAATAAAAGAACGGAATTCTATACTCTATTGAGTTTTACATTCTATTTCTATGCTATCAGGTACAACCCGCTATCAATTCATTCAGAATATACGAGAAATGTTCATATGATCCCATGAATTGCATTATTTTCATCATGGGTAATGAGTATACTGGTGTGCTGTACACTTTTTTTAAGAACTTGGTAATCATTGTTTCAAAATATCCGTTGATCAATCTAATAGTACGCTAATGGTAAACTTACTGTTAATTAGTGTCATGGTTTGACGCAGGCAGTGGTAAATTTATTTTCTGAATATTGTACTATATTATCGAATACGCATCCAAATAGAGGAACGAAAACCACTCATAACGGCCAGTGTTAGTTAAGGATTTTAATAGTACTTAAATCCGATATGGTCAATTGATAGAAAAAGTTGTAGCTGAAATGACATTGAGTATTTGTATTTCAAGAAAAAGTTACTTCCTATTGGTATGATTTTTTTGCTGATAAGAAGGGACGAAAAATATTAACACTGCCAATACCACACAATTAACTTAATCGGTATAAAAGCTAGTCTGTCGTCTTGGTTTACAAATTTCAATCGCGTCTGTTATTTTCTCTATCTTGCTTAATGACATTAATGGCTGTGAGTCAAAGGTTCACCTTGCTGCATTTCGTGACACTGCATCACGATTCGCAAGCTCAAGAGAGGACTGTCTTAAACCGTATGATTTGTTGATGTATCCCAGTACATTTCCTGCTACAGTCGTTAGTCCCATTGGTGAAGTGTGTGTGTCGGCGGTTCTTTACTACGCGATGGTGAGGTCCGGCGCCGACATACACAACATCTCGCAGGGCGTGCTTTCCATTTTCGAGGTATCTCCCCCACGGGGAACAGCCCCATCCGGAACAAGCTCTTATTTCCCGACTGGTGTCTCGACGTGAGTGGTAGTGTTATGCATGTACGTGTGTGTATGTAGGTGTGTGAGTGAAGAGGATAGGACAAGGAAGAGGAAGGAAATATCGTGTGCGACCCGTGGCCCATTTGTTAGGGTACTGCTCCGGCATTCGCCCGTACTGTTCGGAGAAACCACAGAAAGCCATTGATCAGAGCAGCCGATCGCTGTAATTCTCTTCCACTGAGCCTCAATTCGACTTACCTATTTGATAGCATCGAAAATACTCCACCATCAGAACTCGGGATCTAGGCTGTTGCGATCAGAGTCGCTGCAGAGTCAGCGGCGATGCTGGCTCTGATCTGAACTCTGGTGGTCGTAATCCAAATGAAATTAAACGTTTTATTCCTCCACCGATCCGGTTTAAATAGTCTCGCTGTAACAGGCTTCTCCTTTAACAAATTACATTTACTCAGACGTCTTTTCCGGCCTTTTATAAATGGGAAAACAAAATTAGTTCGTGGAATGAAATGAAATACTCTGGCTCACATGTCCGTGTTGCCGAATGTTTTTCGTTGTCCTTCAGTTCTTTTTGAAAAGTGTGGCAATGTCCATGATGGCAGCATTTTCATTATGATTTTAACTCTCTTAAAATTCTTAGTCAACGTTTTTTGACGATGATAAAATTTCTTATTTTGTGATGTATTTGAATACGTGTAAGTTTTTATAATAATTCGATTTATCTAGCCAGTTCGGAAAATTTTACAGTGTTTGTATTTTTTCATTCATTACCTTTCATTCACGTATTCATAATACGTGAAATTTTTATATTACATATTCTCTTAGCTCCCCTCTCAATGCTTTTGAAAACATTTATACTCTCTCTCATCACTCCAATACAGATTTTACAAGGGTTTTGTAATACATATAATAAATACATCTTTAACTAGGGTAAGGCAAAGGTTGGTGGGGCGTTTGTTTAACGAGAAATTCCCCCTACCTTCTAACGCGGTCCATGTGAGTTCTCTCAGCCTTCCTTGACCGCGAGCAGTGACTTAATTATCTGCGCGAAGAATGCTAGTGCCGGCGGCATTCCGCTGATTTCTTTAGTGCCCGCTGCTGTGCAGTATTTGATAGAAGAAGCCATATTTAGTAATCGTGAGCGACAGCCGATCCTAGAAGCTCCGCGAACACACTTGCCTCGAGCGCTATCGCTCTGAACAATCTCCCCGCACGGTTAAGCCAGCGAGCAATCGCTAGTCGGTTTATTCACCTGAGATTCGTACATTTGTAAATGTGTCCTGTCGCTCACATTTGAGTGTAAATATATAAATATATTTCTTTGAGAACCTAATTTATTTGTGAATCAGCAACCTTGCAAAGCGCTGAAGTTACACCATTAATATGATCAGTGGAAATGTCGAAATACCGATATTATCAAAATTTACTATCATCAAATGAAATTATGTACAATATTATATTATATTATATCCTATACTCTAATTTCGAGTTAGGAAATATTACTCGTTTTCTCAGAAAAGAAAATGTTCGATGTAAAACCGATTGTATCAAACGTAATGATATTAATGCAAAAATATTACTTGATACTGTCGGTATAATTTTAAGTTGGTTTATTTTAAAGGAGTGAGTGGTTTTGCAACATTCATGAAACGAGGTCTACGCACTAATTCATATTACGAAATATAAACGAATAAAATTAAAACATTTAATTGTTGTTATTCCCAGGCAGGAATTGCTGAACAGTATAGTTTGTAAAATATGTTGTATTGTTGGTGTGCATCATATGATATTATCAATAATGTTAAAATGACAACAGGAGAAAAGAATAAAACGCTAATAGGAACTAAGAATCAGACTAATCAGTTGTGTCTCTTTCCACGGAGTGGTCGGGTACTTTCGACATCGTACAGCACGATAATGTGGCTTTGAACGTCAGCATGTCAGGTTGGCGTAGACGAGCAAGTAATGGAATTTGAATAGGGTGGTACAATGTCCATGCAAAGGTCGTTTCGGGATACAGCGCAACACGTTACAAGAGATTTATAGTAGTGCATTGTTGTTAGTCTGTCCAGGAAAGATCCATTTGCCTGCCAGCTTGATTCCTGACAAATATGACGACGTTTTGATTCACAAGGTCAGAGCAACGTCAAATCGTTACACGTTTCACAACAGGCATTGAAGATTTCACATTGGATTCAATCTGTTTCTTAGTGTCGGCCCAAGATGGAAATGATGTATACTATATTCATGCGTTATAATCCCCGAATAGACCCTGCAATAACTGGGCAGAGGCGGAGTGACTGCAGCATTGTAAAAATCATGATGATGATGAGTCCTATATTGGTCCCCGAGAATAGGCGAGGAAAAAGGATGGCTTTCGCATACGTCCTTTATCCTGGTTTGGGGGAGATTGAAGCAGTCAATTGTCATCTCCATATAGTGTGTGAAAGATGGAGGAATGAGGGGTGAGTGGTGAATGATAATTACCTATATGATTATGGATGGAATGATGAATTAATCCGTGATACATTGCATCAAAAGGAACCAACTATGCCACAATCACAAGGGAGTTGTAAGTCGTTCCCCATGTCGTCCAGAAATTCAAATATTAGGTGGCTAACGCATGTTGACTTAACGAACTGCAATTGAAGATCTTTTTTATTTTTAAAGTGACGTATCTTCATGAAACAAATATTCAGGAAAAGTAAGTATTCACATTCTTCCTTATATTTTAAGTTCAAGGTTTTGGAGTACCGTTTAACAAGGTAGAAACCAAATTTTTAGTACAATATTTGGTAGCGTGATGGAAAAAGTCATAAGAATGAACTGATTCGTAAAACTAGAAAAAAAGGAAATGGAGATGCGTGTCTTTGGAAATAAGCTCTTCAAACGCATCATGTTATGACTGCAGAGCAAGGCCGAGTATCCCACTGATGTCAACGTGGATACTTGTCAATCATTGCTGGTGGTTGCTGGTCTTCTATCATGCGTCACAAGTCCTCTGACACTTTGCCCACATGATGTGTGGTACTCAAAAGGAAGAACAACTCGTATGGATTGATAACAAAAATTCTTCCTCGGGAGGCAAGTGAGTGATAATTCCGTGCATGTTAGCTTCGTAGATCGTTAATTCCATTAGTAATAATGTTATATCCCTGAAGGTGGATGTGTTCTTCCCCTGCAGAGACGTCAGCCCCGGTGCCGATATACAACACGTAGGCTTGCGGTTTGTTCCATTCACGGTGTCTCCCGAGCAGGGCACAACTCAAGTCGCGATAAGCTTTTATCTCAAGTATGTCTTCATACGGTTGGACAATGTGTGTCACTGCATTTTTATTTCCTGGGAACTATATCAATATATTATTTTTTATTTTCTTTTTGTATATTTACCTTCTGAAAATTACTTTTTCAAAATTTACCTCTTGAAAATTACCTGAAAAGAACTATCTTTTCGGAAATAAGAAATTATCTTACATTATAATATACAAATATTGCAAGTGACATTTTACTGACACGCACAAAATTGTTAATTTTTGTTATAAATTGGTTGCTAATAATTAGTTTGAAATTAAGTAAGAAAAGTGTCGCAATGCATACTACAAACATTATTATTTGTTTCAGGGCAAAGCAAGATCAAGTTATTTATAATTGTAACAGATAACATTATTAGAGATATTAGAACTTGTCTTCTGATTGAAAGATATTCTAGTTTTAATTTAAAGAATATTAATCGTAGTATTCGTTACGTTACAGACCCTACTCCTTGAATTTCCCCTCTCATCCATTTTGAAGCAAACATAATTGAAAAGTGTTTCAATAGATAGTGTACTTTGAGAGTAATGACATTACAATTTAACGGTGACATTGATCCATTTTCGTGTTGACCTGACGATGAAGGAAACTCGCAAGGGTTGGAAAGTGATCGTAAATAGTGGTAATGTAACGCGTCGATACCAAAGAGATGATATTCACATTACCATATTCGAAGACATGTGTCTACAACTGGCTTGGTCTGTTACGTCTCCGGTAAGAATTACACGAAAAAATACAGCAGGATGTCGGAGAGAGTTTTGCACGTTTCACTGCGGAGTTTAAAGTTGGCGCCCTGTGTAACGCTGGCACCGCCGCAGCACGTGCTAGTGAAGTGCCAGTCCTAAAGGAGAATCTCTTGCAGTATAGACAGGCCCGAAAGAAGACTTCTAGGAAACGGTGTTTCGCGCATTCAAGACGGGGGATTTTAGGAGCGTTGCCAGCACTACGGGCGCTGGATCCTCGGCGCACGGCGGGGTGAAGGCTGGCGCTTGAAATACGCGAGCACTTTATACGCCATTTCTCTCGCGTGCTTATGCAGCACCTTACGTGTTGGGTCCTTCTCGCTTCCTTCCGTGTTACCCAGGGAATAAAACACCCACACTAATAATTCATACGCGGTTATGGTAAAATATCGTCGTGAAACGACCCGCCTTCGTTCACGCTCGTAGGTGTAGTGGATGGGTTACTGACAAAGACCGGCCATGCGGGCAAAGAACATGGATTTTTTCAGTACTACTTTAGTTTCGTTAACGTAGTGGTTGCAACACAAAGGAGATGGGCGATGAACACTTTAGGTACTGCGCTCATAGGACATGTATATCAACCCTAAAACGAAAACCAGTATATCGCAGTTGCATTATCTAATGCCTACAAAGATAAACAAGGTGGGTATGCGGAAGTTGCGCCTGTTGGCCTGGCTCGTCAGAAAAGGAGGAATTAAATTAATTTTAAAGTCTTAGAAAGCTTAACATGCTCCGTTCAGTATCTCTAATGTGGCGACATTCTGTTGTAAGAAAAATGAAGAAGGCCAAGTCCCAAATAAGCACCAGAAGGCTCCTCGCCAGAGGAAGAGTTGATACACGTAACGATTTCGGTTATAATCAGAATAAAGAATTGTCTGAGGTGAAATCTTAATGATCATTGGGCGATGCTAGTACATTTTTTATTCTCACAATAACTGAATAAAAACTAATTATATGGCAGGAAAAAAATGAAAGTATCCATACTAGATGATTAACCTCAATATGCAGTGCCTCTGACAGGGAGCTCCAAGGATTCGAATCCCGACTCGGGTAGGATTTTTGACATAGATAGCTAGGGCGAATTCAACCGCTGACTGGAGAAGAATTGTGGAGGCCGACTGGTCTGATCGATACTTTTCCGTGGTTTCTTCGGTCAGAACCAGGCGAATGCTGGAGCAATACCCAATTACACGGGCCACGGACCGCGCGCCATCTTTCCTACCTCATTCTTGTCCTATCCTCGCCCCTTAGTTACACACGTTTTCATTGCCTTGCACTGTACTACAACACATGTCGGGACCTAAGAACTTACAGTGGTGGCAAATACCTGTTGGGAACCCCCCCCCCGCAGGCTGACTTATAGGTCAGCGCCGGATCTCACCTTGCTGCAATGAAAGAATGCCGCCAACTCCCGTGAAACAAGATGTTCTACACTTAGAGGACAAGACTCACGAAACAATCAACGGATCAATTAATTCAAAAGACTGCAAAGCTAGACATCCCTCACGTCCTTTGTACGTAAGTACATTCACGATTACTTGGGCCTTGAGGAAGATGCAAGTACAGAGAAGTTCAACCTACGGAAGAGTTAAGGAATATTATAATAAAAGTTTCATTGAGAATGACTTTGAGGTGGGAAACTCGAAATCATTATTCACAATCAATCCATAAACCTTTTAGTAACCAAAGAAAATGTAACTTTATCTCATACCCCTTTCTCTTAACGTCACATTTAAAAAATAATGTTAAATACTTATAAGGTCTATTTTACATTTATTTTACAAGTATTTTATCAAGCACATGCCTCGCCCGCAAACGTAAACTAGCATCCGAATATTTCCGAAAATAGAAAACTTTGACGTAATCCTTCCAACAAAAGGCATCGCATTGTACGAGGGAACACTGGAAGGCGTCGTTTCCTCTCGCCACCCATTATTCCGAAATCAGTCTGAGTCGCCGAACACCTCCGGACCTTGGCTGCCCGCGTGGGAGCCGAGCGTGGAGGGCGAGGCCGACGGACCTACGAAACTCTTCCGTCTCGCTCTCCACCCCGCGCCTCCCCCGCCCCCGCCCGGTCGGCTTCACCGCCGCCTCTCTCTGTCCGTCCCCGCCGCGCCCTTCCTTCC
>BOPP01000083.1:2918882-2945910 GCA_017312745.1 Gryllus bimaculatus
GGTCGTGGTGGGGCGGAGAGGCGGCGGCGCCGGGAGGGGTGAATGACTGGGACCGCAGCTCAGCTAGAGCCGCCGCCGCCGCCTCCTCCTTTTTGTGCTCTCGTCTTCTCCCCGCGCCCGCCGCAGCACTTTACCCATCCACCCGCTCCTTCATTTCACCTTGACACTCCGCTTGATTCTTCCAGCCAGCTTTGTTCCACAATTTTTGTTTTCACTCGTTCATTCACTTTTCTATTTTTGCGTATTCCGAAATCCTCTTCTTTTATCTGCACAGCCTATTTACTTTTCCACAATGGCTGCGAGTTTCCTTTTATTTCTGTACTACACCCAGTGATTTCCGAAATCGTGACATCTTCATCTTATTTGTTCCATTTGTCACCTTATCCCTCTCTTCAGATTTCTGTTTACAGTTTCATCGCATCGCCTACATCCACCTTTGATGTCCCCGTGTCCCCCACCCCTAGGCCACGTTCAGGATCATATAGCAGATGTTCCTGTCTGTGCTTTCTTCGCTGTCGTCCCCTTCTTGTCGCTTCTCGCGCCTTCTCGCCCCGCCCCGCCCCGCTCCACAGCTTCCACGGCCGCGCCTCTCGCCTCCGCTCCCCGTCGCTTTTCTCCCAACTTGAGACCGTCCCTCGCGGCGCCCTGGCCCTGTCTCCGCCCGCTCCCGCTCCCGCCGTCCCCGCTCGCGTCGTCTTCGGCCTCTCGATCGAAGCGACGCAGCCGTGGCGGTGGCGCTGCCGAAGCCGGCGCACGAAATTTCCGCTCTGAGGAGCGCGTTCCCCCTAAACTAGCGCAAGAGATGGCGATCGTTTAGTGCCTTCGCGCCAGCGCCTTCGCTCGCTCGCTCACTCACTCTGGCCGTGGCGTTTGCCCTCGCCCTGCACGGCGCCCGCGTCATACCCGCCGCCCTCGCCATACCTGCTACCCTCGCTATATCCTCCGCTCTCCTTCTACCCGCTGCCCTCTCCATATCCAGCCCTCTTGCCCTACCCGCGCCCTCGCTCTTCACCCGTCACCTTCCTACCCGCCGCCCTCACTGTCTGCTGTCTTTACACTACTAGCCCTTCTCACCATACCCGCCATCTTTACCGTACCCGCCTTTCTCGGCCTACCCAAGTTCCTCTTTCTACACCCGCTTTCGCTCATGCTCCGTCTTTCGCCCTGGTTCTGTCATTTTCCGTGGCCTCACTCTCTTCTTTACTCTTGTCTGCAATTGGACGCTTGCCTTCATCGTGGCTTTCACTCGATCTGGATCCCGGACAATGGACCATGCACTAATTACTTGCGTAAACGATTTTTCATATTGCCTAGCAAAGTAAGGTTCTAATAATTGCATTTTAATATTTTTAATTTCTCATAGAAGCTTTGCTTACAAGTTCCATCCCAAACTCAATATGAATTAGCATTATTGAAATTAGTGGAATTATTTTTAATAAAAGAAACATTTTAGACTTTCTACAAGCGATGAAAGAATAGTCGATAACGCTACATCACACAATTTCGTGGCCAAGAACTTCGATCAAAACTGTCACTTTCCACGGAACACGCGATCAAATGGAGAAAAAATGGTTACCATAAATTTTACTCCAACCTTGTTAAGAACGAGGTCATTTGTTAGTCTTGTTATTAAGGGTACGTCTTTGCTCCACATTTCTTTGTATACACAAGTAATTTGTCTAATCAGGAAGTTTGATAGTTTGAAGTTGTTCATAAATACGAATTCATGTTTACTATTACATATGGTATACGAGCTCGGAGTGGGAAGTTGAAGAAACGTTTGCACATTACGTACTTAAAAGAATGTGCGTGGATTTCATGGAGGGGGTCTGTACAATTTAAAAGCCACGATTGTAGAAAATGCCTAAAAAATTGTTTGAGGATTTAAAGGGAATTGCAGTTTCTAAATTCCAGCACAAAATATGCCGGCATGTGATCCAGATAACAAATCGCTTGGTCAAAACAAAACTGCAGTAAGAGGCATTATAAAGAAGATGGATATTGGCATTTTGAAGTGATGAAATTAAGAACGAAAAACACTTTCATGTCTCAATCAACTGTAAAATAAAATAATACGTATCTACATTCGCACATAACCCCTTTTTCATATCTTACTGTATTTTTCTTATTCTCTACCGCTACCTGCGCAAGACACAGTACCACCACTACATAGAATATACGAGTATAATTGAAGCGCTTATGTGCAATAACGTTTTTTTCATTTTCGGACGAGGATGTAATCAAAATTAAAATCATTACACATTAAACATTTAGAAAATACAATAATGTACGTTTAAAATGCTATTTGGAAGGTATGCACTCAACGTCAGAGTATTTGCGCGTCTCTTTCGGGAAGGCTATAGCTAAAACAAATTTATAAACAACTCGTAGGGGCCTCGGAGGAATCTACTCACTTCCGCGATTTGATTTCATTACTTCGTGTTTCCAGGCGCGTCAACGGCGCTGGTCTTCAGAAGTGTAGTGCATACTTTAATCTAAGGAGGTTGAGGTGGTTTTTCCATCACTGGTTGGTTAATGGGAGAAGGAAATAATCCTTCTACCATTGTAGATTACCGTAAGATATCTGCTACCACCACATATTTTACTGGATGGTTAGATATGTCAGTGACCGACACAGCGACTTGCGAGGTTTTCCCAGCCGGGTATCTCCCACCAGCGGGGCACTGCCCTATCCGGGACAAGCTGTTAGATCCCGAGGTGGTGTCTTGTCATGTGTGCAGTGTAATGAAAGTAAGTGTAAGTGTGAGTGTATATAAGTTAGGGTTGAGGGTACGACAAGGAAGAGGAAGGAACGATCGCGCGCGACCCGGGGCCAGTTTGTTAGAGTACTTGATGGAGGCTGGTTCGACTTGAGGAGGCCCGTGAACTGTTAGTGTCTTGGATGAGCTAGCACCCAGAATCTTCCACATTTATCTTGATAGCTTTGGTAACAACTCGAAGGACCACCGCGTTTAATGCGATGCGGACGCGTTTCCTGTAAATGTCTACTGAGGGAGTCACTATTACCTTGGGAGAATTCAGCATTCTAGTAGGAAAGGAATATAATTAAAACAAAAATATATAATTGATTACAATAATAGTTACACTAATGTTAAAAAAAATTTAATGCAGTTAGTAGCCGTTAGCATTCACAGTTGACGACTGTGCTAGTTGCCGTTAATATTCAAACATCACAATGAATTGGCAATTACAGTTGAAAATTGTATTGACTGCACGCAGCAAATAATATGAGTGCAAGTGTGCAACTCTGAAATAGAAACATTAAACATGAACAGAATCACATGCTGTTGCAGCGTAGACGTGTAGAGTGCGCTCGCGCAGAGCACGTATCGTGAAGACTTTTAGAGTGTACACTCACAAGGCTCATGTGATGATCTACCTGGAGAAGAATGAGGCTACGGTTGTATAGCTTACACTGTATCTACCAGCAGCTTGGATTTATAGTGAATGATTACTGGTAATTGCAGCAGTTGCGTAGAATGCCGCGGAAGCAGACATTGTGGCACAAAAAGTGTGTTTTGGTACGTGTGTTAAATTACATGTGATTTAATAACTGTTCACGGCGGGGGCACATTCACAGTTTACTTTGCTTGAACTCAACACATGATAAATTACAGTACATTGTGCAATGTATATGCAACACGTGGTTCACTAAGCGCATTAACACAACTGATGAGTTGTGATGCACGTTCAGTGTATGTTGAAATGATAACTTAATGTATAATAATAATAATAATAATAATAATAATAATAATTATTATTATTATTATTATTATTAATAGCAATAATAATAATGATAATGATAACTTGATATATAATGATAATATATGATTATCATTATATATCATTATATTAATTAAGAATGTTTGATTGTGAAGAAACGTACATGAAACATGTAACTCACTGGTTCATGAAGGAACAATTGGTTATGTAATATATTGGAACTTACATACACGTGGTGACATCAGTTCAGCTTGAAATACACAATATAAAAAAAAGCATGGAGAAATTATCACTTCCACATAGTATGCGGAAGATTATGTGTCCATGGGTTATTTACAATGCACGTATTACTCATGACACCATGAGACCAGTTAAGAAAATGTATGTAATGAGTGGCGTGTGGACGCCTGCCCAGCTCGGCGATATGGAAGCCAGGGCACTGTGAACGTATTTTTAACGTTCACGGTGGTTTGAGGGGAGAGGCGGGGCTGGGCATCCGTGCATCCGGATCGAGAGCGTTCTGATGCGGTCGCTATAGTCTCACGCAAACGTTGCCTAAGGTAGTACTTCTAGTGAGTGACGAGCAAATTCATTGAAAGAGACACGGACAGGAAATGGCGATATATGTGGTTATCGAGAGAACTAGTTTATCTTGTATGAGAGATACAGGACTCGACAGATTCTGTACAGATTTGATTTGATTTGATTTGATTTATTTACAGTCGCATCAACTACATAGAGTTATTAGCAACTACCTTAATAATACACAATCAGTACAAAATAACACAGTAACTTAGAATTTTACATGTATGGTTATATATTGTTATACATTTCAATTTCCTTTACAAAGCAAATGAATTTAATGCACTGTTCTTTGTTATTGAGATCTTTAAGAGAACTTAGTTTGTACTTGTTTCTTGCACTTTCATATTCAGGGCAAACAAACAAATGTTCTACTGAAAGAGGAATCTTGCATACATTACAGTTATAAGCATCCGTCCTGTTCAATAAGTAGCCGTGTGAAAATTTTGTGTGTCCTATTCTACATCTTGTTAAGACGACCTGATAATTTCTGCAGAAACTGACCGTTGGATTATCATCTTGAAGTTTCCTAACTGATCTTAATTTGCAACCCCGTAAGTTGTTCCATTCTTGATTCTGTAGAGAGGGCAATTGAGTTATGAAATAAACTAGCTGAGTAATGCAGCGAGTTCTAACAGTACTGCGCTGGCATTCAGCTGGTATTCTTTCCAGAAAACACGGAAAACTACCGTTCAGAGCAGCCAACGGCTACAATTCTACAGACAGCGGCTGAATTCGACTTTGCTTGAAGCTAATGCCAAAAATACTGTCTCCATCGGAATTTGAACCGAAAGACCTCACAAAGAACTGCAGTGACCTCAGTTGATGACCTGAGTCTTCCCAGCAGGCTTCTTTTCGCGAGAACATGGCGGGCATCTCGAGACTGCGAGAGGAAGGGCGTCGTATACAACCTAACATACGGCGCTGTTGATGTTTTCTACTCGTGTCGAAGTGGACGGTGAGGCTCCGGTATTCGGCCTGCGTGATTAACATAAAATAATATTTGAGTCTGTTCTACGCACAATTTCCAACACATCTATGTCAAAGACGTTTTTTACCATAAGAAAGACTGGGACAGGTGCTTAGTGGTGCTAACTGATGCCACTGCAGTGCCTCTGATCGGGAGGTTCTAGGTTCGAGTCTCAATGGTGGCAGGATTTTCGACACTAGAGAAATAGTGTCGAAATCCGTGCATTTTGCTTAATCGTGAATTCGACACTAGCGTAATAGTTAGCATCGTATCCGCGATTTTCAGACTGTCTTACTCCGCTTTCGATCACTAATATCCCTGGGCAAGGGGTCGCGCATCAATGTGAGAGAATTGTAGACATCTTGCTCTCTCGACCTCGCTCGTCCCTGTGAACTTCAATTTGATGTTAGATACAACATTGTGATTAATACTGCTATTATAAGAAGAGCGGGTTCTCTCTGATCACATTTAAAATTTAAAACCAATTTTATCATTAAAGGATATATATCGCTTGTGAATTGCAATGAGGGTGCAATTAGCAGATTCATCAACCTTCCAGCATCATCACAAGAATACATTACAGTACGCTATTACACTGACAAATGGTAGAAGTGTGAATGCAAGAATAAAGCATTCCAATACAAGGTGAAAACTTCAAAATTATTTTTCTAAACACCTGATTTTACTTTCTTGCACTTACTTCGTAAGAAAAGAAAGTTATGTAATTGTGAACTGCAAAGCGGCAAAAATTCGGCAGAAATACTCTTACTTCTGAGTCCTGGTAACGAAAAAGTGGATATTTGAAGAATTCTGTTGCTATATATATAGTAAATTACTTCCTCTGACACGTGGTGTAGGTAGAATACATGTTTCGTGGGTCCTCGATACTGAAAACTCGAATGACGACAATACGTCTGACTGTTCATCTGTCCGTCCATGTGTCCCCCCCACAATGTCCGTCTGTGGTCGCAAACAATAACGCTAAAACCGTTCAGCCATTTTTCTCCAAAATTGATTTTCCGTGATCAATCTGAACGAACTCAAGGCTTCGGGAGTTTCTACAGGATAATTTGAATTTTGAGAGTACTTTCCAAGGAGTCTCAATTTTTTTTTTTAAATGGCACCACATTTTACATTGAACTCTTTAAGATAATGGCGCAGGTCTCATGTTCGTTGATATTCCTGATTTTTTTTTAAATTGAATAATTGGCGTCTTCCTTCAACTATAATATTGAAGAAAGAGATATATTCCTTATTTAAATCAGTTCTTTAAAAACATATCTTGAAATAACGTCATGCACAATTTTTCGAAAATATGAATATTTTTCGTGTAATATAGGCGACTTATAGTTTTTAAAATATTTTTTTCTCAAACACGGATTCAATTTTTTCTTTACATTTTCTCCTCAAATGTTTATTTTCAAGAAAATATTCGTACATTTTCTGCGCGGCGTCGATTTGGAACATGCGCTACAGCTGTGTTATGTTGAGTAGTATATAAATACTGCATGGGGTCTGAAGCGAATGACGCACACTCAACGGGCAATAGTTGAAGCCATAAGTAAGGTAAGCTAGAGATTTTTGAATGCCAGTAATTCGTCTGCAATAGAATTTAAATAAAATTGTAAACTTTAAATGAAATATTAATGTATACTTTTTATTTACAAATATAGTCATTGGTCAGGTGATGGGAAGCTACTTCACGATAGGCAATTTTCGCCTAGAGATGGTGCTGGAAGCGGTGCACAATATTTCTGTGGGATAGATGTACGATCGTTAGGGATACGTAATCGAGGGCGGCGGCACGGTTTCCCTGCGTTCAACCGCGCACGTTCGGCCTCTCCACTACGTATCCCGGTCGCGCCGCTCGCAGAGTTCCAACCGACCACACCCCTCATCTTATCACTCAACGCATCTCAGCTTCGGCTGAATTGTAACCATTGACGATCGAAGTTTAATCGACATTTAAGTGAACGAATTAACTTAACAAATCAAATCTGTAGTACATTTGTCGATACAAATAGTTTCTATTAGACGGAAGCTAGTATGACTTCTTATGAAATTTTACTAGAGATGCTCGTTGATACTTTATTGATAATTCAATTATGTAAAGATCGAAAGGCAGCATTTCGGAGCTCAATAAAACGTAAGTAAATTGTTATTTCCCCACAACTCACATACAATGTTTTCGAATTTTTTAGTCTTTTCAATTGTGCTGGTACAGAACCAAAATGTAATAAATATTAAATTTAACATAAAATAATTAATATTGATGAAAGTTAATTTAGAAGAGCTGCCATACGAGTATCAATGATCAAACATTAAATTTAATAAGTCAAATATTAATCAGTCAATACGTGACTTCGCCACGAGCTGCTTTATACTGTTGTACAGATGTGGGATATCTGGTTTGGCAGGTGTGCTTTCCGACGTTACTCCTTACGTATGAAAAAATAATTTATCCCAATCACTTTTCCTGCTGGTGGAGTGTCCTAATGACGGTCCTTGGACGAACATTCACGAGAATGGCCTTCGTCTAAAATGCGGGATTCTCCGGACTAGGCAATACCGTTTCTTTAGCTCTATTCTTAAAGGTACAATTTTCTCTTGATGGGAGGTGTTTCATAAATGCCAGTTGATGCCATTGTCCTGCGGGAAGTTCCTTGCCGGCTGTTCGATCGATGCAACATCTACTTCTGCTACTTATTGTACTAAAGCTTTATGGGTAGTCGCTTCAGAAGCCGTTGCGTTCGAAATGGGATATTTTATGATTCCGTAATGCCAATCGTGAAGGCCTACCTATCAAAATGCAGTGGTTACAGACGTTCCTAACAGAGCGTGCTAAAATTCGTACATTATGCCAAGGCTTCAACAATAAATTAAAAGTGTTTTCAATGCTTCTTCAAATCGAATATCAAATTAGTGGTGCTACAGAATGGCACAGACGTTCCTGTATTAGTTTTCTACTTCCACTTGTCTCGGCTAGCTGTTCGGACTTGCCACATACTCATGTCAGCTGCCATCTACCGCTGCCCATTTTTTTAATTGTTCCGCTTCCTTATAGTAGAATCGAATTATTACTTTAAAAATATTAAAGATCAGTAAAACCTCGTCCCAAACACTTGGATCCGATTTTAAGAAAACGGTATTTAAGCGCTACAGTAAATTCGAAATTTGAACGTATTTTCACCAAAACGTCAACAATAGCCTAGACCTCAGTAATTCAATAAAATAAAAGATAGAAAAAATGACTCTACTTATAAAGCGTATAACAAGCACATTATACAACGTATAATATGGCACATAGAAGGCTCATTTCGATTTTCTGCATCGGAGCATCCGAGAACCTGGCTACGTAACTTCTTAAGATGTTTAGAAAACTTAATAAATGACATGTATTGACAACGATATTCTACCCCAGAACAAAATATTCCCTGAAATACGCACTGGATATATGCCATTGCGAAACAAGGAAAAAACGCTCAACATTTTGTAACCATTCCCCAACAATAAAAATTAGAACTCAGCTTCTCAGAAGAGGAAGAGTCTTCGATATTGTAAATCTAGATATTTACCAAAATATTGTTATACGCAGTTGTAATCTTTAAGAAAATTACGGGCTAATATTTGTGTTATGTTTATGTATGGTATGTTATACAAAATAACGTAAGGGGTTCCATGGAGCCAACTATTATTTTAAACGGGGTCCGTGAACGAAAAAGTTTGGGAATCCCTGGTGTATAACAACGAAGTGAAAGTGATTCCTGGGTCTATTTAATTCTACCATACATCATCTTAGCAAAACCAAATCAATGTTCAAATTTACCAATTAAAACAAGAACTTGCTTTTTGTGTAGCTCTCCGTCAAATTCATCCTTCAGTAGATTCGAAGTGCTTAGTGATGCGGCTAGAAAAACTGAATTACAAATCAAGAAACATTTACAATATCCGACTTCGAGTAACAAAGGAGTCAACGTTTTATTTTTGTTGAACTAGAAAGACAACCAAATAATGAAGGCACTTTTAAAGCAACAAGTTTAATGAATCCTAAAATGAAATTCGAGCCACCATATAAGAAAAAATGTCTAGTGTAATGTCATAAATGCCAATGATACAATCACACTCGTAGATATTGTAACCATAGTCCTATGTATGTAAAATGTGGAGGTGATTATCTAAGGGGCCATTCATAAATTACGTAATGCAAATTTGGAGTATTTTGAGTACCCTCTCTCCCCCTTGTAACACACCCTTAACGCCCTTAATACAGTAAAAAACAGTTTTTATTTATTTTACTTATGTTGTTCATTTAAGTAATTAATAATCATTAAAGTAGAAATTAGTTGTCAATGCTGACTGAACCTAACAAATAAAATTGGGGGCGAGTTGTAAGTGAAGGAAGAATGCTTAGGCGAGAAATGTTTGATTACAAGCTATGCACACGCCGTAGTGGATGATGCAGGAGCGAGTCTAGACCGCCAATTTAAATGGATTCTAGAATATAATTCATATCAAATTTTAATATTTAAAAAAAGAATGTTGAAAAAATATTTCCATTTATTGTAACAATTTACAACTAATATCTTTCATTTATGTTTTTAAAACAAATTAATTAGTTAATATTTTAGTACAGGACTCAAAAAAAGAATTACTTCAGCAAATGTTGAAAAATGTAAAAAAATATCAATGTCACGCTAACACTTAACTAATACCCCTACCCCTATGTAACGCAGCCTAACGCTGCCCCAGACCCCTTCCCTCCTCTTTAGCATTACGTAATTTATGGACGACTTCTAACTATGTCGTGTAGAAAATATGACCGAACATCAGAAAAATGTGGTATCTGTGGTGACGCCATCCTTTCAACTACAGGGGCTGTTGAATGTACTGAAAATTAGGTAACCGCACTTGAATGTCAACTATCGTCAGAGGAATGCTGTGAATTACTGTGCGACAGCCAATTACAACCCATCCACAGAAGAATTTCCTTTTTTACATTCCCATATACATATGTATATACGAAGTAATAAACGTAGTCTAGGGAAAGTTATGTAATGCTGAGCGAAAAAATATCTAATAGAAAAAACAAGGCATACGATTTTTTCCAATCTGAATAAAGCTGTGTCGATGTGGTCTGAGTCATAGCTCCGCGATTTTGAAAAACATTCATTAATTTTTGGGGGTACTTTACATGAAACCTCACGGATATTTTCAAAATTTTCTCAAAAATGGCTCCAATTATTTTCATTAAATTTCTTCTAAGAATAGTTATATAGAATACGCTTAAAAAGGTGCCAAAGATAAGATTTTTACTGATTACTCTGAATTTTCGATAATTGCAAAACTTTCAAATTATTTTCGGTGAGTTACCAAAACTAGAAAATAGAGATTTTGACTACTAAAAACTACAAGATAGAGATTTTTCCTTCAAATGAAATTTGTTCTCCATAATTAGTTCTTTCGTTAACGTCATGTATTTTTTTCAAACTTTTCGTACTTTTCTCGCAATATTGTGTGCAATAAATGCAATTTAAAAAATTAAAAAATACCTTTTCTTGAAATGGCTCTGAATTTTTTCTTTAAACTTTTGGTCCGTATATGTACTCTATGCGCTTTGGTACACTCTATGTACTCAATTAGATGACATAAACCCCTTATTGCTATGTTCTTTTGTTTGTTCAAAGATTACAAAAATGTAATTTTTTGACTTGTCAGCCACGTTATTAATATTTATATTTGTGGCAATTAGTTCACAATATTGTATTTATGAGTACATGTGCTTTAAGTAATGTCATCAATTTTGTCAAAAACTTTAAAGTTTTCTGTGAAAACGAAATCAAAATTTCGCATTTTCAGAAACACACAAACGCTATTTTTTTTAAAAACGGCTCCAAATTTCTTCTTGAAACTTTTCGGATAGTGCTAATTGCACTCTTAAATATGACGTTAAGTTAATTTGGGGGTATTTTTTTGTTTTTTCAAAAATTAATCAAATGTTTTTTAATATCTCCCACGCAGTTCACATGGATATTTCCAGCAATTTGTAATCTCTATTAATTTATTGTGTGAAATTACTTTAAATAACCTTAAATGAAGTTTTTCGAAAACTGAAAAATATTCTGTGAAAAAAGTCTTCAAATTTCGAATTTACAGTAGAGCATTATCACCTTTTTCTCAAAAAAGGCTCCAATTGTTTCCATGAAAAATGCCATATATGACGTGGTTTTACTTTTCTTTAATATTCTTAAAATAATACTTTCGTTCCACAATTAGAAAACCAAAGAAATGAGAAAATTTCAAAAATATGTACTTTGGGCGGCGATAGATGGAAGCTGGCAAAAGTATTTGACTAGTCATAATAAATATCCGAGACCAAAGGAAATAGAAAACTGATACGGGAAAGTCTGTGCCATTTTGCAGCACCACTAGTTTCAATATACCTTCTTAAGGTACAATCTAAGGGTCCTCGCGGACCTGTTACCTCCCACTAAAACTTCATTTTATTAAACGTACTAGTTACGATCAATCACACTGTGGAATTCATTTGAAACTGCGGGAATGCAGGACAAATTATGTGGGAATGGTTAAATAAATTATAATGTATAACCAAGTTGAACAGATAGAATCAGTTTGCAACTTACAATTGTCATTTTCAAACCCAAAGGAACTAGTCCACCAAATTATTGAAGATATCGTCGCATTACATTACAGTACTGTGGAATGCAAACGACATCATACATTACCAAGGACTACATTTATTTCTGCCGACTCATAAGAGTCGCGAGTAGATGAGGAGAGGGATGACCCAGCAACTCGTGCAGAGGAAATAGAAACAGCGTGTAGTTTACAGAATTTATTACGTCACTTACCCAGATAGCGAAGCCTTCCGACGGCGAGTGGGTGGCGGCGCGACAGGTGCCTCCGGCATCTCAGCTGTTAAGGAAAGAGGGGCGAGCTGCAAATCGCTCGCGTTTTTATACTCTTTGACGGCCGACGACGGCGAGTGACGAGCGGGGTCACGTGAGTTACTGCCGGCGGCGTGACGTGAGGGCGGGAATGCCACATCGCGACACCACCACCTCTCCGAAAAAAAAGGCCGCGCTACCGCGGAGTTTCAATTCATGAATACATACTACCAAGCCTGGCCTAGATACATATTTGGTAAACATGCACGGCATTATGCTTAAAACACACATGGACCCGGAAACGGGTCCATCTCCCTGATCAGGTGTAACCGAAAATGTATTTGTATGAATGTACTTGGCGCGACAGCCCGTGAACGGGTCCAGGCCTACCGGCGATGTCCCTGCCTCGCGACCATGGGTTAAGGAGATACGTGTGGTTAGCACGTAGATATCCCCACGCCGTACTCCGATCTTCTCAAACTGAGAAGTGAATTTCATCGACACACTGCAACATATATTGGGACATTGCAAGGAAAACGCACACTATAGTCTTGGCTCGACCGAAAATCGAACCCTGGACTACGTAGTGGAAAGCGATCACGCTGACCAAGAGCTAGCCACGGGCCCGAAAATGTATTTACAATTGTAAATTTTGTAAATTCATTTTCAGTTACCTTGATGCGGGAGACTGAACAGACTCCGAAGCGTTGTAAACCTTCATTAAACAAAATTATGAAATAAATTTGGATTTATTGAAACGTGGTCGTCCTAAATTAAAAGAAGGGATTGACAAAAATAGAAAAAACAAATTCAATAGTGACAATCAATTTATAAGTTGTGTCATACTCGCGTTTCACAAATACTTGAACCTCCCATCGGGAGAGATTCAGTAACTGTGGAGCGCCCTTCGCAATTGAGGAGTGTCGCAACAAGCTAATGAGCTAATGAGCCAAGAAGTCGCGCGCAGTGGAGTGAAGGTGAGGAGAATTCCGAGGGCGGCGCCTTTGATCACAGCCCTCGTGGATCCCGAGCCCCGAGGAGGAAGGGCTACCAGTTGCAAGTGGCCGCTCTTCCCCGCCCGTCGCGTCCCCTTGCCCTTGCTCTGGCGCTGGCCCTGCTCCCCTAAGCCCTAAAGCCAAGCGGCGCGGCGCAGTGGATGGGCCCTCGCACCCATGCGGCCTTGATGGCTTAGGGAGACACAGTGGGGTAGTTTGCATGCGTCAGCGCGGGAGCGGAGCTGTTTTTCTTGTTATTTGTATGCTCCCGGAAGAAATGACTTCGAGATAGACAGTGCTCAAGAATGTAAAGTTCTAAAGAATGGTCTTCTACTGAATAAGAAATATTGAAAACTAGATTTAAATTTCGAAATGAACCGCAAATTCATACTACGTTCTGTAGCTACTATAGCTGGATACCAACAGATTGATGATGCTTGTTTTCATACTCGTAGATATGCAAGGAAGCGTTTAAGGACTATAAAAGTTTGCTCACGAAAACACATAGACACAAAATTTAAAAAAGTATTGATAGTACGATGTACATCGGCAGAAAAGCGAATGAGATAATACGATAAAAATATATGATAAACGTTAAAACAATACTTTATCAAATTGTGTTAGCATCCTACAAATAGGCACTCAAAGATACAAGAGAAGTAGAGGCAGTGGGTCGACTACATTGTGGGTATGGGGGTACAATCATACCCTTACGGATTAAACAAACGTTTTGAAGATACCTATTCTATCTAGTACTTTACTTTTACGTTTTATATTTTGCTATTTAAATATCTGTTTATCTTCTTTAGCAGTTTTAAATTGCTTGCTCTGATAATCAGGATCAACACAATTAAACAAACAAAAATACATGCGAAAAAATCAATAAAAATGTCCATACGTAATGTTTTCGAGAGAGGTATATTTTGTACTAGAATGTTCTGCTATATCTAGAATGCTCTAGATATATGATTCTATAGAGTAGAATCTCCTAGAGTAATTCTTGCTACAGAGAAGAGAGAAAGTTATGTAATTCTGCGAGAAAAAAACTGGCGAATTTTCGGCAGAAAAACTGATATTGCAGAACCTGGAATCGAAAAAGTGGATAAATTAAGTTGCTAAATTAAGAAAAGATCCTCTTACACGTAGTGTAGCCAGAATGAATGTTTTGTGGGTCCTTGTTACTGAAAAATTGAATGACGGCAAAACGTCTGTATTAACAACGCTCGCGGCTAAACCGTTCAGCCAATTTTCTCCAAAACTGATATTCCGCATTTGATTTCGCTGATGTCGCGGCCCTTTGAATTTGAAACCGATACTTCAATTTTGGGGGCACTTAACACGAAGCTTCTGAAACATTTTCCTAAAAAACTTTGCGCCCATTCCTCTAGCAATGTCGTCTGGAATAATTGACGTCCATTATTTAAAAAAGACCCGTGTACCCGTGAGCATACATGACGCGACGTGGTAGAGGATGGACCATGTGAAACGGCTCTATCTTTCCATGTTACGCAAAGAGCCGAATTCTGTGAATAACTTGGTTAAAGATTAACGTAGTTTCGTCTGCTACATCAATATTTAATTCACTCAACATCATGGGACTGATGGAAAGCATGTTGATTTGAACAATAATTCTTTTGACGGCTTGTGCGCGAAGCTCTTGAAAATCTGTTATTGGCTTTGATGTATATCCGGGTCTGATTTTAATACTGTGAGGGTAAAATGAAGCTCGGAACCCAAGGCTGCCCTTTGCTTTGTCAC
Organism: Gryllus bimaculatus; assembly: GCA_017312745.1. Classification (NCBI taxonomy): domain Eukaryota; kingdom Metazoa; phylum Arthropoda; class Insecta; order Orthoptera; family Gryllidae; genus Gryllus; species Gryllus bimaculatus. The sequence continues at coordinate 2,933,837 of BOPP01000083.1, forward strand.
AGGTGCTCTTGATTTCCACATGATGCCAGTATGAAACCTACGCTCTCATGCCATATAATAGTCGTGAGCGTAACGACCTGTCAATAAGATTCTTTCACACGAAACTCAAAGGGAGGGTCTGGGTCGGGGCACGTGACCAGGAACGTAGACATAGAAATATTTCAATACGTAAAATATAATTTGTATTTAAAATTATTATTTCATGAATATATAATTATAGAGTATCCCGAACGAAGCAAAATTGAGATGTAGCTTTCCTTTAAAATCGTAGGTCACAGTTTCTGTTGCGAAGAAAAGCTCAGGCAGGCGGAGTTTACTTGTTACGGTTTAGGGAATTACGGCATGTCCGCCACATGTCTTTCTTACTCCTAAAGCGTTTGAATTTGAGAAGACCCAGGCACGTTGGACACCGTTATCTAGCTGGTAGACTCGGACAGTCGATTAAAAAATGCCAAAATACATTATAGTATATTTTATTTTGTGCAAATAGCTTATCATTCAAATCAGTTTCCATATTAGCTCTGACAAAGAACAACACAACGCATAAAATGGTTGAAATGACTAAGACCGTTGTTGAATCATTCCTTAGCACTGATCAATGTGAGAATTAATAAATGTTAGCGTTCGGCACCCAATTTAGAAAATGCCTCACAATACATAAAATCCTAACTTTCGATCAGTTTATTAGGCAAATATTTAATACTTCGTTTTAGAAATCAATATAAGAGAAGTCATAAAATTAAGAACGATGTATACACATTAAATCACATAATCTAACTTACATGTACATTGGTATTGTGGTGAAATTTCGTTGGCATTTACAATGAAATAATTATGAGTCGTCATTGCCAACAATATTGCTCATTACAATAGCAGCTTTCGTTGGCTTAGCCATCATCGGCCGTTTTCTAGTACAAGGAAAAAACATTAAAACGTGAATCAAAAAAACAACATTAGAATAAGTAGATTAGTAATAATTAAAATTTTTAGAAAATAGAATTAATATTTTAAAAACAGAGAAGTAGAAGGGGATGTTCAATAATTTAATATACAATATCGTGAATAAAATGACTTAGAATATGTGACAGTTTGAAACAAAATTCTTAAAATGTTAATTATATTTTCTTAAAATTTTAAGTTATTAGTAATCTATTTATTCCAATGTTGTTGTTTTTTATTTACGTTTCAATGTTTTTTCTTCTACTAGAAAACTGATAATGGTGGCTAAGTCATCGAATGCTGCTATTGGAATAAACAATATTGTTGGCAACGACGATTAATACAATTATTACTTGCACATATAAACCCTAGAGTACGTTCTGACTACATCAGAATAGAATTTGCGTATCTTTGGAATGTTCTTCAAATGTCTAATACACTGAAGAGTCAAAAACACTGGTACACCTGCCTAATATTGTGTAGGGACCTCGCGAGCACGCAGAAGTACCGCAACACGATGTGGCAAGGACTCAACTAATGTCTGAAGTAGTTCTGGAGGTAATTGACACCATGAATCCTGCAGGGGTGTCCACAACCTCGTCAGAGTACGACGGGGTGGAGATCTCTTCTGAACAGCACGTTGCAAAGCATGCCAGATATGCTCAATAATGTTCATGTCTGGGGGATTTTTGTGGCACGTGGATGTGTTTAGATTCAGAAATGTGTCCCTGGAGCCACTGTAGCAATTCTGGTCGTGTGGGCTGTCGCATTGTTCTACTGGACTTGCCACAGTCCGTTGGGATGCACAATGGACATGAATGTGTGCAGGTGATCAGCAAAATTCTTAAGTATGTGTCACCTGTGAGAGTCGTATCTGGACTTATCAGAGGTCCCATATCACTCCAACTGCACATGCCCCATACCAACACAGAGCCTCCACCAGCTTGAACAGTCCCCTGTTGACACGCAGGGTCCATGTATTCATGAGTTCGTCGCAAATACTCGTACACGTTCATCCGCTCAAAACAATGTGAAATGAGACTTTACAGTCCAGTCCAGTTGCAGTCATCAACAGTCAAATATCGGTATTGACTTGCCTAGGTGAGGCGTAAAGCTGTGTATCATACAACCATCAAGGATAAAGGCCCAAGTGAGCCTTTACCTCCAAAACCCCTCATCAATAAGGTTTCTCTACATGGTTCACATATTGACACTGATACACGGAAATAAAAAAAACAGTTGAGTATAACAGATCTATGAAACTGTAACTAGTTCCCTTCTGGTATACTGCAACTTGTTTTTTTCGTGTATGGTTGCGTAGGCTGGTGTGGTGTGATGTGGTAGCGTAGGTTGATATGGTTGCATAGCCCAGCATTAAAATCTGCAGCATTTTTAGGAAGAGTTGTACCTTTGTCACTGTGTAATTATTCTCCTCGGTTGTCGTGGTAGGTTCCGTTATTGCAAGTTCTTTTTCTGGCCGCAGCGATATCGGAGGTTTGATGTTTTACCGGATTTCCGATATTCACGGTTTACTCGTAAAATTGTCGTACGAGAAAATCCAAATTTCAATGCGACCTCTGAGATTCTATGCCCCATTTCTCTTCCGTCGACTCTTAACAACACGTTTAAACTCACTTAAATCGTGACAACCTTCTTTTGTAGCAGGAGTAACCGATCTAACAACTGTGTCACACTTGAAGAGTCATTGCCGACCGCAGCGCCGTATTCTGATTGCTTGCAGATCTCTTTATTTCAATACGCATGGCTGTACCAGTATTTTTGGCTCTTCAGTGTATATCCCTTTGTTTCAAATGCTCCTCTTCATATAACATTGTATTTTTTGTCTTCATTTTTCAATTGGTTTCTCTTGACCCTAATAGCAAACTGTTGGTTCTCCATGATTTCACCAATACTTTTAAATGATTATTGGATCTTCCATAAAAAATACACTGGTCAATAGCATTTTTGTAACAAAGAATGTGAATGGTGTTTTCACAGTGAATTTGAATATGAAATCAGTTTTGCCTATCGGGCTCAGTTTTCTTGTGAGACACTACTACGAATCTCTGTAAATGCTTGAAAACGCTGCATAATGAATATTTTGCTGCAGCTTTATTATTCTGCACATGTAATTGTTCAGGAACAATCGAAATGTGTACAAAGAATTCGTATACATGACAATGATTTCAGATTATGGGAATGAAAATGTTTAGCAACATTGCTAATAAGTCATGCACGAACAGACAGAATCGCAATGTGTTTCTTGCCAGTTGCGTCCCAGTATTGAGAGATCTGATAGCGAGGAAAGTAATTTGGATTTGACAGCTTATTGTCCTAGATTCGTGAAGATTTGTGCTTTGTATTAATTCAGAATAAAAAATGCTTCGTAACTGCGTAAATAGCCCAAATTCGTTGTGTTATATCTGTGGAGAATTAACTCTAAAATCGCAAAGAATCGCTTTAAGTCTCTAATAAGAAAGTGTTGCGAACATTATTTCGAATGTAACGTTGGCGACAAGGACAAGAAATCGACTTCCCATATATATGCTGTGTGGCGTTACTCTCCAGACATGTTGGTTAAAAAGTTCACGACACATGCTCATTGCTGTTCCCAAGATTTAGAAGGAACTAACTGATTACACAACAGTCTGTTATTTCTGTCTTCCAAAAATAGCTTGAAACGAAGAAAACTGTGCAATATCCTAATTTACCATCTACTACAAGGCGTGTATGTCACAGTGAAGGACTGCCGGTCCCACTACGTCCTGATAATGTGACAGTGGATGAAGATGAATGCTGCAGAGGCGAATATTCAAAAGAGATATCCATGCTGACCCATCTTTCAAAGCCTCATGTGGTTCAAATGAAACACTTTTTTGTCTCAAGGGGATATCAATGATAATGTTTGTTATTTTAATTTGCCGAAGCAAAGGTCTGATCAATATCTTCGCGACTAAAAGGGTGCATTCCTTTTTCCTCTTTTACGAAAGTGAGTCCGTGAGCACCAAGTAGTTTTTTTCAAAATATTTCTCGATGAATAGTAACATAGAGTTTTGAAATGATATCGAATCCGTTATGGAGACTCTTGGCCACGATTTCAATGTAACTGACTGGCGGTTGTTCATAAGTTCTTGCAAAAGAAGTCTGAAAGCAAGACTTCTCCACAATGGGGACCAATTTCCTTCTGTTCCGACTGTTCATGCAGCTAATCTGAAAGAGTCGTATAAGAAATTTCTCATACTTAACAAATTTGAGAAAAACAAATGGAATACATGTGACCTCAAGGTAATTGCAATTCTGCTCGTCATGCAGCTCGGATACACAAGCACTACTGTTTTATATGTGAGTGGGACAGCAGAAATTCTGTCCAATGGCAGGGTATGGGATTTCTATCCACCAAAATAACCCCGTTTAATTTATTTATATATATTTATTTATTTATTTATTTATTTATTTATTTATTTATTTAACGCCACAAGAGTATAAAGCCGGTATGTGAAGTTTCAAGAGGTGAGAGAAAATAACATTCGGTGTTCAGAAACAGAAAGTCGACCCCTTGCATTTGAATTGAGGACCAAGACGACCTGAAGATTATTTTATTTTTCAGTATTTTTTTACAGACAGTAAAGTGTATACAATTGAAAAGATAACACAAAATTTCCACCTTTACAAATACACTAATGCCGTTATTATGAAGGGAATATTATTTTCGTTTTTGACGCTGAGTATATTCTTTATCGTATAAAAATAGTAAAGAAGCGGACCGGTTATCTCCCTGCGGGACGGCCGTCAAGCGTGACAATGCAGTGAGGCACGTCTAATTCAAAGGCCCTCTGCTTCAAAGGCATTTTTTCAAGGAGTGGTGGAAATATTTCAAAGACACGGACGAATCCGTTGCCCATCACCGTCTGGGATATCTACCCAATAAAACCATCTTCCTTGTCTCAGTTATCGCACTCGTTGACAACCGACCAGCACATTATTTTTCGTGAAAAAACAGGTGGACGTCGATGACTTTCCAAAAAACCATTATCTAAGGCTATTAATCTGCTTACTAACGATCGCTGCTTCCTCTTCCTTTCCTTGTTTGTTTTATTCGTATCTTCGTAATGCCGAGTGCAGTTTAATGCGGCAGCGTTCACCACGTAGTCAGATATTGTCATTTAATATACATGCTGTCTCAGAGTGAATGTAACAATCATCTACGGCATGTTGAGGAGGCGAAAATGATCACTTTTTGCCGATGATTTTCTTTCCCTTTCCTCGCACTTTACTTACAGACACCCACCCACATACACTTACGTGCACTACACTATCACACAGGTCGGGATATTAATCAGGAGCTGACTACTTGTTGGCTCCCGCGATAAAACCACGCACTACACATACGGGACTAATGAACTTAGTGATTGACGCGCCTGTAATCACTAATCAATAAATGTATGCCACAGGGTGTTCTCTGTCCGAAACTGCGAAACCAGCTGGTTTAAGCTCTGATTGCTTAAGCTTCCTCGGTGCTGAGCGTAGTGCGGTCGTTTGCTGCAGGTTGTGCCATGACCGGCACGGCGGCGCGTGGTGCCCGCGCAACATGGTGACGTTGGAAGCACGCGAGTACCTGCAGGTGGACCTGGGCGCCATGCACGCGGTAACGGCCGTGCAGACGCAGGGCCGCTTCGGCAACGGCATGGGCCAGGAGTACGCCGAGGCCTACATGCTGGAGTACTGGCGGCCTGGCCTCGACCGGTGGCTACGGTGGCGCGACCGCCGGGCGAAAGAAGTGAGTAGCCCCTTCATTGTTTTAGTACATTCCCTTCCATATTTATTTTCAAAGACTACATAACGCCCGAAAAGTAGAGCCTTTTTCGGATTAGTAATATAAAATAGTTATTGCTCAAAGACTGTAGGATTCGTTTTTTTTTATGAACTGCTCTATTATTAGTACTTATTGTCGCAGGTTGTTGTTTTTGATGATCATCTATGTGTTTGCAAATCAAATCAAACCAGGACTATTAAGATGCTAGCACCAACTTTGGCAAACGTTATATATTATGAAGGATAAAAACAATTAACTCTTTGTACTCCGTGTGTTCTTCTGTCTCTAAACAATACTAGCGCCTAAACCGTACACAGAATTTCCCTCCTAATAGAAATTCCCCGATCTATGACCGGACTCCAGGCCCTGTGAATTTGAAACAAATCTTTTCTATGGGTACTTTATATACCCCCCTAGGGCACTTTCAAACATTCCTCACAAATGGCTCCGATTTCCTTCTTTAATATTTTGCGTGGATAGAACAAAGTGCGCCTATAAAAATGGTATAGGTCCGATTTTCATTTAAAACTCAAAAGTAATGTTTTTTGAGTTTTCTTTCATTGGAAGCAACTATGCCCAGGTGGGCTTCCAGGCAGTATTCTGGGACGGGAATGCTGCGAAATTCAGGTAGAATCGGGTAGAATCGTTAAGTATGCAAGTAATGATTTTCCTTATTCCTGTTCTTACACGTTCCTTTAGGTATTCCATAATGGATGTTTTCGTTTTTTCTCATAACAAACCCTCGTTAACATATTGGGAACCTCCTATTTCCTTTGTCGACATATTGAAACGAAAACAGAGGATTAGCTAATATCCAGACATCATCTCTTTGTGTTAGATGATGACGATGAAGGAGGTGAACGATTTATGAAGCATTGGCGGAATGCGACGAGAGGGAAACGAGAGAATCCCGAGATATGTTCCCGCAAATCCTCTTTATCCACCACAAAAACCACGCAGATTGATGGCATTCCAGCCACTGTCCCCGAGGTTAACAGTTTGACCTCTGAACTGCGGTCGTCCATTTGTGGCTTCATTATTTGACGGATGTAATGAACATTACATGAATTCACATTTTCAAAGAACAGCGTTTGTCTTCAAAATATAGTATCCGTGATTGTACTGTTTTTTAAATCCAGATTGCACAACGGGCTCTTACGGGTCGTGATTTATTGGTAGGCGACAAATGCGCACTGATGCCAAATGTATTGTATCAAATGTATGTTGAAAAACTACTGTATTGTAGAAAAATGTACGAGGAATGCGATAATTGACATGACACATTTATCATTCAATAATTTATTTTTGATTAAAACCAAAAATTCCGTTTGAACTGAACTTTTACAAATTTAAAAATTAAATGTCTTTATTATTATTGTTATTATTATTGTTATTAATAATAATAATAATAATAATAATTATTATTATTATTATTATAATATACAAAAAAGTGAAACATCACACTTTGAACAACAAAAATTCAAGTTTTTGAACTTAAACCAAATATGTAGGCACTTTCTCTCACACACATGAATAATACGGCTTGTATTGAACTGGAGTCAGGAAAGAAAGACAAGGTTTTTGTGGGGTCTGCATTCCCCATGCAGAGCGCGTATGTGACGCAAGGGTGAAAAGGATGTGTGAAAGACGCGAGTACATTACATATTAACAATACTGAAATATCTGCATGAATATCATGGTGCACGACTCCTGCATGCGGCAAAAATTTGTATCAGTCTCTCGCGCCGTTTGCTTATTTGCATTTGGCATACCAGTTCGCTGTTCCTTTTTCAGCTCGTTGGCTTCATGCCCACGCATCGCTTATTGCCCGTTACTTCGCGTTTTCCATTGGACGGCGTGTTTTCCCTTTCATTTCGCTTGCAACTCAGAACTCGTCTTGCACTGTTGCCCCGAAGCACATTTCTAATTAATTAAGCAGAACGTCCCATGGAATCGTAATGTTTTCTTCTTCTATTTCAAAACTCATACCCGTGACGGTGCTTGCCAAACAGACGCCAGTGCCATTCCGACAAACATAGAACACCAATGGATCCCTGAATAAATTTCAAAATAGTGGGGGGGGGGGGAATGAAAAGATTTAAGAACTAACGCTTCATGTAATCATCAATATATTAATTCTTTCTGCAATTTAGTGTTCAAATGTTTCCAGCTTTTGAAATGTGGAAAGGGCTTATATATTTTTAACATTTTCTGATCATGCGATCCTGATCGATGGGGACACATGGTGACATCTCTTTTTAACAACTAGTACAACATTCACCATGTTGCTTCGATTGCTAATTATTTTCTACACCGGCATATATTAAAGTAAGTTCCAACGTATTAATGGGTGGACCTGATATTAAGAGAAGTTCGGGATTTCGACGTAACAATTACGCTATACAACGCTCTCAACTAGTTTTATAAATATGGAATAAGTTGAAAGTGGAAACAATCAAGGAAAGTTTTTAATAATGCCCCCTAACCGATGAAACTTTAACTACTTACTTAAGAAAGGATAGAGAAAAAACTACGCTGGAGTCTGTCTCTATCACTCACCAAATTGGTATGCGACGGTTTATGGTATGTGAAGTTTACGAGATATACGACGATTTTTCGAAATTTAGGGTATGTAATGTGGGTTGAAAATCAAGATTTGTGTGTGTGTTATTTTAATCAGAAAAGGTTTTACTGTGAAATAACATTAAATGTGCAGGCTTAAAAAGGCGAGGTTCTGCATGTTCTTTCGAGGAAAAAGAGTTAAAACTACTTTCCACTACGAAATAAGACTTCAAAAATGCCGCAAAAATGTGCAACTTCATTTTTTCAAAAAAAAAATTTTTTTCTTCTGCAAAAAATGAAAATCACCTTTTAAGCCTCGATTTCGAAGAGTTGTTTTAACCCTTTAAAACGTTTTTCTCCGAAAGGAAAAAAACGCGTGTTTCTTTTCTCCATCCCGTTCAACCTATTCCAAATTCTGACAAATCGAGAGTGTGACAACGATATGTTTCTTTCTTAGTAGTCGAACACCATTAAAAGAAATTGTTTCATCGGATTACACATCCAAGGAACTAATATACAATTAGTGGTTCCCAACAACTGAGCTGGAGTAGTCCATGTTTGGTTAACACTCAGCCACAGCACTCTGATAATGGAACAGATGTGCTTTCAACTCATATATTTTATGTGTAGAAAAATCTTTCGATTCCTTTCATTTTTAAATATTACAGACAATACGATAAATTATATTATATATATTTAAGTGTGTGTAGGATCTGCAGATGCCCACATCGTGCTCGAAACAGCCTTCTGCAAATAAAAATGCACGCGGTCAAACCACACCTGTTCGTTTATCTGAATTGTAAAAAAGCGTCGACGAGACGTGCGTAGGTTGTCGATGGTGAGCCGAGGTCCTTTGTTTGACACACGTCTGTTTCCGCGTGATGCATTCTTTCGATGCTGATTTCTGCGCGTCCTCGTGCCGGCCGAGGCCTTGGTCGCTCACGGGACGAGCGAATGCTGGGGTGGGATCGCCCCGGAGCCTGGGAAAGGAAGGCAAGGGGGCGGGGGGCGGGAGTGCGTGCGCGAATGGGAATGCGGAGGTGGGGACGATTCATCAGCGGACACTTTTTAATCAGCGATGAAGGCCGTGCGTTGCATGGTAATGGCGGTTGCGAATATGAAGCGAGATGCCATTTGAATCGTCGCGCGCGGACCAATATTGCGGATGCATCCTGCCTGGGGGTGCCATGTGAAAGGTCCTGTTCGGTCGGAGGCGGTGAGAACGCAGTGGCTCAAATGCTCATTCTATATTGTGCGCATACTGCCATCTGTTTATCTGTTCAACTGCACATCTGCACGTAAATTAAATATTTTAAATCCCTACTTGTAGCTTCTATACCATTCGTCTTTTGATCACAAGTTTTCAATTCCTTTGTTCACGCTAATTCTGACCGATTGATCTTTTAATCCAAGCCTTCTCAAGTGGGCGGTCCCCTGGACGCGCTTCTCAACGGGCCACCGGTGTAGCCCTCTGCTTCTTCAGTCGTGAAGGCGGAGGGGGGGGGATAGGAAGAGCAGGAGGAGCGGAGGCGCTCGGGCGCCATCGGCTCTAGTATATATACAGGGGAATGGGGGAGGTCTGGCCCCAATTATTGCATTTCAGCAACCATGTTTTAATCAATTAATCTTTTTATATATGTTCTCATCAGTTGTTCCGCCTATTGCATTTTGTAAATTTCATCTGCCAAGCGGTAGTATTTTATCAATTTCATCTTCTCGTCAAAATAAGTGATCATAGAATCTTTTTTAGTGGTAGCTATCAACGTTTTTCGGCTTATGATTTCAATGACATTTTAATAGTAAAATAGAATTAAGATTTCTAACAAAATACAATGTAAAAGTATAATAGCTGCAAACATATTTGCATCATGATCATTCGGATATATTTTTGTTTACATATTTATTGTTGGAATGAGCTATATGATATAGTCGTGTACTGTGGAGAATATAGTTGTATGCGATAGCAAATTCTGTAGTTAACCCGTAATTTGATACATACACGTATTGCCGTTTATTATGCACACTTTATCAAACTTGATTGTGGATAATTTTCGTGAACTTAATTGCACCCTGCTTAAATTAATGTTTTGGATCAAGATTCATTTATAACAAGACTAGATAAACATAATTAAGTTCTTAAATCTAAATGTTTACCGAAATTACAATCAGAGCTCAGAAGCAGCACCAGTTCACACACAAACTAAAAATACCAAAAATTCACTTTACACGTGTCTAGACGATGCAGTTGTCTTTTGAAATAACCCTAAATAAAATTATGCTTTATAAACATCTCGTTAGTACAAGTGAGTTTTTGTTAAGTAATGGCTCTCCAAAGTTTTCTTGAGGTGCGATTCCTACGGGGGAAGAACTCAACTAGATTGGAAACTAGACTTTTTGTGGAATGCAAGTATCTTGTCTGCATGTGTGTGCATGCATTAAAGTTTTATTCTGTGAATGTAAAATGATTAACATACTTTATGAGAAATAATACGATGACAATAGTCTAATGCATGCATCAATTTGCTGTTTACGTAGGAACCACAACTTTTAAGTTTGCGAGAATATTGAAAAGGAAGCGCCAACAGTGGGAGAGCAAAGCGGCTCACAATCTCTATGTCCAACAATTCGCAAATTTAATTACAATTACTCGAAGATCAATTTTCTCGATAGTCGTCAAGCTAAGACGAACAAAAGTAACATTTTAAACTCGAGAAAGTGTCTCAAAAGAAAAACAACATACGAGTCGTGCGGAGCGGAAAATGATTTAAACCGATCAAGTAATCAATGCATCAATCATTTTGTGCATTTTAGCAGATTTACGAATGAATGTTGATGATTTTTTGTTGTTAGAAACTATATGCATCTTAAAATTGTTTTCATTGACTTCCCCATTGCCCAACAAGTCATATCGCTTTATTTACTCACTCCTTTCGTATAACCCTGCATTTTAGCTCTCCATTTCTAAGCACTTTCTTTGTAAGCAGTAACGACTTGTGTTTCGTCTTTGTCTGTCGTGTTTGCGTCTCGTCTGCGAAAGGAAAGGCAAGAAGGAATGGAGGAGGATATTTCTCCTTTCTTATTTCTTTTCTTCACGGAGGATTCTGCACGGAGGAGCAAGGGAGCCACTACACCTCTATCTCATTGATTTGAAGTGTTTTGAATGAATGCCGTTAATTATTGTTCACATGTTTTAATCCCATTGCTGCAAGTACAATCGTAATTAATTGCTCAAAGCGTCTATACATAATACTGAAGCATCATGCGAGAACAACCAAGATCTTACCCTTTCACCTTCAGCGGGAACAGGACTGTTCCCGATACGTGCCAGTTTTGTGAGAGCTTTCGAAGTACGAATACTCCACATTACAATATCAACGCTTATGCATCGTATATTACCTTGCAATTGGAGAAAGATTGAGATGGGAATGTAATTACTATAAAGATACGATATGATGATGAGTAGTCGAATTTTAGGAGACAAAAGAACCTCGAGAAAACCTCCCGCAAGGCAGCTATGGCCACCACAAATTCCATTTGGATCGACCCCTAGAACCCCGGACCCAGCGATGAAAGACGAGCATTCGAACCGCTCGACCCTGCCACAGGTAAACGTGCACAAACCCGTACAGGTAAAACTGGCACGTCTCTCAAACGTGTCCGAGCCCTTATGTAAAACGCCGGAACCCGCCTCCGTGTACACTTTTATAATTCCTTGGTCGAGATGAAGGCGAGCTGATTATTTCGAGGGCCCTCCACCCCA
>BOPP01000083.1:2974573-2997123 GCA_017312745.1 Gryllus bimaculatus
GATTAAATTAAAAAAATAAATATAGAGCCTCGGTTTAACGGAAGCCTCAGAATAGCACCGTATCCAAAAGACCAAAGGGACCAGAATCAACCACAACAAAGTAAATTGAAAAATATACAATCACAAACACGAAGGGATTGGAACGGTTCTCTACATGCCTGACGGGCCTGTTAAAAATGCGATGAAAACGGTTTGAAATCTACAATTAAACTACCCTGTATCTTCAATGAGGTGACGCCCGAACATCACTCGTAAGATTTTCGTCAAAGTATTAACACTTTTGATTACTTACATTATCTGCTCTATGGCCTCCGCTTTAAGTTTAATACATGTGGCTAGCTCTCTGACCTATTTGTTTCATTTCTCTGGCTCCCTGCCAGTGGATTTACCGTCTAATCCTGTGAGGATTTCACGATAATTCTCTCCATGAGAAAGCAGTGGACAGTTCTATCCTCCCCTCTGACCTAGAACTAGGGGAGCTGCAAAGCACTACCTGATTGGTCTGCTAAGCCTCGCTGCATAGTAGTGTAGTACTATCTGTTGAAGGGTATTCATGGGAACCTTAACACATGCGAAGCACAAATGCAGAACTATGTTATGTGATACCAGGATATGCTTATTCCCCCTTTTTATTTGTTTATTATTTACGGAAAAATCAGTTCTAGTCGCTTTATGCCATTTAAGGGGAGACAAAATCTGCATTTAATGTCCAGACATAAGCAAGATACCACCTCACGATTTGTTCTACGAATCAAGAACTAAACCAAAAACTCGATCGAGAGGATTATTGAGCCAATAAATTTACGATAGTTGAGTTTTAAAAAATTGAGTTTATAATTGTTACTTTTTGGATTACATAAAATTGTTTCCAGTAGTGTAGACAAACAATTTTCATGGTCGCTTCTTACAATGGTAATATTTATTTATCCTCTCATATATTATTTCGGTAATCTTTGTAAATGAGATCTCTTAAGAAATAGAATTTTACGGAGACTTCACGAATTACAAAATTTAAATATATGAAGGATTTGTTGAAAACAAAACACATGTAATGCCGGTCTGGAGGCCGAGGTCGTTCAGACCGTAGTACATTAGCGATCTCGGACCGACGAATTGCGGGCTCGAGTCCCGCCTCGAGCATGTTTGTATTTGTATTCGTCCTTTCACTCACTATCATCACCATATCGTGCCATTTTCACAGTTACCATACCGTTAAATTCAATATTGGTCGCTAATGACCTAGATATTGATGGGACCTTAAATTTAAAAAAAAGCATGTAAATATGAGTGTCAAATACAACCCGCAACACTCGATAGCATTGTTAAAATCTATAGTTATATAACTAAAATGAATATTCTTTCGTGCAGGCCTTAAAAAACGTCCCTCCCACCGTTATCTGCGGGATGAGAACTTCTTAAACGTTCTGCTACATTTTTGGTGGTTCGGTGTTTCTCAGTACTGCTCCTATTCGGAGACAGGGAGAATCGACAACTGCATGTGAAATTAAATTACTTGACATTTTATGCGATTGAATTGCACCTCTGTGTTCGGAAATAAAGATACATAATATTGCACAGAATAGGACTGTACTTGCTTGATCCTGTGTTGTGGCACGAAAATATTACGTAGCTTTCTCCAGACTAAAATGTATCTAATATATTTGTAGCTATCAAGGAAAGCGAAAACAAATAACAGAAAGAGTGTATAATTACTTCAAAAGTTGTTTTAAAGGAAGTGATGTGAATTTTTTAACGATTAACTGCCCACCATACTGAATAAACCGTTAATTACAATTTGTTTCAAATAACAATTGCATTGTTTTTTACGTTTATTTGATATTTTGTAAGTACATTGGTTATTACCTGTATATATTACCTTGTTTGTCTTGTTCGTTGAAATCCCAGGTTTTTCGAAAATTACGGAAATGTAATTTGTTTGGCGTCTTTCTAATCTACAAAAATGATAATAGAGATTTTTGCCTTGAACAAAGTCTGTTGTAAAAAAATCAGCTCAGCTCTTTGAAAATGGTCGTGAACAATGTTTTTTAGAAAACTAGTTGCTTTTAGCGCAATTTGTGCTAGGAAAAAATGCATTTTATAAATACAAATTCTCAAAAAACACTCAATTTTTTCACTGAGAGAAGATACGCTTAAAAGAAATGCGCAAGTCTCATTTTTATTGAACTCTGTTTTTTTATAAAGAAAAAAGGAAAAAGAAAAAAGAAGCAAATGTAGGAATATTGCGAGAAAGGGTGTGCTATTGGAGCACTTCTAGTTTAAACTAATAACCACGTTTCTAGTCCATTGCAGGCGAGTAGTTTTATCTATTTCATGACACAAAAAATTGTATATGATGTTGAATTGAACAGAATAAAAGCTAATTTATTGTTTCATTATAATAATAAAATTGAACATTTTTTCATGAGTTAATGTAGTAAAATAAAATAGTTTTTCGTGAAAAAGTATTTTATACTTCAAAAATGATGGAACGAAATCAAACTCCCACATTAATAATAATATTAATAGTAATAATAATAATAATTATTATTATTATTATTCATTTTAATGAATAGTAGAATTCAATGTATTTAATAGTAAAATAATACAATTTCCATTTCAAAATTCTATTGTACTTGCATTATATGAAAATCTGAATTACCTAAAAATATTAGTCCCCTCTTAATTACCTCCATTATTCGTTGGCCATAAACCTACATCATGTGACGGGTGAGAGGTGTTATAATTATTACTCTGTAACAATAATCATAAAACCAATAAAATATCATTCTATACCGCTGAAACTACCGAAAACAAATTATTTTCACTTTCTTGAAATTCTCATGCAAGTAAAGATCTGTATTTAAAGATATTTTCTACCGTAAAATAAATCTTTATAATTTAGGGTGGCATCCTATGTTTCATACACACTTAAATTTTTTCAGGCTATATAAAACAGGTTTATTGTCACTGTTGTAGTTAAAAAACATCCATAACGTTATCTCCAAAATGCAGAATTTTAATGAAACGAGCACTCTAAAATTCAAAAGAACTTTATCTCTTTATATCATAAGAAGTTTCCAATTACGGTGTGGTGAAAGAAAGTAAAAATTAATACTTTATCTACGAAAAAGAATAAGAAAAAATATGTAGATACTTAAGATATTTTCTGAGAAAGAGCTTTAGTCTGTTAGCATCGCTGATTTGCGATCAAGAAAAAGTGAACCCCCACACCAACTGACATTAGAAGGCCCACAAGTTGGCCGCTTAGCTTCATAATATTTTTAATTTATTTCGTTTTCGTCAAAAATAGGGAAAAATTATTTGTGACGGTTAATTAATAGCATTATTTATTTTAATTTTAGGCGTTGTGTCCTTAATGTGTCATGCGTATATGATTAGATAGGGGCCCCAAATTTTGTTCACATTTCTAATATCGCCTTTCGTAACAAAGCTCTGAAAAGCCCTGCTACCATTCACTGAGGTGATGAATTACGTCTTTATTTTTCACGGGAGTTCCCTGTGAAGATTGCGGGTAATTATATCGTCTCGATGTTGCTTTTTGAATCCTTTTTATAAACTTATCTAGCTTAAAGTTATCAAACAAGTCCCACATTTTTCAGAATAGTACGTTAGTCGGGGATATATCGCGATGATATGGTTAGAAACTTTAGAAGTAAGCAATCTTTTGATATGAAAGATTATGAATTTATCTTACCGGTTCCGTTCGAAGGATTTACCCTATTTGTAAGATTAGTAGGTTTCGACTATTGTCTACAAACCATATCAAAATATTTTCTACTACATGGTATATGGAACATAGTTTGATGATGGGTATTATTCTTAATGATGTCACAGCTTAACCAAGGCGACAAAGAGCAGATACAAGTTGCAGAGATACGAAAATTCTGTTGTTATTATTTCAGAACCATTTTTTAAACTACAGGAATAATTGGATGGGGTTTGATCTTCAGTGCGTTTGAACGATGCTTGTAGAAGAGTGGACCTCCCACTTCACTATTAATGTTGTGACATCAATGTTCATAATGTGTTAATTTTCACAAGACTCTGCTAGCGGCTAAGAAAAACATTCTTTCTTTTTTCGTGTAAACATAAGAAAAAGCAATTGGTACTCTGTTTGAACATGCGTTGGCACATCAAAGTTAGAGAATAAAATAATGAAATACGAATATTTTACTTCACTTAAGGGGGAAAATTTTCTTTCTCATACGCGAAGTGGAATGTAACGCGCTGTCATGTCACGTCACTTGCTAGCGATAAATGAGAGTTATGTGGCTTCTGAACAACCCGTTCGCCTGAACATGTAAATGAGGCATCTGAAGGGATGCAATTCTCACATATGGTCAAGTGTCTCCAGGTCCCTTTCTGCACACCACCCCCCGACGGGACTATCTCCTTGGCCCTCGTGCGTTCAGTTCTTTCCGTTGCAGAAGATTCTCCAGCTGCCAAAGGCTCCCTTCTGCTGCTCAAGTGCGCATCCAGCACTCGCTCCCCCTCGCGAGCATTTGCATTAACAATGGAGCATCAGCACTTAATAGCAGCTCTAGGACGCCCAACTCATTAGTCTCCGAGTGCGTCGTGCCCGTCCCTGTCTCTGGGCCCCTGCGAGTCGGAGAAGCACGCGACGCCGTGGCGCCTCTCTGCAGGACGGAAAGGGACGAGGGGTGAGGGCAATGGGGGAGCGAGAGCGATAGTGGAACCCGAACCATGGTGGAATGAGGGCGATGGCGGGGTAAAGGCGATGGCGGGGCGAGATTGATGGCGGGATGATGGTGACGGAAGAATGAGGGCGAAGACGGGGCGAGGGCGATGACGGGGCGAGGGCGATGACGGGGCGAGGGCGATGACGGGGTGAGTGCGATGACGGGGTGAGTGCGATGGCGGGGTGAGTGCGATGGCGGGGTGAGTGCGATGGCGGGGTGAGTGCGATGGCGGGGTGGAGACTATGACTGGGCGAGCAAGAGCGATGCGGAGTGAGAGTGGTGGCAGGGAGAGGGTGAGGAAGGAGCGAGAACGATGAGCCAGGGCGATGGCGATGCGAAAACGAAGACGTTGTGAATGCGAAGGCGGTGTAAAAGCGATGGCGGGTTGAGGTGTTGGTGGAACGACAGCAATGGGTGAGCGAGGAGGATAGAGAAACGTCCCAGTGAGAGCGATCGCCAAACATTGTACGATTTGTAACGATTGTTTTATAGGTGATCCCTCGGTATAGTCATAGGATGCGAAAGTGAAAATTGAATGGGGTTCAGCGGCAGAGCGGGAGAGGTTATTACAATTTTTTATCTCTAGAATTGTACATTAGTTACAGATAATTTCGATGATTGTTCCGTTGCTATGGCTTTTCGTTAGATTAAATAGTTAATATTGATTATTCCTTGTAAATCGCTACTTAGGTTCCCTCTGTTATGTATCTATGACAAGTGCCGGAACGGTTTTGTCCGCTCAACCAGTCGATGCTCTGCATTGCCTGGACGGCCGCGGCCCTTCAAAATCATAGTTGTGGGTGGCAAACAAGATAGAGTTGCTGGCATCTACATACGCGAACAAGTCGGAAAAAGGAAGATTACATGATTCGTTTTATTTTAATCTGGATTAATTATGTTTATTTCAGTTTAAAATATATCATAAACATATACACAGAGAAAACATTGTTATAAAAGTAGAATATAGATTGATTCGTAATGAAAATGTTTCATAATATAATTACGGAAGATGACACTGTTGGCTAATTCACCACGTTGCTCTTAGTAGTGAAATTTGCTGTTTACGTTCTCTATCCATTTTCCATCTGGCGAGTACTCACTATTAGTTCTAAATATGATAAATTGCAAGTACATTTTTTATTTTCATAAAGTTAATGGGTTTGTATTGACCCACAATAAACAACTGCAACAACCTCTCGGCAAAATCTGACACCAAGGAAACACTTCGACTTTGAAAACAATGTTTGGCGTTGTGTGTGGAGAATTGAAATAGCAGATTTTCTTCTCCAGATAGATCGCACCCTGAATATCTGTGCGTACGAACCTGTATAGAGTCTAGTTTAGTTGCGTCTTGCGGGAACATTGTTGTGTTGATATTGAGACGTGATAAATTCGCACCAATAGAGCTGGGATATGAACACTTTCGAGATACAAACACGAGGCGGTGGGACACGTCCACGTGGAAAATAGCATACACTCCGATCATTTAAAAAATGATTTAGAGCAGGGATTCCCAACCTTTTTATTTCATCGCCCCCTTTTAAACGCATTGTTCGCTTCATCGACCCCCTTACGTTTCCGGCAGCATCCACAATCAAGAACAAAATTGGGCATAAATGTCTTAAGGATAATTACGTACACCAATATCATCGTAAAAATTTCAATTTTTTAATAATGAAGGGGTTTCCTCTTTTGAATGGCTGAGTTTCTAATTTTCATTAAAATGCAGTGACTACAAAATGTAGTGTGCTTTTTTAAGATCAAAGCATTACATTTCCTCATGTGCGTTATGCCGAGAGTGATTTCTTGACGATAGAGTACCGCTGTGATTTGTTAAAATTTCTTCAGTTTTCTAAACGTTTTAATTCCTAAGGACGAACAAGGCAAACCAAAAGACAAGAGAGAAATTGTAATTTATTATCAAAGGTTTTTTTACTTTAACCCAGAAAAGAGTTAATTATGTTCATTAATATGTTTTTGCAATCAATTGAATCTTGATTATCTTGATGAGGCGTCACTACATTATCGCATATTAATCCCCAATCGACCCCTTTATCATCTTTGACCCCCTTCAAAATTTCATCGACTCCCAGGGGGTCTGTGCTGCCCCCTTTGGGAACTGCTGATTTAGAGAATGGAGGTTGTTCGTGAGAACACAGCGGTTGTTCTTGTTTTCATTTTCAGGGAAGTCGTTAAAAACACAAGGTAAGTTCCAATTTGATTTCCCGATGAGAGAATATTTTATTTGAAAAGTACTGCCTCCTCCTCATACAATAAAAGTCAACCAAAACATGGCGAGACACTTCTTTCAACAGCACACAAGTGAACCAGTAACATGGTTCCTTGCATCCGATAAACAAGTGGTTTGGTAATAAATTCAACCATTTCCACATCAGTCGCACTTTTTTCATTCATTTTCTCTATTTTAATACAAGCTGAAGAGATAAAGAACGTGGTTTAGATGAGGTTTGCGATCATCGTTCTTCCTTATCAAAAATTGATCACAAGCTGACGTGTTCAACTTGGCGTCGCGCATTTGCTTTCTGTTTTGAATCATTGAAGTCACACTGCGTGACTTCTCGTCAATCCTTCCAATTTTGTAGTCTCCTTGATTGTGATAACTAGATAAAACGTGAAGTATTATCGATTCACTTACATATTTACGTATTCACCTTTTATTTAATTATTATTAACGTGAAACAGTATGGTTCTCTACAACGATGTTAAAATGGTTATCGCTTACCTGTAATTATGGAGGGAGATCTTTTGTTCTTTACTCCATTATTTACCTGTCACAAAGAGACAATATCTAATGATAGCGTCATATGGTGCTGAGAAATGTGATTCCCACGCTGCTGGTTGCTCGAGATCGGGTGGCCCCAAAGCAGTGGTGGCCAAAGCTGGACACAAAGCTGAATGCCATCGCCATCAATCTAGGTCTTCTCTTAGTACCTATTTTTTTACATGGTGATGCATATTGGGAAAAATATTTTTTTAAATACAACTGTAGGGTCAACATTATCTCCGTGAATTTTGAGCCGTATCGTGGTAAATTTCACACAAAAACTTGAAAAAGACAAAATAAGAAAAATTAGTGTTAATACAATTTCTCCAGTTAAAAAATTATCATTTTAGTTCAGAAATATGGAACCGAACCAATTCGTTTGAATTTAGATTCATGTGAGAGTCCCAAAGACTACCGCCCACTTACTTCATACATAAAACTTAAGAAAAATCACTCGAAAGCATTGACGAAAAATATTTTGTTTTTAAGTTTTGAATAATTGTTACCAGTTTCCCATGGCAGTCTCGCGAAACAAGCAGTCACTGTGACACTCTTTTGAAAGGAAGAATTGCTGGCACTGGTTACGGAAGGAAAGTTCGAGCACTCGTGATCGGTTTTTGCTCATGTTTCCCTATACATATGTAATATTCGATTGGAAGCCATCAGTCAATGGCGCGTTAGAAATAAGAAAAACTGGTAATAACGTACTTCTTGTTGATACTCGCGTTGTTACGATACTCGTGCCCAGTTCAGAAACGCCGAGAGCATTTCTGAGCATGCCCAGTTCAGAGACTATTTAGAAGGGTAGGATATATTCTCGGGAGTGATATGCTGATTCCCCACGCTTTGTTTTGTTTTCGGACAGAATATTAGATTTTCCCTCCCTCTTTCCAAATGTCACAAAGTTAAACATTTTTGGCGTTAAGAGACAAAAATACGAAATAGATCCTTATGAGGTTACCGCTTCAATTATTCTCTGCGTCGTATACTTAGTTTCTTAAATGACATAACTTTAGTAAGCTACTGTTCCACACATCTTTTTGCTATACAAGTATATATTACTCAAAATCACACGATCCAACTAAAATCTTACGGTATAAAATTGAGGCCAATTTGTCTATTTAGCCTATGCAGTGATACAGATCCGTTACTACTCCCTTTACAGTGAGTCCTTAGGATCATTGATCATGCTTTGTTAATTATCAGTTGTGACGTCAAGGCTCTTTCCCTCTCTTCCCCCCCTCTCTCTCTCTCTCTCTTCCTCTCACTTCATCTTCCCCTCACTTCCTATCGCTCTGTTCCCTCCCTCTCTTCGTCTCCCTCTAACTTACCACCTCTCGTCCTCTACCTCCCTCTCCTCTCTCCCACCACTCTCTCCCTCCTCTCTCTCCCTCTCCTGTCTCCCTGCGCTCTCTCTCCCCCCTCTCTCTTCCTTCCCCTCTCTTTCTCCCATCTCTCTTTCTCGCCTTCTTTCTCTCTCCCTCTCTTTCTTTCTCTTATCTCTTTCTCTCCTTCTCTCTTTTCCCTCAACTTTTTATCTTCATCTCACTTTCTCTTAATTTCCATTTAGCTTCCTCTATTACTCTCTTTTTCTCTCTTCTTTTTCTTGACTTTTCATCTTCTGCTTCTCCTCATTTCTTCTTTCTATGCTTTAATCTTCGTATCTCTTCCTATTCCTCTCTATTCGCCTCTTTTCCTCTTCTCGTTTTCTCTTCTTCTTTCTTCTGTCTTTCTCTTCTGTCTTCCTCTTCTTCTGTCTTCCTCTCTTCCTCCTTCCTCCCCGCCCCAACCACTCTCTCCCGCTTTCTTCCCTCCTTGTTATAGAGTTTTGCTCGTTTGCGTGCGCACCCGTTAGTGAGAGCTTTCTGGTTTCATTTTGGAACATAGCTGTAATTAATATTCCAGCTCTCCTATTATTCTCTTCAAAGTTGCGTAATCACAATACTTTGATCTTCTTTGGAAGCATGTAATCTGAGAGCTGTATGAAAATACTGTAAGACTTATTCGCATGTACAAATACATGTGACATGGTTATCAATTTCTATATTAGTGTATTTTTAGAGTAGTTTTTATTAAAAATGGAAACAAAGGCTTATGTTTGCATTCATTAGAACATGGATATCGTAAGAAAATTTGATTGTCGCGACTTTAGCTACAAAATAAACCCAATTTTGGGGAGAAAATTTCCGTAATGCAAAGAACTGGAAATTATTTTCCGTGTACTGGGTAGGTATTCTGCGTATGCTGACAAGAATCGTCCGTAAAATAATAAAATATGTACTCCATTACTATAAATGATAATGACAAAAGTCTAAAAATACTAAAAATACAACAAAACAACTATCTACTTAAACTAACGCATTAGATGTGTTGTAACTATTAAAAAGATTGGCTGTTACTTTTCGCGGTGTTTTAAGCCATTTCCATTCCTTTTTACGATGTGGCTACAATAATAGTTTCTCATTTGAATGTTCTAAAACATGTCCTTGCTAATAGCTAACCAACTCATATGGAAATTTTATTCTTTTTTTTTTCATTCGCAGAATAGTGTTCATTATAATGAATTGCATGAATTCCTTAACGCGTTAAAATTAAAATGCTCTTTGCACTCCAGTACTTATTCGTATTTTATTCGTGCCGTACCTATCGCGTTTTGTTGACGTGAGTATTTGCTCAATGTCCACGAAAAATATGTTCAAGGTAAGACTAAAAGATCCATAAATCTTTTTTAATAGTTTCTGCAGGCATATTCAGTATTTTTAAATTATTTTATAAGAAAAGTAACTAATGTATAATAATAGTTAATATAAAGCTATCTCACGAAGCCCCTCTCTCCCGGGGTTTCACATGTGAAAAG
Organism: Gryllus bimaculatus; assembly: GCA_017312745.1. Taxonomy (NCBI): domain Eukaryota; kingdom Metazoa; phylum Arthropoda; class Insecta; order Orthoptera; family Gryllidae; genus Gryllus; species Gryllus bimaculatus. Next base: position 2,984,937 of record BOPP01000083.1, read on the forward strand.
CGCTCATGTTCAGAAGGTTTATTCGTGAAGTTATCGACTAAAGCAGGAGCTTCTTCTCTTCTTTATTCTCATTCCCTTTCTTATTTTTATACTTCTCTTTTACGTCTTTCTTTTATCTTTTCACGTTTATTTTTGTTCTCTTTCTCTATTTTGTCTTGTCCTCGTTCTCCACTTCTCTCTTCCCCGTTCCTCTCCTTCCCCAACTTCCCTCCTCCTTCCCATTCCTCACCTTCTCCACCTATTCTTACTTCTATGCCTATTTCTATCTCCGTTTCTCTATTTCTTCCTCTTTCTTTTCTTTTTTTCCTTTTCTTCTCCCACTTGATTTTTTTCTGGTGCTTTTGCTGCTCAGCCTCTACCGTCTCCTTGTCCTCGTCCTCGCCATCGTCAGCGCGCGATCTTTGCTTCCTCTTCCTTGTCTTATTCTCTCCCCTTACACTTACATACATACACGCGCACTATACAACCACACATGACAGGAGACCGTTGAGAGCTTACAGCTTGTTATGGCTGGGGTGATAGTCCTGTTTGCGGCGAGAAATACCCCCTGAAAGCCGACCTGCAGGTCGGTACCTGTCTCACCATTCAGCGGGAGATGAAAACCGCCATCTCCTGGGTTGAAACATTCACTGCGAAAACGAAACTAACGACCACAGCAGTGGACGTGACCGGAAACACTGAATCAATTAGCAACAATTGAACCACAAAAACATTTTAATACACATTTTAACGAGTTTGTGCAATAGTTTTTAACGACTAGGAATGCTCTCAGCCATATACTACTAAAACTACAAGTCAGTTTGCTATCTCTCACATTAATCGACCAACATAATTTCCTCCATTCCCGAAATTGTATCGTAAATTTTCGAACAAGGGAAGAATATTGTTGCTTTTTTTTACACATTAATTATGGTTTAAGAATATGTTGCCAAATTAACTTTTGACATAGAACGTCTCCATAAGCAATTCAAAGTTAAAAAGATATCGATTCCCTATTGAGGAAAAGATAATATCTGTATATAAGTAACAGTGAATATGCGTGTGTCGCATTTATACCCCAAAACTACCAGACCGTTTGGCTGAAACTTTCACACTTGTTTCTTGTTACTAATGGTAGGGTTTACAGGGTGGTGTAAATTAAATCGGACATATCGGTGCGACGTTGGTAGTTTGTTGTTGATGTTGACGGTGACTCGTGCGGCCCCTGGTATCTACGCAACCCGCCGCACAGTCAAGGATTTAGGTCGTTTTTACTGCATAGAAATATTCTGTGCCTGCGATTGTGAAATATCGGCCGGAATTATAGACAAGTATATCAAATTTCTCCAAGATAGTGTCATAGCGAACACTTGGTCAAATATAAGGAAGAACGTTGTAACAACATTTTACTTGACAACCATGTCCAAACGAGGACATAGAACAAATCCATACTTGCAAGAAAGTTTTTCATCTATCAGAAATTTTGTACAGCGTAGCGTTAAACGTGATTAACAATCACATGACTAGTAGTATGTGATGTGTAATACACTGCAATAGCAAAGCATTGCCGCCCACTAGTATAATATAAATACGGACGAGACGGTAGAATAACCACGAAGAGATAAGATTTAATTCCCTGCTCCCATAGCAGAGTATTGGAAGATGCTCATTTGTCGGCTGCGCGTGCATACGTGCAATTACTGGGAGCATATGGGATCTAATTCTCTGTACACACGCTGTTGGATCCCGAGAACGCAGTGTGTTGGGACAACTATAACAAGTATGTATCAGAATAATTAAATTTTATTCTTTCGTGAGGTGGAACAACAAGAGGCAACAATCATAAATAGTCCAAAATTTCATCTGGCGCTCCCTTCAAAATGTTCCTAAAATTGCTTCTGAGGGGGCGTGGAGAAACGCGGTTTGAGAACCTATTGCTAACGATAAAGGAAATTACGAAATAGAAAAAAGTCAATTTATTGTTAGAGAAATTAAATCGGGTTCTACTATTATTTTTAATGCATTATTACAACTTGCCACTAGTAATAAGCAAAATAACATAATGTTTATGTGTCTACAAGATAAAATTTAAATATAATCGTTTCCATTTTAAAATTTCTTTTGTATAATTGTTGTTTACATAATGTTCCATTTCATTCTTGTCTGGGACAACAGCACTGTTAATAAACGCATTTCAATTTTCTTTCTTTTGTCGACTAACCCACGTAGTAGATTTAACATCAAACTGTTATAAAACATTCTTGGTTTTATCAGGTTCAGATTGTTTTTTAAATTGTTAATAATTGCAAATATTTACTGAAAGATATTGGGGGAACCCAAGAATAGAATGAATCTTCAAATGCCCTTTCTCGGTTCAAAGGTATCAAATTCCCTTTCACTGTTTCCCATAAATAATTCTGGGGACCCCAAGGGGTGTTTCTTAGAGAAACTTAAGGACTCTGCAAATGTTGTCACGTCCGGTCGATAAATTCAATTTAGTTCCTCTTAAATTTAGTTTAAACGTTTAGAAATTTCTTTCTTTATAATCTAACAGCGTGTGTGTAGTGAGGTTTAGGTGTACTTTATTCATAGAAATCTTTCATATATTGTAAAGCGTTAAGAACGTACGGCGTTTCAGTTACTCGACGTCTTACCACATCTATATAAGTTTTTTCTATTATCTCCGATCTTCAATGTTTTGTGTGATAAAATATATTACTGACAACATGTATTCTAATTGTTGTTTATTAAAAAGTGTTCGCAAGCAATTAAACAAATCTGTGCATAAACCGCTAAGCAAGAGACCGAGAAACGTTGAGAACCTCTGATCTACAATCATACATATTTCCATAAATCAAGTATTGAATAATAGTTTGTATAACAGGTTGGTCGATATACGATGCCGACGTGAGCTAGTAAAATCGATCGTTCGATTAACATTTGTCTTGTATTTCAAATATATTAAAACTGAATTCAAGGCCTATTGTTTCTCAAATGGTAACGAATGTAATGTATGAATTATGTATTAGCTTTTCAGTGTGAAATTATATTTCTTATTAGCATTTATTGTCACTCCTAAAAAAATGTTGAGTCATCTACGATGGAGAATTTGAATGATGTTTTATTTTCCATTATTTGTGTCATATGATTAGATTTAATTCGATTCAGTTGTTTCAAAGTGTTGGAATGTTAGCGTCACTGCAGATTTGCGAGATATGTAAGAGAGGGAAAAAGAATGAAATTGCATTTACTGAGTAACACAATTTACTGCACTAATTATATTATCTGAACAAAACAGTTATAGATGCAAATACGTATCAGCCTTCCTTACCAATTAAAGCTGAATATCTTTAGGGTTCCGCAAGCGATACTTGGGAGAAACGTCTATGATGCATGGGCGCAGGAGGAGTCTTCATTAGAACTGTTGCTTGCGAATGTCGACAGGTTGACAGCTCCCTAATGATTTACGACCAATGAATTTATGTTTGCGAGCACGATTCCTTCAACTGCAAACGGTGCACCGTGAAAATGAACATTAGTTCACAATGCTGATGATTACCATGCCGAAAGGAGGTGAGACACATCGGTGCCTCCTGAAACGACCTGTTTCGGAAGTGTTAGCTATTTCGAGCCTTGTTATTGCACAAGAAAGAAGGGAATTCTCAGAGGCGTTAAGTGCCAAAATACTATTCTTTATACTGTAAAATTTTATTTAATGAGTATTTTCTGATTTTCTAATTCAGTAACCAGTTCCATCATCTTATATATAATAAACATAAAATTATCCAAATCAGTAGTCATTTAATGAAAAATTATCTCCATTAGTACTACCTACTGTGTAATATACAACGGAACAAGAAGATACTTCAAAGAATTGAACTCTCAAAGACAATCTTATACGCAAGGTGTTAAAAATACCGAAAAGAGGAAAAGACACGAAAGGCAGTTTGCAGGTGTACTCTTAAAATGACTAAACAGCGTCTAAAAGGTATCAGCAACTAAAAGTATCTAATGGATTATCTCCAGTAATATTGACCGATATATATTTAACTAGAAATGAAGCTCATGTAAAAAAAAATTGTTCCGCTTCAGTCTTCTATAGATAAAAATAAAACTATATTTAGGACCAAAAAGAGAAAAGAAATGGTTAAAATAATATATATGGATATTATATTTGATATTTCTCTATTAAAATGTTGAAGCTATAGAGATCAAAAGAATAATGGTCAGAACGATATCTTATTACTATATATGAAATACCATTTCTTGTGTAAAACAAACCACTAGTGTAGATTGAAGGAATTAAAATCTGTGAATATATTCATGTGCGGATCGCAATGTGGCACTGGGTTCATTTCGTCACTTTCCGGCTTATGTAAAGAAGCCCACAAACTGTGCATCTGTTCATATGTTTACATTTGGTAGGGAAGTTGTGGTGGTGCGAGGGGTGGATGCTGAGTAGTCTTGTTGTAACTTCCTGCATTATGCCATGCCCAAAGCACATCCATCAGACTTCGAATTTTAGGAGAGGATTATCACCTTTCCCTAATCCAATTCAATACTCCGTCCCTGAAGGTTCTACTTCACCCTCCTCCGCCGTTGCATATCCATTATAGGGAACTAATACAAAATACATTAGCGTATGTAGTTAGGGGTCCGTAACCGTAGTTGTTTTAGATATAGAAAAGACCTAGATTAGAGTCCACGTGGTAGCGAGCATTCTATAAGAAAATTTCCATAGGATACTCATCATCTAATCGATTGTTTCCTGGTTCTCTGCCGATCGATTCCAGGTGAATGTTGGTAATTCCTTCAACTGAGCATGGACCTCCCGCGATTCATTGTTCCGCATCTTGCCCTTAGTTCCACATAATCGATTTGTCGGGTGATATCCATCCCCATACGACCCATCTCCCACCCCACATGTCAAAGAAAGACTCACGAAGTGCGTGAATGTCAGGCCAAAACTTTAATTGGTCTGTTATGTAGTCGTAGAACGACGGAACGTGTACGAATGGAATCAATCAAGCGTGGATTCGTGTCCCAGGCCAGGACGAACTAGTGTACCTTTAACGCGCGTTACCAAAGTTACGTTGGTGAGGTTACCTTCATCGTCACGCGTCGATGCCAGTGCACACGAGCGCTGTCTACCGCGCGTCTTGGGCTCTGCTCGATGCTCAACATGGACGCCGTCGAAACAGCTGTTGTAGGTTATGAAAATTATAGAGAAAGAACCTAGGGGTCATTGAGTGCACTATATTAATAGTGAGAACCTGATTCATAATAATAATTTCACTCTCTTTAAGCTGCGAGAAGACAGAATTTTTGTATTATTTTCGAATGTCTGAAGTCATTCTATAAGTTTCTCTGCAAACTACAAGAAGTGTTCCGTGGTTAACCCTTTATCAAAAACATTGAAATGCCTGCAAAAATTGTTACAAGCTTATTTTCTTCTTTGTACACATTAATTGTTATGTTACAAAGAACAGGTCTTCTTTTCACTTCTTGTATGTGAATTTCTCCATCTACGTCAATTACACGAAATAATTAAATAAAACTATAATTAAAATATCAGTGTAATATTAGAATGATAAGATAATACCATCTTTATTGTGTTTAGATCAAATTGAAACAAACGTTTTTTCCAAAAGGCAACATTTAGGTGGTTTATTGTCTTACCTGCATCAGGCATAGAACACAGAAAACACGAACTTATTTTGCTCAACAACACGTACAATATAATTGTCTATAGTACATTACATGCATACATTTTAAAAAATCACTAAAATAGTCTATACTGCGAAACACATCTCTTAAAATATAGGCTAAGATACATATATTAATTTATCCCAGGATGTAATTTGTATATACAATTTAAAATTAAGTTATAAATATTTTATATTCTACCACTCCTCCAGAACGTTGGCTTTTGAAATATACGTCGTTTCAAAGTGTCAAAAACACATTTTACTATTACAGATTACTACAACAGATTTTACTATTATTCTAACGCAAATCGTTCCAAAACATTTTAAAATAAATAAAAATGTATGTCCACTTGAGAACTACAATTTCCGAAGACCAAAAGCCTGTTGAAAATGATTTGATATAACCACGTGTTCGGAGACACTGGCTCACAGCACACGCTACAAAGAACGCTAAACGTCACCTGGATTTTCTAACTTTTAACGCGAGACGCTCGATAGGTGACTTGCGATGGCAGCAACGCGCGTCGCCATGAGCGTTCGTGTGCTGTTCCGGATACGATAGTGTTAATGTACGACGAACGTTACTTGACGCGTGTTTACCCATCGCTCGTGTGGCATTAATCTTAGGGGGTCCTAAGCATGATCAAATAATGGGTCTCAGTAATAATATTAAAAATTGAAAATGTATATTAAAAACTAACATGAAAAGAAACTACAAGCTTCATCATTAAGAGTTATAAGAAATATTTAAATATCTGTGAATTAATATGAATATGTTACAAGATAAATGGAGGTCCATATCCAGCGGGAATATACTTTGTGTACTGCCGTGCGTGCAATACATAACGTGCGTCTTTAACTGCTAAGCGTTTTGTAAGCGTTAACGTCACTTTCCATTCCCTAAACATAACCGACAATTTAATGGGTGGACTGTTAACACGCAATGTAATAAACTATATCCGAGTTCTACAAGTTTAATGTTAGTTACTGTAATTGAGCACGTGATTTCTTAATTTACGGAGAAATGCCGAAATATTTCCGCCTTGACCACCTTGTGCGAAGCGAAGGAACGCCTGATTACCTACAGCACAGTTTGTGGAACGTTTTAAACATTTTAGCCTCTGACCCTACTACACAATCAATGTACTCCCAGGATGAAATGTCACTCAAGTAGAAGATTTTTAATATTATTGTCTGGCTATATAATGAAGGTATTTATTTATTTTGTGTTATAAATAAATATTCTTCCTTAAATTAAAGACGGTAAAAAATTGACATGTTAATGATGTTTAATTCATTAATTCTATTGAATATTGTAAACTCCTTTTAAGAAATCATGCCGATAGCCTGATGAAGAAAGCAAATCGACTTTCCAAACAAGTATATATGAGTAATTTTAAGTTGAATTATTGAAATGAACACGACAATTTAATTATTATTAATCCAATGAAGAATGTTTATTTTATAATAAAATTTAATACGGACAATCATTTCAAAAATATTTTTTTCAAAATATTTCTTTGTTTATTGAAAAAATATTTTGAATTATATAGTAAATAGACTCAAAACTTGGAAGAAAGCGAATTTAGCGAAAGTATTCTCTCTTTCACATTGTTGCTTACTATTATTAATATATGATTATTGTAATGTTCCTGAATAATGACAATTGTGGCAATTAACAAAAACAATCGGCAATTAACAATTACAAAAGTTTAATCTGACCAAGTTTAATTACAAATGTTCCGTTTCCAAATCACTTCGCCAACGTTCAGTATAGACAGGAGAGGAAGCCACGTTCATATCGAGTTGCCAAAATACCTGATTATGTCCAAATACCAAGCGCAAGACACAGTTCCAATAGAAGCATATGCAGGGCCCTATCCAGTTCACTGTAATCAACTATTTCACACTATCATGACGGATCTCTTCAAATCAGTCTATCCTACTCTGCTGCCCGCAGCCGCTTCTATACGCCAGGCGACGTCATACCCAGACTCGCCTTGCGGTTCCCGGTGGCTGCCTTCGCAGAACTCCTATGTACTGGATTTTGCGCGCGTGCAGCCCATTGAAGCATCCCCCCAAAATTATTATTTTACATTCCACCACCTGGTGACAGTTGACATTCTAACATCCTTCTTCTTCTTCTTCTTCTTCTTCTTCTTCTGCTTCTTCTGCTTCTTCTTCTTCTGCTTCTTCTTCTTCTACTTCTTCTTCTTCTTCTTCTGCTTCTTCTTTTTCCTCCTCCTCCTATTTTTTTCCTCCTCCTCCTTCTCTTCTTCTTCCTCCTGCTCGTCTTCTTCCTCCTCCTCCTCCTCCTCCTCTTCCTCTTCCTCTTCCTCTTCCTCTTCCTCTTCCTCTTCCTCTTCCTCTTCCTCCTCCTCTTCCTCCTACTCTTCCTCCTCCTCTTCCTCCTTCTCCTCCTTCTGCTCCTTCTGCTCCTTCTGCTCCTTCTTCTCCTCCTCCTCCTCTTATTCTTCTTCCTCCTCCTCCTCTTCTTCTTCTTCTTCTTCTTCTTCTTCTTATTATTATTATTATTACTATTTTATTTAATATTTTTCCTTTACATTACTACTTAGATTTATGTCTCGACTAAATATAAAATCTACTCCAGGTTGCAACCAGTTACCTAAGGAGCAGATCGAGTGTCTATAGGTGCCTCTACAATACTTCGCGCAAAATGTGGGCTGTTACAAATAAAGAAATTTCTTGCACTTTCGTAGTCTTTTGAATGACCTGAACTTTAGCGAAGTTCTTATACAAAGTTTGCGGAACAAATTCCAGAGCAGCGATAACTATCGATACGACCTGTGCTTTTACGCCCCACACTGGGCTGATTTCGATTTTCAAACACTTGTATTTAAGACATTTCTCTGCCACCTTGGTTACGACATTTTGACCACAAGCCACAGCAACATCTACAAATAGACACAATTTTTTCTAAATCCGGGATAACAATATCCGGTTTGTTTGCTGCTATTGTCCCATCCGTTTGAATTTGTTGGTCGTACAATATTGAAGAGAGTCCTTCAGATGTCACCGGTTTTGGGGAGTGTTCGTACCACTTAATCATGTGTTTGGAACTTCCAGGGCGGTACAGATCTGCCAGTGAAGGTAACTACACTCCCTGTCGTATCTTTTTCAGTATTCGGTCTTTGCTGGAATTGGTCAAGCTAAGACGACGTGATCAATGGTTACTGCTAGTTCCTGGTAGACGCGACATTTATCATCTTAGGAAATTTTAAGAACCGCTTCATCATAATGTATTCACAACGCCTGATCCTGAGTAACTGTGAGAACTGCTTCCGAGTTTGGCTTTATTCTTTCCATTTGTAAGCCTCATAAACGATTGGTCTTAATTGATCTTCACCTTGTCCATTCTTTTTAGATATTATCTATGGAGTGGTTTGTCTCTCCACGATCTTTTTTTCTTGTTCTTCTTCATTATTATTATTATTATTATTATTATTATTATTATTATTATTATTATTATTAATTTTTATGTCCGCAGGCTCGGAGTGGGTGGGGTGGCGCAACGACTCCGCCGCGCTGCTAGGCCGCCCCGTCGAGATCACCTTCGAGTTCGACCACGTGCGTAACTTCTCCGCGATGTTCCTGCACACCAGCAACCTCTACAGCAAGGACGTGCAGGTGAGTCGCGTGCCTTGCACTCGTTTTTGCTTAAAATAATAGAAAGTATCAAGTTTTTTTTGCATCTTCTAATTTGATTTTGAAATTTAGGAGCAAAGAAAACAAGAACGTTCTTCCAATAACAGATAGTATGTAATGTGACCAAATTAGGTTTGTGGTTTAATTCAGAAAATTCACCGAGTACTATTAAAGACATTCGGCAACAGCAATTCTTTGATTACAGGTTAATATCTGATTTCGGTATTTTTGATCGTAATGTATTAATTCTCCTCCTACTGTGACATAGTCTTTTTTCTTTTAGTTCACAATACCCTTAAATTTCACCCCATTTTATTATTCCGAAAATGTTCGGTTTTGAGGAAATCATTGATTCTCTGCGACATGACTTCGACCGTGTCGGAGAGTTAGTGTTAATACATTGTTAGTCGTCGCTATAAATCGGCGAGTGGAAGCAATTAAGAATTTCTACGCCAGAGTTCACAAAATCTCAGCGTGCCAAGTGAACCAACTAAAATAGGTAGTTGCTAACTTCTTGACTTCCCATTACGAATTTCTCAAATAGATAATTAATACATGGTAGTTTTGGAGTGTTGTAGGAACAAAAAATTGACATAATGACTAACAAGGTTTGCAACGTTTTTTTTTTGCAATTTTTGTGTACCTGATTATTTAGAATTTGGTGATTCTTCTACCAATTCGGGGACCCAAGCAAGTGCTCTGGAGACCGTGATTGGTTGCATGTACTTAAAAGAATCCTTCTTGGTTTACGATGCATGTACAATACGGATTTTTAATGTAAAGATTTCCGAAATGGGGGAGCGGAATTACTTTACGTCTTCCCGGAGAATTAATTTATCAAGATTATCTTCATCATAATCATCATCACATAACTTCTTTCCAGACGAAAATGTAATGTTTTCGACCAAAGCCAATTATTCATCAGAGTAGGACGAATTTGTTTACTTTTACCGATTTGAAAACGTGTTTTCGTGTGTTCATCCGTAATAGTACTATCGGAAACAAAACACGTCCTGCGTATACAGAACCTTTCACGGCTCTTTCACCTTCAGAAAAAACATTTTAAACTGAATATTCGAGGAAAGCATACAAGTGTTTACGTGGAGTGAATAAAACCTGCATTTCTTGATCACGGATTCATATTATATATAACTCCTTGCAAAAAAAAACTTAATTTGCAGACTTCAAATAAATAACCTTAATTAATTGCACTGCTTCAGGTAATCTCTTAAAACCCCTTTTTATCCTCAGTCTTGTCTCTAATATTCTTCTTCTTCCCTGTGAAGTCGCTTTGCTGTTTCAAAATCGTCTGGACGGCTCGCGGACTCTACTGCTTAACTCGTAGACCGCGTGCCGCTGGGCTACAGCTGGTCTAAAGTAAGTCCATGTACGTCCTCGTAAAAAACTCCAAGACAGTATTTGATTTGGATTGCATTGCAAAGCCGACCCCATATCTGTTATTAGAAAGAGATTGCTATTCTTGAATGATATATGGAAAATGTAAGAATGCATGGGCTGGCATATATTTTTGCAGCATTGATCGGCAGCTGCTATAAATTTACATCATAATAAAATGTATGGTGATGCAACACTGACTTGAAAAATGCGGACATTTAGCGAAGCAAGGGCAGTTGCAAGGTGGTGATAACATTTCGTAAATTACGTAACATTAGTACTGTAGTATGGATATCCTAACACACAAATACAAACAATAACAGTTACTACATTTAAACTCCACCTGTTTGCGATTGAATAAAGCGACATTTATATTTACAAGAAATGCAGGTGGGAAAACTGCATTTGCCATGTTCCTACGTTGTGTGTGGGAGGTATGTGTAGTCATGTTACTTCATCTGACTGTTCTAGTAGCCGTAATAACGGAAAAAGTGTTTATTAAAATATACGAGGCGGAAATATGTTAAATATTTTTGCCACTTTTACATTTACTTGTCCGCAACAATTAATTTCTTGCAGTGTAGGATCCATGCCGTTGTACTAGCCAGGTATAGTAAGAACTGAAATGACAGCACCAGCCAAGTGTAGTAAGAACTGAAATGACAGTACGAAATGAAATGTCTGTTACGAACGTGAGACAAATGCGTAGCAGGTTGAATGAGCCGGAAGTCGCTAAACTGGAGGTGGTTTTTGCAATCTTGCGGAACACGTTTAATCGATTCGTTCCAAAACATTCACTTCAACGCAAACGCAACGAGACAAATGAAGAGCATTGTTCCTTTTCAGGACTTAAGCGGTTTTTTTATGGTTCTTAAAGAGAGACAGAACAACTCCTGAGTGTTACCGTTTGCTGTTAGAATATCTTCCGAAATCTCTTCCGAATCACATCACAACCACATATTATCACAACTTCATAAGATGTGCACTATAGTCTATATTACATATAAACAACTCGAATCCAGGAAGTTCTTAAGAGGAGGGCGTATGTAGAGAAAAAATGTTTTTGTAAGGAAGTTTTACTGGCGGTTATTGTAAATTATATCTGTTGATTCATTAAATAATATACAATAAAATGAATTAAATGAATTATTAGTGTAACATTTAAAATGAGTTGACTGGAGTACGGAGGAAGAATTGAAGTATTTGTAAGTCCAAGAGCAAGGCACGTGCCTCCCAGCGCTCAACCTCCCTCGTATGCACCCCTGCATAGTTTCCTATTCCAGCATTAAATACGCATTCGGAAAGAGTGCGAAGGCAGCGTAAACGGGGCCGTGGGAGGGGAAAGCGACGGGGTTGCCGAATGCTGAGGCGTAGGCTGGGCCCGGGTAGGGGAGGAGTCGGCGACGTCGGCGTCGGCGGGAGGGGGCGAGAGCGAGGGC